>CM063741.1:0-370000 GCA_032441825.1 Chaetogeoica ovagalla
AGAACAAATCATCATCAAATCATCAAATCAGTGGATAATTTTAGTTTAAATTCGGTAAAAAAAAAAATTTTTTTTGGTGGGGGGTCAAATTTTTTTTATGACGGATTCCGATAGAATTCGATACTAGTAACGTAATGCAGTTAACCCCGTCCTTCAGTTCGAAATAGTTCAGAAGTTATGACGTTTTGCAAATAAGGAGTGAGAACAACGAATCATCCTCAAATCATCAAATCAGTGGATAATTTTATTTTAAATTCGGTAAAAAAAAAAATTTTATTTTGGTGGGAGAGGGTCAAATTTTTTTATGATGGATTCCAAAAGATTTCGATACTATTAACGTAATGCAGTTAACTCCGTCCCTCAGTTCGAAATAGTTCAGAAGTTATGACGTTTTGCAAATAAGGAGTGAGAACAACGAATCATCATCAAATCATCAAATCAGTGGATAATTTTAGTTTAAATTCGGTAAAAAAAAAAATTTTTTTTGGTGGAGGGGGGGTCAAATTTTTTTATGATTGAATCCAAAAGATATCCATACTATTAACGTAATGCAGTTAACCCCGTCCCTCAGTTCGAAATAGTTCAGAAGTTATGACGTTTTGCAAATAAGGAGTGAGAACAACGAATCATCATCAAATCATCAAATCAGTGGATAATTTTAGTTTAAATTCGGTAAAAAAAAAAATTTTTTTTGGTGGAGGGGGGGTCAAATTTTTTTATGATTGAATCCAAAAGATATCCATACTATTAACGTAATGCAGTTAACCCCGTCCCTCAGTTCGAAATAGTTCAGAAGTTATGACGTTTTGCAAATAAGGAGTGAGAACAACGAATCATCATTAAATCATCAAATCAGTGGATAATTTTAGTTTAAATTCGGTAAAAAAAAAAATTTTTTTTGGTGGGGGGGTCAAATATTTTTTATGACGGATTCCGATAGAATTCGATACTAGTAACGTAATGCAGTTAACCCCGTCCTTCAGTTCAAAATATTTCAGAAGTTATGACGTTTTGCAAATAAGGAGTGAGAACAACGAATCATCATCAAATCATCAAATCAGTGGATAATTTTAGTTTAAATTCAGGAAAAAAAAAAAATTTTTTTTGGTGGGAGGGGGTCAAATTTTTTTATGATGGATTCCAAACGATATCGATACAAATAACGTAATGCAGTTAACCCCGTCCTTCAGTTCGAAATAGTTCAGAAGTTATGACGTTTTGCAAATAAGGAGTGAGAAGAACGAATCATCATCAAATCATCAAATCAGTGGATAATTTTAGTTTAAATTCAGGAAAAAAAAAAAATTTTTTTTGGTGGGAGGGGGTCAAATTTTTTTATGATTGAATCCAAAAGATATCGATACTATTAACGTAATGCAGTTAACCCCGTCCCTCAGTTCGAAATAGTTCAGAAGTTATGACGTTTTGCAAATAAGGAGTGAGAACAACGAATCATCATTAAATCATCAAATCAGTGGATAATTTTAGTTTAAATTCGGTAAAAAAAAAAATTTTTTTTGGTGGGAGAAGGTCAAATTTTTTTATGATTGAATACAATAGATATCGATACTATTAACGTAATGCAGTTAACTCCGTCCCTCAGTTCGAAATAGTTCAGAAGTTATGATGTTTTGCAAATAAGGAGTGAGAAGAACGAATCACAACCAAATCATCAAATCAGTAGATAATTTTAGTTTAAATTCGGTAAAAAAAAAATTTTTTTTTGGTGGGGGGGTCAAATTTTTTTTATGACGGATTCCGATAGAATTCGATACTAGTAACGTAATGCAGTTAACCCCGTCCTTCAGTTCAAAATAGTTCAGAAGTTATGACGTTTTGCAAATAAGGAGTGAGAACAACGAATCATCATCAAATCATCAAATCAGTGGATAATTTTAGTTTAAATTCGGTAAAAAAAAAAATTTTTTTTGGTGGGGGGGTCAAATTTTTTTTATGATGGATTCCAAACGATATCGATACAAATAACGTAATGCAGTTAACCCCGTCCTTCAGTTCGAAATAGTTCAGAAGTTATGACGTTTTGCAAATAAGGAGTGAGAAGAACGAATCATCATCAAATCATCAAATCAGTGGATAATTTTAGTTTAAATTCGGTAAAAAAAAAAATTTTTTTTGGTGGGAGGGGGTCAAATTTTTTTATGATGGATTCCAAAAGATTTCGATACTAGTAACGTATTGCAGTTAACCCCGTCCTTCAGTTCGAAATAGTTCAGAAGTTATGACGTTTTGCAAATAAGGAGTGAGAACAACGAATCATCATCAAATCATCAAATCAGTGGATAATTTTAGTTTAAATTCGGTAAAAAAAAAAATTTTTTTTGGTGGGAGGGGTCAAATTTTTTTATGATTGAATCCAAAAGATATCGATACTATTAACGTAATGCAGTTAACCCCGTCGTTCAGTTTAAAATAGTTCAGAAGTTATGACGTTTTGCAAATAAGGAGTGAGAACAACGAATCATCATCAAATCATCAAATCAGTGGATAATTTTAGTTTAAATTCGGTAAAAAAAAAAATTTTTTTTGGTGGGAGGGGTCAAATTTTTTTATGATTGAATCCAAAAGATATCGATACTATTAACGTAATGCAGTTAACCCCGTCCTTCAGTTCAAAATAGTTCAGAAGTTATGACGTTTTGCAAATAAGGAGTGAGAACAACGAATCATCATCAAATCATCAAATCAGTGGATAATTTTAGTTTAAATTCGGTAAAAAAAAAATGTTTTATGGTGGGAGGGGGTCAAATTTTTTTATGATTGAATCCAAAAGATATCGATACTATTAACGTAATGCAGTTAACCCCGTCGTTCAGTTCGAAATAGTTAAGAGGTTATGACGTTTTGCAAATAAGGAATGAGAACAACGAATCGTCATCAAATCATCAAATCAGTGGATAATTTTAGTTTAAATTCGGTAAAAAAAAAAATTTTTTTTGGTGGGAGGGGGTCAAATTTTTTTATGATTGAATCCAAAAGATATCGATACTATTAACGTAATGCAGTTAACCCCGTCCCTCAGTTCGAAATAGTTCAGAAGTTATGACGTTTTGCAAATAAGGAGTGAGAACAACGAATCATCATCAAATCATCAAATCAGTGGATAATTTTAGTTTAAATTCGGTAAAAAAAAAAATTTTTTTTGGTGGGAGGGGGACAAATTTTTTTATGATTGAATCCAAAAGATATCGATACTATTAACGTAATGCAGTTAACCCCGTCCTTCAGTTCAAAATAATTCAGAAGTTATGACGTTTTGCAAATAAGGAGTGAGAAGAACGAATCATCATCAAATCATCAAATCAGTGGATAATTTTAGTTTAAATTCGGTAAAAAAAAAAATTTTTTTTGGTGGGAGGGGTCAAATTTTTTTATGATTGAATCCAAAAGATATCGATACTATTAACGTAATGCAGTTAACCCCGTCCTTCAGTTCAAAATAGTTCAGAAGTTATGACGTTTTGCAAATAAGGAGTGAGAACAACGAATCATCATCAAATCATCAAATCAGTGGATAATTTTAGTTTAAATTCGGTAAAAAAAAAAATTTTTTTTGGTGGGGTGGTCAAATTTTTTTTATGACGGATTCCGATAGAATTCGATACTAGTAACGTAATGCAGTTAACCCCGTCCTTCAGTTCAAAATAGTTCAGAAGTTATGACGTTTTGCAAATAAGGAGTGAGAAGAACGATATGGGCATTTCTTGTAGTCTAGGGGATTAGTGCGTTGCTTTGGAATCTACGTACCAGGGTTCGATGCCGTGTTCCGGAAGTAATTTTTTTTGCATTTTTTTTCGCTTTTTTCCTTCATTAATAAACCAAATTTGCCCATTCCAGTAATCCTAGGTGGTTTTCCATATCAAATCAGTGAATAATTTTAGTTTGAATTCGGTAGAAAAAAAAAATTTTTTTTGTCGGTGGGGGGGGTCAAATTTTTTTTATGACGGATTCCGATAGAATTCGGTACTAGTAACGTAATGCAGTTAACACCGTCGATCAATTCGAAATAGTTCAGAAGTTATGACGTTTTGCAAATAAGGAGTGAGAACAACGATATGGGCATTTCTTGTAGTCTAGTGGATCAGTGCGTTGCTTTGGAATCTACGGACCAGGGTTCGATGCTGTGTTCCGGAAGTGATTTTTTGCATTTTTTTTCGACTTTTTCCTTCATTAATAAACCAAATTTGCCCATTCCAGTAACTCTAGGTGGTTTTCCATATCAAATCAGTGAATAATTTTAGTTTGAATTCGGTAGAAAAAAAAATTTTTTTTGGTGGTGGGGGGTCAAATTTTTTTTATGACGGATTCCGATAGAATTCGGTACTAGTAACGTAATGCAGTTAACCCCGTCGATCAATTCGAAATAGTTCAGAAGTTATGACGTTTTGCAAATAAGGAGTGAGAAGAACGAATCATCATCAAATCATCAAATCAGTGGATAATTTTAGTTTAAATTCGGTAAAAAAAAAAATTTTTTTTGGTGGGGGGTCAAATTTTTTTTATGACGGATTCCGATAGAATTCGATACTAGTAACGTAATGCAGTTAACCCCGTCCTTCAGTTCGAAATAGTTCAGAAGTTATGACGTTTTGCAAATAAGGAGTGAGAAGAACGAATCATCATCAAATCATCAAATCAGTGGATAATTTTAGTTTAAATTCGGTAAAAAAAAAAATTTTTTTTGGTGGGAGAGGGTCAAATTTTTTTATGATGGATTCCAAAAGATTTCGATAATAGTAACGTAATGCAGTTAACCCCGTCCTTCAGTTCGAAATAGTTCAGAAGTTATGACGTTTTGCAAATAAGGAGTGAGAAGAACGAATCATCATCAAATCATCAAATCAGTGGATAATTTTAGTTTAAATTCGGTAAAAAAAAAAATTTTTTTTGGTGGGAGGGGGTCAAATTTTTTTATGATGGATTCCAAAAGATTTCGATAATAGTAACGTAATGCAGTTAACCCCGTCCTTCAGTTCGAAATAGTTCAGAAGTTATGACGTTTTGCAAATAAGGAGTGAGAAGAACGATATAGGCATTTCTTGTAGTCTAATGGAATAGTGCATTGCTTTGGAATCTACTGACCAGGGTTCTATGCCGTGTTTCAAAATGTATTTTTGCATTTTTCGACTTTTTTTATCATTAAACCAAATATGCCCATTCCAGTTACTCTAGGTAGTTTTTCATATCATCATCAGTGTATTATTTTATTTTAAATTCGGTAAAAAAAAAAAATTTTTTTGGTGGGGGGTCAAATTTTTTTTATGACGGATTCCGATAGAATTCGATACTAGTAACGTAATGCAGTTAACCCCGTCCTTCAGTTCGAAATAGTTCAAAAGTTATGACGTTTTGCAAATATGGAGTGAGAAGAACGATATGAGCATTTCTTGTAGTCTAATGAAATAGTGCGTTGCTTTGGAATCTACGGACCATGGATCTCTGCGGTGTTCCGGAAGTGATTTTTGCATTATTTTTCGACTTTTTTTTCCATTAATAAGCCAAATATGTCCATTCCAGTAACACTATGTAGTTTTTATATCAAATCAGTGAATAATTTTAGTTTAAATTCGGTAAAAAAAAAAATTTTTTTTGGTATGAGGGGGTCAATTTTTTTTATGATGGATTCCTAAAGATTTCGTTACTAGTAACGTAATGCAGTTAACACCGTCCTTCAGTTCGAAATAGTTCAGAAGTTATGACGTTTTGCAAATATGGAGTGAGAAGAACGATATGGGCATTTCTTGTAGTCTAGGGGATTAGTGCGTTGCTTTGGAATCTACGGACCAGGGTTCGATGCCGTGTTCCGTAAGTGATTTTTTGCATATTATTCGACTTTTTCTACATTAATAAACCAAATATGCCCAATCCAGTAACTATAGGAGGTTTTCCATATCAATTCAGTGAATAATTTTATTTTGAATTCGGTAAAAAAAAAATTTTTTTTGGTGGGGGGTCAAATTTTTTTTATGACGGATTCCGATAGAATTCGATACTAGTAACGTAATGCAGTTAACCCCGTCCTTCAGTTCGAAATAGTTCAGAAGTTATGACGTTTTGCAAATATGGAGTGAGAAGAACGATATGGGCATTTCTTGTAGTCTAGGGGATTAGTGCGTTGCTTTGGAATCTACGGACCAGGGTTCGATGCCATGTTCCTGAAGTGATTTTTTTTGCATTTTTTTTCGACATTATTTTTTAATTAATAAGCCAAATATGTCCATTCCAGTAACTCTAGGTAGTTTTTCATATCAATTCAGTGAATAATATTAGTTTAAATTCGGTAAAAAACAAAATTTTTTTTGGTGGGGGGTGCTAAATTTTTTTTATGACGGATTCCGATAGAATTCGATACTAGTAACGTAATGCAGTTAACCCCGTCCTTCAGTTCAAAATAGTTCAGAAGTTATGACGTTTTGCAAATAAGGAGTGAGAAGAACAATATGGGCATTTCTTGTAGTCTAGTGGATCAGTTGCGTTGCTTTGGAATCTACGGACCAGGGTTCGATGCCGTATTCCGGAAGTGATTTTTTGCATTTTTTTTCGACTTTTTCCTTCATTAATAAACCAAATATGCCCATTCCAGTAACTCTAGGTGGTTTTCCATATCAAATCAGTGAATAATTTTAGTTTGAATTCGGTAGAAAAAAAAAATTTTTTTTGGTGGTGGGGGTCAAATTTTTTTTATGACGGATTCCGATAGAATTCGGTACTAGTAACGTAATGCAGTTAACCCTGTCGATCAATTCGAAATAGTTCAGAAGTTATGACGTTTTGCAAATAAGGAGTGAGAAGAACGAATCATCATCAAATCATCAAATCAGTGGATAATTTTAGTTTAAATTCGGTAAAAAAAAAAATTTTTTTTGGTGGGAGGGGGTCAAATTTTTTTATGATTGAATCCAAAAGATATCGATACTATTAACGTAATGCAGTTAACCCCGTCCTTCAGTTCAAAATAGTTCAGAAGTTATGACGTTTTGCAAATAAGGAGTGAGAACAACGAATCATCATCAAATCATCAAATCAGTGGATAATTTTAGTTTAAATTCGGTAAAAAAAAAAATTTTTTTTGGTGGGGGGGTCAAATTTTTTTTATGACGGATTCCGATAGAATTCGATACTAGTAACGTAATGCAGTTAACCCCGTCCTTCAGTTCAAAATAGTTCAGAAGTTATGACGTTTTGCAAATAAGGAGTGAGAAAAACGATATGGGCATTTCTTGTAGTCTAGGGGATTAGTGCGTTGCTTTGGAATCTACGTACCAGGGTTCGATGCCGTGTTCCGGAAGTAATTTTTTTTGCATTTTTTTTCGCTTTTTTCCTTCATTAATAAACCAAATTTGCCCATTCCAGTAATCCTAGGTGGTTTTCCATATCAAATCAGTGAATAATTTTAGTTTGAATTCGGGAGAAAAAAAAAATTTTTTTTGGTGGTGGGGGGGTGAAATTTTTTTTATGACGGATTCCGATAGAATTCGGTACTAGTAACGTAATGCAGTTAACACCGTCGATCAATTCGAAATAGTTCAGAAGTTATGAAGTTTTGCAAATAAGGAGTGAGAACAACGATATGGGCATCTCTTGTAGTCTAGTGGATCAGTGCGTTGCTTTGGAATCTACGGACCAGGGTTCGATGCTGTGTTCCGGAAGTGATTTTTTGCATTTTTTTTCGACTTTTTCCTTCATTAATAAACCAAATTTGCCCATTCCAGTAACTCTAGGTGGTTTTCCATATCAAATCAGTGAATAATTTTAGTTTGAATTCGGTAGAAAAAAAAATTTTTTTTGGTGGTGGGGGGGTCAAATTTTTTTTATGACGGATTCCGATAGAATTCGGTACTAGTAACGTAATGCAGTTAACCCCGTCGATCAATTCGAAATAGTTCAGAAGTTATGACGTTTTGCAAATAAGGAGTGAGAAGAACAAATCATCATCAAATCATCAAATCAGTGGATAATTTTAGTTTAAATTCGGTAAAAAAAAAAATTTTTTTTGGTGGGGGGGTCAAATTTTTTTTATGACGGATTCCGATAGAATTCGATACTAGTAACGTAATGCAGTTAACCCCGTCCTTCAGTTCGAAATAGTTCAGAAGTTATGACGTTTTGCAAATAAGGAGTGAGAAGAACGAATCATCATCAAATCATTAAATCAGTGGATAACTTTATTTTAAATTCGGTAAAAAAAAAAATTTTATTTTGGTGGGAGAGGGTCAAATTTTTTTATGATGGATTCCAAAAGATTTCGATAATAGTAACGTAATGCAGTTAACCCCGTCCTTCAGTTCGAAATAGTTCAGAAGTTATGACGTTTTGCAAATAAGGAGTGAGAAGAACGAATCATCATCAAATCATTAAATCAGTGGATAATTTTAGTTTAAATTCGGTAAAAAAAAAAATTTTATTTTGGTGGGAGAGGGTCAAATTTTTTTATGATGGATTCCAAAAGATTTCGATAATAGTAACGTAATGCAGTTAACCCCGTCCTTCAGTTCGAAATAGTTCAAAAGTTATGACGTTTTGCAAATATGGAGTGAGAAGAACGATATAGGCATTTCTTGTAGTCTAATGGAATAGTGCGTTGCTTTGGAATCTAAGGACCAGGGTTCTATGCCGTGTTTCAAAAATGTATTTTTTTGCATTTTTTTCGACTTTTTTTTTTTATCATTAAACCAAATATGCCCATTCCAGTTACTCTAGGTAGTTTTTCATATCACATCAGTGAATTATTTTAGTTCAAATTCGGTAAAAAAAAAAATTTTTTTTGGTGGTGGGGGTGTCAAATTTTTTTTTCGACGTATTCCGATAGAATTCGATACTAGTAACATAATGCAGTTAACCCCGTCCTTCAGTTCGAAATAGT
This sequence comes from Chaetogeoica ovagalla, assembly GCA_032441825.1. Taxonomy (NCBI): domain Eukaryota; kingdom Metazoa; phylum Arthropoda; class Insecta; order Hemiptera; family Aphididae; genus Chaetogeoica; species Chaetogeoica ovagalla. The sequence continues at coordinate 8,882 of CM063741.1, forward strand.
TCAAAAGTTATGACGCTTTGCAAATATGGAGTGAGAAGAACGATATGAGCATTTCTTGTAGTCTAATGAAATAGTGCGTTGCTTTGGAATCTACGGACCATGGATCTCTGCGGTGTTCCGGAAGTGATTTTTTTTGCATTATTTTTCGACTTTTTTTTCCATTAATAAGCCAAATATGTCCATTCCAGTAACACTATGTAGTTTTTATATCAAATCAGTGAATAATTTTAGTTTAAATTCGGTAAAAAATAAAATTTTTTTTGGTATGAGGGGGTCAAATTTTTTTTATGACGGATTCCGATAGAATTCGAAACTAGTAACGTAATGCAGTTAACCCCGTCCTTCAGTTCAAAATAGTTCAGAAGTTATGACGTTTTGCAAATAAGGAGTGAGAAGAACGAATCATCATCAAATCATTAAATCAGTGGATAACTTTATTTTAAATTCGGTAAAAAAAAAAATTTTATTTTGGTGGGAGAGGGTCAAATTTTTTTATGATGGATTCCAAAAGATTTCGATAATAGTAACGTAATGCAGTTAACCCCGTCCTTCAGTTCGAAATAGTTCAGAAGTTATGACGTTTTGCAAATAAGGAGTGAGAAGAACGAATCATCATCAAATCATTAAATCAGTGGATAATTTTAGTTTAAATTCGGTAAAAAAAAAAATTTTATTTTGGTGGGAGAGGGTCAAATTTTTTTATGATGGATTCCAAAAGATTTCGATAATAGTAACGTAATGCAGTTAACCCCGTCCTTCAGTTCGAAATAGTTCAAAAGTTATGACGTTTTGCAAATATGGAGTGAGAAGAACGATATAGGCATTTCTTGTAGTCTAATGGAATAGTGCGTTGCTTTGGAATCTAAGGACCAGGGTTCTATGCCGTGTTTCAAAAATGTATTTTTTTGCATTTTTTTCGACTTTTTTTTTTTATCATTAAACCAAATATGCCCATTCCAGTTACTCTAGGTAGTTTTTCATATCACATCAGTGAATTATTTTAGTTCAAATTCGGTAAAAAAAAAAATTTTTTTTGGTGGTGGGGGTGTCAAATTTTTTTTTCGACGTATTCCGATAGAATTCGATACTAGTAACATAATGCAGTTAACCCCGTCCTTCAGTTCGAAATAGTTCAAAAGTTATGACGCTTTGCAAATATGGAGTGAGAAGAACGATATGAGCATTTCTTGTAGTCTAATGAAATAGTGCGTTGCTTTGGAATCTACGGACCATGGATCTCTGCGGTGTTCCGGAAGTGATTTTTTTTGCATTATTTTTCGACTTTTTTTTCCATTAATAAGCCAAATATGTCCATTCCAGTAACACTATGTAGTTTTTATATCAAATCAGTGAATAATTTTAGTTTAAATTCGGTAAAAAATAAAATTTTTTTTGGTATGAGGGGGTCAATTTTTTTTATGATGGATTCCTAAAGATTTCGTTACTAGTAACGTAATGCAGTTAACACCGTCCTTCAGTTCGAAATAGTTCAGAAGTTATGACGTTTTGCAAATATGGAGTGAGAAGAACGATATGGGCATTTCTTGTAGTCTAGGGGATTAGTGCGTTGCTTTGGAATCTACGGACCAGGGTTCGATGCCGTGTTCCGTAAGTGATTTTTTTTTGCATTTTTTTTTATTAATAAACCAAATATGCTCATTCCATTTACTCTAGGTAGTTTTTCATATCAATTCAGTGAATATTTTAGTTCAAATTCGGTAAAAACAAAAATTTTTTTTGGTATGAGAGGGTCAATTTTTTTTATGATGGATTCCTAAAGATTTCGTTACTAGTAACGTAATGCAGTTAACACCGTCCTTCAGTTCGAAATAGTTCCGAAGTTATGACGTTTTGCAAATATGGAGTGAGAAGAACGATATGGGCATTTCTTGTAGTCTAGGGGATTAGTGAGTTGCTTTGGAATCTACGGACCAGGGTTCGATGCCATGTTCCTGAAGTGATTTTTTTTGCATTTTTTTTCGACATTATTTTTTAATTAATAAGCCAAATATGTCCATTCCAGTAACTCTAGGTAGTTTTTCATATCAATTCAGTGAATAATATTAGTTTAAATTCGGTAAAAAACAAAATTTTTTTTGGTGGGGGGAGCTAAATTTTTTTTATGACGGATTCCGATAGAATTCGATACTAGTAACGTAATGCAGTTAACCCCGTCCTTCAGTTCAAAATAGTTCAGAAGTTATGACGTTTTGCAAATAAGGAGTGAGAAGAACGATATGGGCATTTCTTGTAGTCTAGTGGATCAGTTGCGTTGCTTTGGAATCTACGGACCAGGGTTCGATGCCGTATTCCGGAAGTGATTTTTTGCATTTTTTTTCGACTTTTTCCTTCATTAATAAACCAAATATGCCCATTCCAGTAACTCTAGGTGGTTTTCCATATCAAATTAGTGAATAATTTTAGTTTGAATTCGGTAGAAAAAAAAATTTTTTTTGGTGGTGGGGGTCAAATTTTTTTATGACGGATTCCGATAGAATTCGGTACTAGTAACGTAATGCAGTTAACCCTGTCGATCAATTCGATATAGTTCAGAAGTTATGACGTTTTGCAAATAAGGAGTGAGAAGAACGATATGGGCATTTCTTGTAGTCTAGTGGATCAGTGCGTTGCTTTGGAATCTACGGACCAGGGTTCGATGCCGTGTTCCGGAAGTGATTTTTTGCATTTTTTTTCGACTTTTTCCTTCATTAATAAACCAAATATGCCCATTCCAGTAACTCTAGGTCGTTTTCCATATCAAATCGGATAGACGGTATACGGCGACTACTCGTACGTCGTTCAGCGTCGTCGTGTTACCGACCGTGTTCGAATGCGGACGGAGCGCGGCCCGTGAAACGGCTACCAACGATTTTCGATCGTCGTCGCCCGTGTCGATGATGCTTTCAATGCGGTCGTTTAACCGGCGTACCGGCTGAACACCGGTCCGCGTAAAACTAGTAAGCGGCCGCGGTCGCACTACAGACCGACCGTCTGTATATTCATTCGTATTCTAGCCTTCTAACGAACAAAAAAAAGTGGAAATTTAAACCTCGTAAACGTTGCAGCGGGAATATAATGTTAGTGACTACGGGTAAGTTTTCGATGACGGCCCCGTCTGCGGCCAACGCAAACACGGTAAACGGCGACTACTCGTATGTTATTCCACGACGTTGCAGCCACCAAACGTGATCGGATCCGGACGGAAGACGTCACGTTGAACGGTCATTATTACGGCACGCATCGTCGGGCGGGCAGCTTATAGCAGTACACCCGTGCGACTACGCGGGACTCTAAGAGTCACTGGAACTTTGCCATCTGCGCGCTAGACTGATCGTACACCGACCTTGTCGCTTCTGCAGGACGTGTGCGCCGCGCACAAAATATTTTCGTACGCGACGCCTTTTTACGAATATACGGAGTAGTAAAGCCAGATGACAACATTGAAAAATTAAGACGACTCGACCTATCTATCGACGCTGAACGCCGCAGTGGAAAATAATTTTAATGACAACGGGTCAGTTTTCGACGTCAACCCCTTGTAGAGTCAACACCAACGGGACAAACGGCGAGAAATATTCTCGGCAACTACGAACGCCGCAGCCGGTTTACGAGTATATAGGTAATGACTACGGGTAAATTTTAGATGACTGCCCCGTGTGCGGCCAACGCATACACGGTATACGGCGACTACTCGTACGTCGTTCAGCGTCGTCGTAGCCACCGACCGTGTTCGGATGCGGACGGAGCACGACCCGTGGGACGGCGACCGACTGGTTTCGATCGTCGTCGCCCGTGTCGATGATGCTTTCAATGCGGTCGTTGAACCGGCGTACCGGCTGAACACCGTTCCCCGTGAAACTAGTGATCCGGACGGAGCGCGGCCCGTGGAACGGCTACCAACGCTTTTCGATCTCCGTCGCCCGTGTCGATCATGCTTTCAATGCGGTCGTTTAACCGGCGTACCGGCTGAACACTGTTCCGCGGGAAACTAGTGATCCGGACGGAGCGCCGCCCGTGGAACGGCTACCAACGATTTTCGATCGTCGTCGCCCGTGTCGATGATGCTTTCATTGCGGTCGTTTTACCGGCGTACCGGCTGAACACCGGTCCGCGTGAAACTAGTAAGCGGCCGCGGTCGCACTACAGACCGACCGTCTGTATATTCATTCGTATTCTAGCCTTCTCACGAACAAAAAAAAGTGGAAATTTAAACCTCGTAAACGTTGCAGCGGGAATATAATGTTAGTGACTACGGGTAAATTTTCGATGACGGCCCCGTGTGCGGCCAACGCAAACACGGTAAACGGCGACTACTCGTATGTTATTCCACGACGTTGCAGCCACCGAACGTGATCGGATCCGGACGGAAGACGGCGCGTTGAACGGTCATTATTGCGGCACACATCGTCGGGCGGGCAGCTTATAGCAGTACACCCGTGCGACTACGCGGGACTCTAAGAGTCACTGGATCTTTGCCATCTGCGCGCTAGACCGATCGTACACCGACCTCGTCGCTTCTGCAGGACGTGTGCGACGCGCACAAAATATTTTTGTACGCGACGCCTTTTTACGAATATACGGAGTAGTAAAGCCAGATGACACATTGAAAAATTAAGACGACTCGACCTATCTATCGACGCTGAACGCCGCAGTGGAAAATAATTTTAATGACAACGGGTCAGTTTTTGACGTCGGCCTTTGTAGAGTCAACATTAACGGGACAAACGGCGAGAAATATTCTCGGCAACTACGAACGCCGCAGCCGGTTTGCGAGTATTATAGTAATGACTACGGGTAAATTTTAGATGACGGCCCCGTTTGAGGCCAACACAAAAACGGTATACGGCGACTATCCGTATGACGTTCAGCGAAGTCGCACCTACCGAACGTGTTCGGATCTGGACAAGGGGCGGCCCGATGACCGGCTACTGACTCGTTTCGATCGTCGTCGCCCGTGTCGATGATGCTTTTAATGCGGTAGTTGAACCGGCGTACCGGCTGAACACCGGTCCGCGTGAAACTAGTGATCGCGGACGGAGCGAGGCCCGTGGAACGGCTACCGACGCTTTTCGAGCGTCGTCGCCCGTGTCGATGATGCTTTCAATGCAGTCGTTGAACCGGCGTACCGGCTGAATACCGTTCCGCGTGAAACTAGTGATCGTGGACGGAGCGCAACCCGTGGAACGGCTACCGACGCTTTTCGAGCGTCGTCGCCCCTGTCGATGATGCTTTTAATGCGGTCGTTGAAACGGCGTACTGGCTAAACACCGGTCCGCGTGAACACTAGTCAGCGGCCGCGGTCGCACTATAGACCGACCGTCTGAATATTCATTCGTATTCTAGCCTTCTAACGAACAATAAACGTTGCGTTTTTATACTGTACTTAATATACTCATATTTAAATGTTATATACGTTTACATAATATATATACATATATATAAATAATAAAATTGTATTATTCTTATTATATATATAATATAATTAAATAAGTTTTTATATTATATATATAAATATATATGATTCATATATATATATATACATATAAACTATTTATATTATATTACATGTATTATTTATTTATTAATATATATAGTTAAAATAAGTCCATTGAATATTAACTGATTTTGGGCAACGCTCTCGTGACTTACCTATCATAACTACCTAACAAATTCGCTCACGTGTAAGGTAACACGAAAAAATTATTTATTATTTTGGACACAATTGTAAAATAAAATACAAGTATAGAAAAATCAATTGGAAATTTTGTTTTCTAAATATTAAAAAAAATTTAGATATAGTTAATAATTGTTCGAGGACAAAAAGTTTAACGTGATGCCCCGTGTTGAACCAACACCAACGGGGCAAACGGCGAGAAATTTACTCGGCAACGACGAACGCCGCAGCCGGTTTACGATTATAATAGTAATGACAAGAGGTAAATTTTTGATGACGGCCCCGTATGCGACCAACGCAAACACGGTATACGGCTACTACCCGAATGGCGATCAGCGACGACGTAGCCACCGAACGTGTTCGGATCCGAACAAGGCGCGGCCCGATGACCGGCTACCGACGCGTTTCGATCGTCGTCGCCCGTGTCGATAATGCTTTCAATTACGGTCGTTGAACCGGCGTACCCACTGAACACCGTTCGGCGGAAAACTAGTGATCCGGACAAAGCGCGGCCCGTGGAACGGCTACCAAAGCTTTTCGATCGTCGTCGCTCGGGTCTATGATGCTTTCAATGCAGTCGTTGAACCGGCGTACCGGCTGAACACCGTTCCGCGGGAAACTAGTGATCCGGACTGAGGGCGGCATTAACGGTCTGGCCGCAGTGCTCGGCGAACCGTTGTGTAAAATGCACGGACTGGCTGCGCAGGGTCGGTGGTCGGAAGCTTTGGAATTGCAAAGGAAGCTGGTCAACATCGATTTGCTGGTAAAAACGTTTGTTAAAATATTATTTCATAATCGTTATGATGTGCCGGTTGGAGCGATCCGACGAGACCTAAAAAATAAACTCAAGTCTGTAACGTGTGTTCGTTTTATTAGTTTTCTTTATTTATTTATTTTGTTTGATGCCGCAGGCTGTTCAAAATAAAACCTGTATTTACTTTTAATTCGAGTATTACGTTTACGAATAAAAAAATAAAAACAAGACGGCGATAAAAAAAAAAAATAAAGAAACTTACGCGCTTTAGACTGGCCGACAAAGACGGCCACGGTGGCACAGAAAACGTTTCGAAACGTATTTCAATGTCGAATAAAAAAATTAAATAAAAAATAAAAAATTCTAATACTGTTTTCAGTACAATATAATATACTGCAGTTAATTTCGGACAGCGTAACGTTCTAATAAATGCGATGAATTAATGCGTTTTGGAACGTTGTCTACATTTATAAACGATTAACGAAGGGGGGTTTTTTTTTGTCAAATGAAAATACGAATCAAAATGCTATTGAAACTCGTAAAATAAAATTTTGACATCAAAGCGTATTCGCTTAAAAAAAAACGTAAAGTTAAAAAAAATATTGTATTTATATAATTACAAACGTTTATTTGGAAAACGACAACAACCGCACGTCGACGTGTAATGTATGTGTGCCGTGTACATTGACAATTACAGAACAGTTTGAGCAAACAATATTATTCATTCCGTCAGTTAATTGACATAGATTTAAATAAATATTTTTGAAAAAGAACGGGTAGGCACACGGGTTTTGTAAAAAAAAATACACATTTCTCCCTCGTCCTCCGCGAAAAACCGGTTTTAATTCGACAAATCAATATTTAAATTATTATTTATGGTACGCGGGTAACAACGTTTTATTCGAATTTTCGATTGTCATAATTTGCAAAAGAAAAAAAAACTCAACGTTCAAACCCACGTCCATTTTTTACGAATTTTTTTTTTCATTATTATAAACAATTTCCACGTCGAAATTCTAGAACGGCCAACGTGGTGATTTTATATTATTTATATGCCTATAAATGAGATAAAATTCGAGTAATGTTTTAATCTGTTTAGACGTAGTGCGGGAAGTCAACTTTTTTTCTTCCTTCCTTCCAAATTTATCGTTTTTCGTTTTGTTTCGTGTGAAAGAGTAGTTAATAAATCTACTCTTTCATTATTATATATATATATATATATATATTAGGGTGGTCCTTATTTTTTAACTTTCAAAATTTCAAGCCAGGTACCCGCCATTTTGTTCATTATAGTGAGTAAGTAATTTGAGCTAAATTTGGTCATGATAACTCACCCCCTTCTCGTGCCTCAAGAGGGTTGAAAATATGCCATAGAGGGTAGTTTTGTAGTTTTATGAATTTAACTCAAAAACTGTAGTACTTAGCGTAAAAATGTATAGAAGGTTAATTATATATTTTAATATTGCTCATAAAAAATATATTTACAAAATTTCTCATAAAACCATAATTTTCCAAGAAAAATAATAAAATACGAAATATTTTATTTATTTTGCAAAATAGATTTTTTACATTTATTCAAGTGTATTTCATAAAATATTAAAAATACAATAAAATATCTTTTATAAAAATTTTATCAAATTCAATATTCTATAAAAAATGTTTTTGCTAAATTTACAGTGGAGTGACCATTGTATTGTAGTAATATTTGAATTATATAATATATTAATAATAATTTCGGAAATAATTATTTTTAGAAGATATAGTAGATTTATCATCATTTGCAGTAATAAGAATATTTGTTTGGCTATAACGATGTGTTGAAAATGATTTACAACCACTTTACTTTATCATTATCAATATCGGTGTCATTAAATACCTATTACCTAAAGGAAATTAGCCAACGTGTATAATTTTCTGTTATTCACCGAGTGTACGGTGGTGTGGTTAAACATATAGTGATTGTAATAGTGTTGTTCATTGTAAAATATTATTTAATATTGTTTTTACATATAGTCTAAGTTTTAATTTACATATTTAATTATGTCAAGAAAATTAATTTTCTTGGTTGGTGTTATGAAAAATCAAATAACTGGTAGTAAGCTTCCATCAAAAAGAGATATTTTGAGCGTACTCTTTTACAATATGCGTATAGTCAAACTAACATTACACGATAGCGCTAGTCTTGTGTTTGATGAATGTCAAATTTTTTGGATAAAAGCGCGTATACCTATTCAAGATCGATCAAATTGCGTAACAAAAATTAAAAAACTTTATGAGGAATGGAGAAAATTAGATAAAAATAAAAATAGAAATACTGACACACAAAAAAATATTATGAATACGTTTGAAGACAATTTAAATGACTTGTTTGATATTGCGCATAGTAATGCATTAAATACTATAAAAATTCACGAAGATAAACTATTTTTAATAAAACAACGTGAAAAAGGACGTCATGGATGCATGATGGGTAAAGATTCAAAATTAACCGCTCTTGAATTTCGAAAATTGTCTTTAGAAGAACAAAAAGCTAGACAAAAAGAAAAACATGAAATTGCATCGAAATCAACAGGTATTTTATATAGTTATTTTATAATTATATTTTTAAAATTAATGTAAATTAATAATTTTAAATCAGTACTTTCAAAAACAATGTTTCTAAGATCTTTTTATATTATAGCTGTGTCTATGGATTATATATCAGATGAAAATTTCACTGATGAAGAGGAAATTATAAATGTTGAAAGTGCTGGCCCATCAACAATCAAGCGAGCAAGAAAGGAAATTATAAACCACCGTTTATCGGCTGCATTAGACAAATGCAAAATAAGTGATCGAGACACCGTGCATTTACTTACAGCTGCAGCTGAATCGTTTAATGTCAATACTAGTGAGTACATAATTAATAGATCTTCAATTAAAAGAGCTCGAGAAAAATGTCGTGAACGATTATCTGAAGCTATAAAATCTAATTTTTTAAATGTAAATCTACAATATTGCGTTGTGCATTGGGATTCAAAATTACTAACCGACTTAACAGGAAGGGACACAGTAGATCGTCTTCCTGTGATTATTACGGCTCCTAATATTAAACAACTATTAGGAGTTCCACAATTATCATCTGGGTCAGGGAATGAAATATGTTCAGCTGTATATAATACTTTAAACGATTGGTGTCTGTTAGATCAAGTAGAAGCTTTTGTATTTGACACTACTGCATCAAATAGTGGCCGTCTAAATGGTGCATGCGTTCTTCTTGAACAAAAGTTAAACCGAAATATTCTATTTTTTGCTTGTCGTCACCATATTTTTGAAATCATATTACAAGCTGTTTTTTCTACATCAAAACTATCTGTTATGTCTGGACCTGATATTCCATTGTTTAAACGATTTAAAAATAACTGGGTGAATTTAGATTTACGTAATTTTCATACATGGACATCGCACCCAGAAGTATTTGAAGAATTAAAATATGTAGTAAATGATGTTTTATTATTTTGTACAAAAAGAATCGAAGATAATTATCCAAGAGATGACTATAAAGAATTTATAGAACTTGTCATGATATTTTTGGGGAAAACACCTCCACGAGGTATACATTTTCGACCACCTGGTGCTTACCATTTAGCTCGATGGATGGCAAAAGGGATATATTGTTTTAAAATGTTGTTATTCTATCAGCAGTTTAAGCTTTCGATGTTAGAAAAAAGAGGTTTACAAGAAATATGTTGTTTCATTGTAAAATGTTATTTAGAGGCATGGATATGTGCTCCGATGCAATAACAGCTCCACTTAATGATATAATTTTTTAAAAATTAGTTGATTATACAAAACATAATAAAAAATAGGAGAAGTAGCAATAAAAAAATTTATCAACCATTTGTGGTACTTGAATGATGAATGTGCAGTATTTTCTTTATTTGATGATCGCATTGATGATAATACTAAATCTAAAATGGCAAAACGGATATTGGAAATAAATGAAGAAGAAATCAATGTTGACGAACAAGAAAGACTCTCAAAAAAAAATTGTTTTACAATTTGATGACGTTCAACATTTTGTATGTAAAGATCTTCCATTTGAATTAATATCAAATAAATCGATACAGTTTTTTCAAAGATTTCGTATTTCTCCGGACTTTTTACATAAGGATCCAAGGTTATGGAAAATAACCACCGAATATAAAGAAGCAAAAGATATTTTAACTACATTAAAAGTTGTCAACGATAGTGCAGAAAGAGGTGTGAAATTGATGGAGGAGTTTAACGACAAATTTACGAAACAAGAGGAACAGAAACAATACGTGTTACAGGTAATTTTTACTCGTGGATAATTAGGAATTTATTAAAATTTATTATTTATAATTTTAGATTGTTCAAGATTATAGGAAGCAATACCCGGGATTCAATCGTGAAGTTTTAAAACAACCTTATAATAAATAATTAAAATTCATTTGGATGTAGAAAATATGTTTGTTTATGAAAATATGTTAATAAAATGGAATAATTTAAATATAATTTTATTATAACTGTTATAATATTAGCCTAATTTACATAAATCCAGCTATTACAAATTACATTTTTTTCAGGAAATTAAATTTTATTAGATTTTTATATAAGAAATTTTATTGTATTTTTAATTTTTTATCAAATATACGTGAATAACCGAAAAAATTTATTTTGCCAAATTAATAAAATATTTTATATTTTATTATTTTTCTTGGAAAATTATGGTTTTATGAGAAATTTTGTAAATATATTTTTTATGAGCAGTATTAAAACATATAATTAACCTTCTATACATTTTTTCGCTAAGTACTGTAGTTTTTGAGTTAAATTAAAAAAACTACAAAACTACCCTCTATGGCATATTTTCAACCCTCTTGAGGCACGAGAAGGGGGTGAGTCATCATGACCAAATTTAGCCCAAATTACTTACTCATTATAATGAACAAAATGGCGGGTACCTGGCTAAAAAATATTTTAAAAAATTTTCTTCTTCTAAGACTAAGGACCACCCTAATATATATATTGTATCAATTTAATCACACGTCGCGGTGTTAATATAATTTGATTTTTGGATTTTCAGTTGATGCGAACTTGCGGACCTGCCGGCCTTAAAGCGGCGATGGAACTTTTGGGTTATTACGGAGGCGTTTGTCGTTCGCCTTTGCCACCGATAAGTGCAGATAGAACGCGAGAAATCAAACGAACACTGGAAAAAGACGGATTCCTATAAAAAATAAATAAATAAAACCGATCTATATACAGATGGATTATTTTATTTTGAAAAAACATAAAAGTCAATATTATTTTTTTTTAATATGTGTACAAATAAGACAGTATTTATAATATTATTATCAATATCGGTAAACTTATAACAAACACTATTGCAACGCGTATAAACAAACGTAAGATAATAAATTAAATACAAAATTCATTTAGGAATAAACATGCGTTTTAAAATCGTTTATACATATTTCCGCTGTATGATATGGAATTATAAAATAAAACGGTAAATTAAATAATATTATTGTAAAAATGATACACACATCATGATAACCTATCAATATCATTATAATAATCGATTCGTTTCGAAAAAAAGAGATTTTTTTTTTTGGTATAATATTAACATAAAAAATATAAATATATCGTCGTGTTCTTTCGATATTTTGCCATGGCACACAGTTAACATATTATAAATTCGTCGTCGTATTTCTCCACCGCATATTTATAAAAATAAGAATTAAGACAACAATATAATAATAATAATAATAATAATAATAATAATAATAATAATAATAATAATAATAATAATAATAATAATAATAATAATAATAATAATAATAATTATAATAATAATAATAAAATACATTCTAACAATAGTGCGTTATATTTTCGTGTTTAAAAAAAATTATATTATATATAAAAAAAATTTATTGGCACTGTATGTTTCTGTTTTCAGTTATATAATATTATATAATTATTATAAATTAAACATGTTTTTTTTCATAACCTGTTCGAAAATTCTGTTGGTAACGTGTAAATAATCCTAATAATAATAATAATTTAAACTTATCCGACTATATAAACATAAAAAAAAAAAAAAAAAACGATAAAACGTTATATTTTTAATAATTAATTTCTGGTACTTATATTACCGTATCGTATAATATTATTATTTATACACAAATTACTAATATATATCACAAACGCAACGACGACGGAATTTTGTTCAATGCTCGTTATTATAACACCCGGGGGACTCGGAGTAGTACGTGCGGTTTAACTGTTGAATCTCCACGGTGACAGATCTAATTCCGCCAAAATCTGTCTGCACGGAATCAACGCGTTCCTATACGGAAAAACACAGAAATGATGAGTACAAAAAAAGGAAATATATATAATATATGAGGAAGAAAAATCATCGTTCAATATAATTATTTACACACTCGACTTACCCGGGATTGATTTGAAGGAACGCGTTTCTCTGCATCGTTTGTATGTTATCTCCGGTCAGACATATAAGGGTGGACAATGAGAACCTTCTGATAATGGTCAATTGATCTGAAAATCGTAAACGATCAGAACGAGAGATTTTTTTTTGAAGGGGGGGAGGGAAAGGATTGCACTTATTAAAATTATATGTAATTTTATATATATTTTATTTTACAAATCAATTGAATTCATCGAACGAACAGAATTCTGTTATGAAAACATTCATTTGCAAAACTCGTTACCCTCTTCTCTGGATTTTCGCCGAAACAGTTTTTTCTTTTATTAATTTTAAAATATTTGTTCCAAAAAACGACACTTTATTATCAAAAAAAAAAAAAAAAATCTAACAAGACAAAAACCCCGAAAAAAATTTGACGAGATCAAATCGTTTCAATCAAAATTAAATGTTATTCACTCCACGTGGGGTTGAATTCCACCATTAGAGTCAACCATTTATTTGCCGAATTAAAATAAAAAAACGAAAGACTCCAAATTCGTTACCGATTTTGTAGAACGGCAACACAACATACATTGATTTTGTAATATACTGCAGATAGACCATTGTAAAAGGGGAGATTTGGCGACTGAATTTACGTTTATACGAGTGGTCGATAGATGTCGTTGTCGTGGTGTACAAAGAATATACTCTTCTTAAATAACAATCGCCGAGTGTGTGAACCACCCATCATGTGTGAGGAAATACGTTTGCCGCACTTTTCTAGCACGCTTCTAAATTTAGCGCCGGCGAGAGGTTTTCGCGGAGCATTTTAATAAAATAAAACGGAAAAATTAATATACTTAATATAAATCATAATATTGATTTTATAAATTTTCTCCCGAAGTGTTATTCTGTTATTATATGAAAACAAAAAAATAAAAAAATTATGGCCGAGAACAATTTGGTTTTCCAATTTGAAGGTTAATCGCCACCTCATGGACTTTGCTACCATTACCCGTCTATTATTATTATTATTATTATTATTATATATATATATATATATATATATATATATATATAATGCTATTATATAGAATATATATATTATTAATATTATACGTATATATATTATATAGATTGGCGGTGGGAGAAGGAATGAAACTACTCTGTAGTTACTCTGTCTTTACAGCAGCGCTGTACAGCGGTCGACGGTCAACAGTCGGTTGTCACTATTTAATGGCTTATCTGTATATTATTATTATTGTAAAATCAATGATAACAAAATAACATAATATAAATTCAATGGTCCATTCATTGCGCGTCCGATGCTTACCCGGGGATAAAGCTCCGGGCGAAATGTCGTACTCGTAGAAAAACCGATCTCCTGCTTTGTAACGGAAGAACCCTTCGCCCAGCACGCATCTAAACGACGTGGTGGTGAGCGTTCCTGGTATGATCCTCTCCAGCATCCCGCCGACCAAATAATCGATGTCGTCCACCGTCGGGTATATTCTCACCAACCGGTCGATTCTCTGCAATTTTTAAACGTAAAACGTTAGTCGGGGAATTCGGTTTTTTTCTGATAATCTATCTACAAATACCTCCTCGTCCATGACGTCTCTGAGATCGTCGAACGTCGTGGCTTTGGGTAACCCGCACAGCGTTCTGAAGTGATTGTAAGACGGTATACCCATGTCTCGGCCGCGTTGGATGTCTTTCGCCACCAAATCCTGTCCCAACGGTCCGTTCGCTCTGAACAACAAGTCGGTGATCTAAAAACCGGAGTCGTTCATTATTTTATGCGCGCCGTTCAAACGTTTTTCAGTTTACGGAGTGAAATCGACCGAAAAATATCGATTTGATTTTACCTCTTCGGTGAAAAATATGTCTTGCGCTTGTTGCGGTTGTGTGGCTATTCCTCTGAGGAACATATCGTAGTTTCCTGGTCTTTGTATGATCCCGGGCTTGTTCATCCATTCGCTAAAACGCGTCGGCGTTCCGCCGTTTTCGCGGTCTTCGTTCACCAAACTATAATACGAAATCGTATCGATCGAACGTATAATAAATGGACCACGACGCAATCATCGTACAATGATGTAGCATTTGTAAAGCGTGCGTTTATAGTATTTGTAGCGCCTTGAGCAGGACAAAGCGTCGACTTACTTGAAAACGGACGGCACTAGACTGTGCAACGATCTAAACGCCGAACCGGCGAAACTAGCCAGCGTGGAAGGATTAATGTTCGAATTGTACTGATTACTATAACCTTGTTTCAACGTGGACAGACCGTTTTCGCGTACGTAATTTTCACCTGTGTAACGTAAAAAAAAAAATTAAAAATACACGTTTTGATATATATTTTGTCGGTTTACTGTATTACGTTCGAATTTCGTGTGTAACGAAATACTTTCGTCTCTACAATGATCGCGCGTGACACGTATATTGTAAAACTAACGTAATATAACGGAACGACTGCATGTGAGATTAATCAGATCGACGTTATTAATACACATATCTGCGTTTCGTACGTTCTGGTTCATATTAAAACCTACGTGTATGCGAGCGTTTGAAAAGTTATATTGCATGATTGAAATATGTTTGACGAACAGTAGTAAAATACCGTTTTTGTTTTATAACGTTAAACTGTTTTAATAGGAAAAGTTGTACAGGATCGTCGCGTATTTTGTGTGCGCGTTAAAAATATACGAAACGTGTTTCACGCTTAAAACGTGTGAAATGAGAAATTCGCTGCAGCCGCAATGAAAAAAAAAAAAAAAATTAAAATTATCGGAAATTAATAATTTTGTCATTAAAAAAAAAAAAAAAACTATATAATAAATTATTAATTTAACGGACGTTATTTATAATAATATACGATTCGAACGCGGCGTAAAATTACGAGTTGTTTATAGTCGGCGCAGGGCACTTTCACATTTTTACTTTTTTTCGGGAGTGTAACTCGGTGTAATAAATATTTAAAAATTAATTATTCATCGATATACGAAACGAGTTGTGGGCAAGGGAGAACATTTTATAAACGATTCTGTGTTGGTGTATTTTTTTTTTTTTTAATTATGTTTCTCGGCGTATTAAAAGAAGATCAAAAACAATAATAATAATAATAATAATAATAATAAAAATATTACAGTCGCACTAAAACGACGTTATAAAACATCGGATTTTTATTATCTCCGTGTACACAATAAGATTACCCAACAAAATCGGCAAAAACTCGTTGTACGTGATGTGCTGGATGACGGCTATGACGAATTTCCTCGCCTCTTGGTACAATATCTCGTCGTTCCATTGCGGGTTGAGCTGTGCGAATTCCGTCACCAAAAAGTTGTGCAACCGCAAAAGAGCCACTTGCGACACGGCCATGTCGGGATGTTGATTTACTCGGCCGTCGCCTGATCGGAAACGAAAAACGCGAATTTTTCAAACGTTTAAATATACTATATATATATATATTATATATATAAAAAAAAACAATTATTACAAAAAAACAAACAAAGAAGTCGAATTTCGTACGTGTTCTCCGTGACATAATGGATTTTAAGTTCAAATACCACGTGTATGGCGAAACACGGTACGACAATTTCGACGACTGACTAAATCCCCGCCGCCCCGTTTAGAGGACGAGAAAAATTCAATTTTCGCACGCGTTAAACGTAACCGTCCGGGGCGTTTAATCGTATTTTGTTTACGTGCGCGCACCGCGGCGTGGGAATCGATTCGTTTATCATTTAATTAGTTACAAATCTCGCATTGTATACGAAACAAACGCGATATTATCGCACAGCCGCCGTATGCATGTGCAAAAGAAGACTTGACCCGATTACTCGACCGACACGCGTCGTATAACTTTTGTTTTTATTTCTCTTTTTGCAAACATCCATTACCGCGGCGATATAATAAATAATATTCGTGTGGATCACTCTCGGTCGACGAAATTATTTTTATGTTATTGAAATTATTGATAATTTACGATGCGAAAGAAATATATTTGAACGTTGATTATGTAGATGTATGACAATGAATAATAAAAACGAATGATTAGTTTTTTTTTTACAAAAAAAAAAAAAATCAAATTAATTTGTTAAAAAAAACTAAACAACAAATGTATATTATTATAATTAATAAGCACGGCGAATAACGCGTAAAAAAAAAAACAAAAAGAATTTGTCGTCATGGAAATTCACGACGCATTACGATCGACCCCGTCTTTAAGACATTTGTCACTACACTCAACGGGCGTCCTGATCAAAAATCGAAAATTCCCGCGTCCCTGTTACTTTCGACCGTCATACTAACACACCCACCAGCATCCTTACAGAAATCATAAATAACGACTCCGATTTCGTTAGTTTTGAACTCCAAATGTTACACCGTTCGAATAAAATACATTATATTATATTATATCCGTATTTACCCGATCTGTAGCACACTTCCGAATTGGTGGCGACGTTACAGGATTGCGTAGGCGTGTTCACGTTGGGCATGAACATTCGTCCGTCTCGGGTGATCTGCGCTCTCATTCTGCCGGCTCTGAACGATCTCAGGTTACCGGCCGTCTGGCCTGTCGCGCCGTACACGAGCGAAGCGTCCAGGAAGTGCGTAGTGGCTATCACCTGAGGATAACAACATATCGCCGAAAATTCGCGTTGTAATTAATAAACGAAATCACTTTTTTTGCCACTCGGAAAGTGGCCTATAACATCTACGCAGTTATCGACACGAGTTTTCTCGTATACCGATATTATAACAACATATTGTGTGGGGGGAGGAAATCACACACACCGAAATCATTCAGCATTTTTTTTATTCTTATTATTATCACGAAAAAAAAATAAACCGCGCGTGTATCGACCTTCTGTTGTGGTTTCAGCGTGCATCCGAAATCGTCCGAGGACACGGTTCTTTTGGCCGGCAGACAGGCCGTACCGAACCTGGAGTAGAAATGATCGTTGGCTGGCACCGGGATCGGGAAACAATTCGGATGTAACGTTTCGATCGGCAATAGTTTACCGTTGCTGGCACAACAGTCGGGAGCTGAAATCAAAAGAAAAAGAAAAAAAACGTGTCATTATCGTTATAAATTTAGATTCCCAGCGGTTAGGTTTTTATTTTTATTTCTACAGTGTCCGACTAATGAACACTCCCCGCGGTCGTCACGTGTTTGATAAAAAAATCGTCCGGTAACGAATTTCGTTTCTCTATAGTTAGTTGGTGTGTACTTTTTTTGTAGAATTTATTTTTCCATTTTTTTTTCACCGTAATGGTATTATATTTTAGTTTTAAATTTTATGCAGCCGCCGAAAAATCGCGTGAAAAACCGATTTCGTAATTTCGGAAATAACGGTTATAGAGTTCAATGAATCCGTATCGTTCCATAGTGTAGTAAACAAAACGAAAAACAAAATCTACTTTCTAACAATATTTGGCTATTTATTAGAGAGTTTTTGCACAATAACGGTTAAAAATAACGTAATGTTCCGTTAACGTTATTTCCCAAAATACGTCTGTACGCATGCGCACTGAATATCGGTACGGTTATTCTATTATCGTTATCGGTTATTTTCAATCATTTAACGGATACGTAAATCGGTTAAATATGGTTATACGTAAAACGTATTCATTAAATATAGAATTTATATTTTTGTTTACAACTCGGAATTAGTATAACTTCAAAGGTGCATTATTATTATTATTATTATTATTTTTTTTTTTTTTTTTTTTTGAGAAAAAAATAGAACTTTGGCCAAACAGTTTATACCAAACAATTTATACCTCAATATTTTCAATATATCTTATTAATAGTAATACAATAGCAAAATAATAATAATAATACATTTTAAAAGAAAAAAAAATTAAATTAAAAAATTATTTTCGATTACCTGACACATTGTATCTTTGGGTAGTTTTAATTATATCTGGTATACCTAAATTTAACCTAAGTTTATCCATATCTATTTTTTCAAATCTAAAAAGTTGCCTACACTCTTCATCACTTAATTGTTGAAAATTAAAATTACCATACGACGTAGACCTAATACGTATTTCATTACGAAATAACAGTAACTCATTTAATAATAGATGTTCAACATCATAAATTGACATTTCATCCAAACAGACCAATTCCAATATTTCTTCCATTTTGAATAGATTAGGTAGATGAATACTTATTTTAAAATTGAGTTTTGAACTCGACAAATAATTTTATTTTTGAATTATGATGTATTAAAAGTCTTTGGTGTATAACAGCACAGTGGCGCGAACCGACTTCGTCTGCTGTCGTAAGGTTGGTCGTGCCGTGTCGATACGATAACACTTGATAAAACTTGATAATACGATAAAAGGCTTTTACCGGTAAATCCCGTAATGCAAAAACTAAAGTTTCATGTGTTACGATAAATATATTAACGTACGATTTAACCGAACGTTATTTTTACCGTAGCGTTTAACCGGTGCCGTGCAAAAACTCTCTATTAAAGTATTTAATAATCGTATAAGAGGTGATTTGTGGTGTTCGGGCCTGATAATTTAATACAACATAAATTTTAATAATATTTTATAAGTAAATATATTTATTATTATTTATTTATTATTATAAGATAATATTTTTAAAGTAATCTTGAAAGTCCATTGCGTAGTGTGAATAATGTTTTCAGTGTCGTATTTCTTAAAAATACAAATAACCGACAGTTGTATTTGCCACGACGACGAGCTATTGCATGAAACAGCGGACAGCTGCGATGGTTTTGTGCGATTAACACAGAGTTCGCGGGAACGTTTTTCGAACACAATAGTTTAACACCATATAAAACTCAAAAACCTTCGTTTACTCTCTTAATTCATTTAAGCGACACGCCTTTCTCTGTAATTGGCTATCGTTTTTTCTCCCAAAATTTATCTCAAATAAAACGAATATGTCCCCATTGGCGGCTTTGGAAACGAGGCAACTGATTACATTTTAAAATTATATTTCAACTATTTAAGACATTTTTTTTTTTTGGAAAAAATTATAAATTTTTTTTTTATTTTGAATTCTGAATCGACTTTTTCATCGTCTCTGATGTTAATAAATAGATGTATCGGATTTAAAAAAAAAGTGTACTGTTAGAACCGCCACTGAACGTGTATGAACATCTGTAGTCCCAGTGTCTATTTGACACACGTCAATATGCGCAAAATCATCACGTACAGACGCGTTATAAACCGCGGTGACAACCGTTCAAGAGTGTCTACACAGAATGTTTGTACAGTACACAAATATTGCGAGTACGCGGTTTACGCGTTTAACTTTCCAAATCGACGACGATGACGACGACACTCGACGAACACAGGAAGAAAACATTTCACTCGCACGTACACGCGAGAAGTGTATATAAATAATTTAAAAACCGTGTTTTTAATGACGTGGTGACGAATATTTTTTAACTACATTACATACTTGAATCGATCACGAAGTAATGCGAAAACGATAAATAAAATGCATATATAATAATAATAATAATAATAATAATAATAATAATAATAATAATAATAATAATAATAATAATAATAATAATAATAATAATAATAATAATAATAATAATGGGCGTATGTACGTGTACATGAGGCGAAAAGTATGATTATATATATATATAATATTTTAACTATTTTTTTTCTATTTTACTTATTAGTAAAGGATGACTTTTGCATTTTTTTTAGAACGTCTTAAGTAATGCTTTCGTACGGAACTAAATAATTAAATTTTTATTTCACATTTTTTAGCATTATTCGGAATTTTTTTTTTTTTTTTGACATTTTAAGGTCATCTTTTTGTACGTTTTAAAAGTATTTTCCAATAATCAACAGAAAAATCACGAATTTACTATTATTTTACGTAATAATAGTTTAATAATTTAATAATTGCTCATGGATTTAAATTTTTTTAAATAAACCGTAAAAAGTCATGATAAAATTGCAAAAAAAAAAAAGAAAATATAAAATACGTCGTGTAAATATAAAATAAAATCAATACAATCATTAGTTATTGAATACGCAATTATATTGATTTCAATTAATAAAATAAGTAAATAAATAATTTAGGTAATTAACGCAATTTTAAATGTTTTTAGATCGTAAATTAAATTTCTTAAAGGCATTTTTGTAGGGTTTACAGGATTTTTTTTATAATCTAATATAAACTCAGGAACTGCAGTATTGTACTAAACCGATTTTGATGAAATTCTGCCGATCCTTTTGTCGCGATCTTCCGTGTGAATTTTTCTATTTCTCTTCGACGTCGTCGTCAGACAGATAAGACCGGAAAACGACTCATTATTATCCACAATTTTCCGCTCGCTCAACTCTTTTTGAGCTTCCTCCTCATTTAAAATTTATTTGTTTTTTTTTTTATTTATTTATTTATTGATAAAATATTTAAATAAAAATAAATTAAACGTTTTATATTATTTTAGGTGACCATGATTGACATAATAATAATAATAATAATAATAATAATAATATCAGATCGAAGTCTCTACTGCGCATAAAACGAATAATATTTATAAAATTTTCATTTCGTGTTTAATACACTCGTATTGGTCACGTGGCAGAGGTATTTTCAATATTGAATTCTGCGTCGCGGTTTTCGACGTTGTTTTTTTTTGTTTTTACCATTAAAGTAGAACGAAATAATTCATACGTTATGTATTTGTATATACATTTTTATATTGAAATTTTTTATATATATACACGAGTACAATACGATATTAAAGTATACGAAACGTTGTGGTGCACGTATTCAACGTATTCAAATCGTATTCAACGATTCGATAATAGATTAAAAAAAAAAAAAAAAAGACGTGACACCAAAATTGGAATTATATAATTACTACAGTCGCTATGGTTTAGATCAGTGGTTGTCAATCTTTTTAGGACTGCGACCCAAATTTTCTTCCAGAAATCTATCTAAACTTTAGATGATCAAATATGTCGCATAATTGCACGTGTTCGTATTATCGATAACCTAATATTCATTGCATACAGTTAAGAATTATCCAGTAAGCACTTTGTTTTTCTATTACAATATTACAGTAATATTATGTCGACGATGATTGACGACGTTCAATCGTCAACATCATATTTTGAAAGCTGTTATGCATTACCATTTAAGTATGATAACATTTTATTAATACCGTTGACATCGTGTCAACGAATCCAATCGTCGTCAAAATATATTGCGGGGGCACTTGTGTAAAAATGAATATAACCATATGATGCGTACGGCGTATTATACGCAATACGCGCTGAATAAAAATAAATGTTTTATTTTGACAATTATTGGCGACAACACGCGTGTTGTAACACACAGAATAACGTTGTCGCACGATATAATAGAAAACAAATCGATAAAAAACGTATTTTCAATCGGCCAATTCGACGAGTGTGACATCAATGAATACGTGTGAGAATCCTATTGTTGTTTAAAAACCGATACCCGAACGTTTTATCCGTACTACAAAATTATAAGTACGTTTATATTGAATTTATAAAAAATTTTACGGTTTGAAAATGACGTGGAATTTTTTTTTTTAATATTCCAAAAAAACGCCCTCACCTCACCCCGAAAAAAAAAAATAACAATCCGAATTTTATTGTACACATTCGTGTCTTGGAGTTGTGTCGTGTCAAACGTTTCGTGTTTGATGGTGGGGGGGAGGAAAGAATACATCGAAATCCGAGCGCTATAATGAATAATGACGGATGCGCAGTTAAAATTTCAGGAAAAATTTTTCTGGATAAAAGTAAACTCAGATCGCTCGTTGTAGTGTCCACTTCTCTATGTCTTCATGTGAAAAAACAAAACGCCAATAAACGACACACGCTTCGATTTTATTCGTTTTTATAAATCTCTTGACGGGAAAAAGTCGATGCGATAAATTTACAATGCGTGAAACGAAACAGAAAATAAACGAATAGTGTACGCTCGTCTTTCATTATAATATTATATAACTATGACGGGCCCGAAGTTCGAAATCGCCATTATTTTTTTTTTTTTTTGTTCTTTAACCGACAACGGTTATAACAGTCGGTAAATCGGATGACGACGACGAGGTATAAAAAAATAAAAAGTTTTTTTTTTTATATTTAACGCGCTCACGTTTTCGCTTTCTATCATACACACTGTATACACACAACAATGACATAAAATATTGTATAACGATTGGTTATTATTATATACGTTTTATAAAATATTTATGTAATATATTACGATTAATAAATACGTGTTGCCGGACCGCGGCCGGACGGACGGACAATAAACGAAAGAAAACGCTCAGCGTCGTTAACGAAAATCATCACGCGCACTTCAGCGACCGTTATTAGTTTATTATTACTGACGCGTGTATTTACGCGTGTACGTCGTGCGATTATTATTATTATTATTATTATTTTATATATATATTATAGTTATGTAAAAGAAAAATTTTTTGAAAATCATTCAGCGAATATTATAAAACGAATGCGGACAACGCGGATTTTACAGTTGTCATATTCAATTTCTATACGCGCGGTGTTGTGTTCAGCGACGTTCCTGCGTAAGTAGGTATATCAACCGCGCCGCACGCTCTCAAACTTTTATTTATTTTTTTTTCTTTTCATACCCTAAAGCGGCCGTTTCCAATCCGTGGTACGAGCAGGAATTTTCGCGATATTATTTTCGTTGTATTATCATTCAATAATATTTCGTTTATAATCGACACATTTACCGAGTTCATAAATATGATATGATTAACGGTGACATACGGCTTCAACGAAACGACGCGTTTTAAAGAGAGAAAAAAACCATCGATTTCATTTCGGATGCCGACAAAACGGTATCAGTCGTCTATTTTCAGGACAATTCCATTTGCCCATCGCTGTACCTGTTTATTCGTCCGAGAGTGGACTCTCCGAATCAGTGGCGCACCCAAGGGGATGGACTCCGAGTCCGGACCCCCCCCCCTTGACAAGTGCAATAGTATTACATTTATAGATGAAAATCCAAATTCT
Source organism: Chaetogeoica ovagalla (assembly GCA_032441825.1). NCBI lineage: Eukaryota > Metazoa > Arthropoda > Insecta > Hemiptera > Aphididae > Chaetogeoica > Chaetogeoica ovagalla. Next base: position 32,786 of record CM063741.1, read on the forward strand.
AATACAACTTTCATATTTTTCTGTTAAAATTTCGCATACGATATAGATAACACTAGGTGTTAAAAATTTATTGATTATATTATATTATTATAATATATAATCTATTTTTATTATCTATTAAAAGTTTTGTTTTTCATAATGTAGTTTTTTAGACCCCCCCCCCTTGAAAAAATCCTGGGTGCGTTACTGCTCCGAATTGATGTGTCTGAAACCCGAGAACAGAAGTAGGCTAGGTATTCAAAGTGTGAAAATACGTTCGGTTCAGACTGATATTTCGATGTTCTTGTACGGAACAAACAACGAGAGGTTTCATATTTAATATTCGATAATTGTAATTCAATGAACGTCGAGATTTACGTAGAAATTAAAGATTTTTTTTTTTTATTTTACTTTTATGAATATCATACAACAACAAAAAATGTTAATAAATGGCATATTTAAAACGAATATTAGCGCATAAAGATCGGGAAGACACAAAGCATTACGAAAACGATTTTCACTTATTTAAAAAATTGACTTTTTAACGATTTTCCGAAGAAACTAAAAAAAAAAAAAAATTATATTCTCTAAAAAATTGATTTGAACATTCGGACGGGGGAGACGATGCAAAGAGAGATTTCGAACGACCAGTAGTTTATTGTATTACACGGAACATACGATTTTCGTTTATTTTTTCTTATTACGCCGCACACATTTTTACACATAGCTGTTTTTCTGACATTCCACGTTTTAAAATTAATATTTTCCCGAAACAATCTTTTTTTGATAAATCGTTTTGCGACTTATTGAGCGGCCGACAATTTGAGAAATTCGAATACCGTCGGAATAATACGAGAGTATAGAATACGCACGCGCACGTATACGCGAGTATTTCATGTGCTCGTACGGACAAAAAACACGTTTTTTTTTTTTTTGAAATTTCGTTCTACGCACAATTTAAAGGCCTCGCCGCGATTCTTATTATAATTAAAAATATCGTTGAACTATTATTTGCATAATATCGTCAGCTAGTGACTTTATTTGAGCTGATCATAAAAAAAAAAAAAAAAAAAAGATAAATCTAACGCATTTTTTGTTGCTCGTCGATTTATACTCGTATTATTTATTCAATAAAATATTGTCGAATTGAATTAAATTTCGATATACCGGTTATGCATAATAGAAAAAAAACAATAACCGTTATATTATATATAATATCGTTCAATTATATATATATACTATTATATAATAAGCACACGCCGGGCGAAAGCTATCGGACAGTATATTCGTATAATGACGTAACCGCAGTTCCGTAGTTGTTTCTATTATATCAATTATTATCAAATTAATACGGTTTTAATAAATTTATTAAATTCGACACTCGTTGCGCACATAACGCGTTTATTGTGATCCCGCGATGTTTCGACGACGACCGCAACTCGTTTGAAATAATAACAATAATAACAATAATAATAATAATAATAACAATAATAATAATATTACGAAGGGGAATTTTTTTTTATCGTTCATGCGCGTCCGCGACGTTTTATAAACTATACATCATTTATTTGTATCGAATAACTTTTCTTATTTATAATAAATACGTAATTATTTCATAATAATTAAAAAGAAAAAAATTCCTTATATTATTAATAAATTACCGTTACCAGTGGTATAATTACAACTAAAAATGTTGTACACGGACGAGTATTTAAAAAAAAAAAAAATGTTTTTTTTTTTTTTGACGACGTACATGACTTTTTAACATTTTATTTGTGTCTTATTATTATTAGTGTAATACGGCCGAAGTTTCTAGAGAAATTCACACGGTAAATATTTCCAGTATAAAAGACGAGTTTACAGTTAATTAAGACTGGAGGAAAATTCATAATTTTTCAAACCATTGAAAATATTTTAAATTGTCGTGGTTATAATATATTACAAAACGCAACTCTATTTTTTTTCATAGAATGACGAAATAAGTCTACTAAGTAAACCCCTTTCCCCTTCTAAGACATATACACCCGTGAGTGAATAGAATTATAACATTATTTAAACAAAAAAAAACACACCGTTGATGCAGTTTATTCGTATACGTCTGTGGAATTATTTGAATATACTATAGTTAACAAACTATAGTTTGTATATTTAAATAAACGACAAAATATCAAAAACAAAAAGACGTAAAAAACGTAAAAAAACGTTTTTAAAAAATTTAACGTACTATATGTGTGTGTGTGTGTGTGTGTGTCGTTAGACGCCCGTTATTTAAATTTTTACATAATGTTTGTTCGCAGGTACGGTAAACGAAAATTTGAATAATGCAAAGTGAATATACGCGAAAAATTGTCATTAATTATCGTGAAAAAAAAATTATCAAAAAAAAAAACGCTCGGAATTTCTAAACACCGTGCAAAAATATTGTAATTAAATATCTAATATTTATTATTTTAATATTATTATTTATATATTATAATGCGTATAACCAGCTATTAAATTGTCGACTTCATTATATATATGACACGCAACGCGTCGAACAAATTATTTTAAAGATTACATGAATTTTTTTTGGTTTCACTTTCAATTTGAAGCGATTATGAAATTTGTAGCGAACGAATCGTTTAAAACCGTTTAAATTTGACCGGTGGTATTGATTTCTTTTTCTTTATGGATATGTACGTGCGCATAATAATTTTAACTCAGTAATGAAATATATAGGTGAAATCGTTTCTTAACCGCCCCTCCTCGAAACATGTGTGTCACGATCGTGGGCTATATAACATATTTATTATGATACACTGATTTTCAACGACCGTTTATAATAGTATATAATAATATTACCTATTTTGTACTCGTATTTCGTTGCAAATGGAACAATATCACGCGGTATGCTCGTGCCGTTACGCGTACGAAGCATCGATGTAAAACTGTACACACGGAAGATTGCTCTGATTTTCAAAGTCTGTCGTCGTTGAACTTTTACAAAAACCATTGCAGACCACTGGAGCGCTGTGCCCGGAACGTTTTCGCGTTCGAAATTAACGGTATATCGTTTTAGAAGAAGAAAACTGTACCAATCGGCCGAAAATGAAGTCCGCGCAAGAATTTCCGAATTCACTTACACACCTTGGCTGGCTTTCCACCACCCACCAAACCGCGTGAAACAATATCATTTTCAAACTGTATATGATGTCTTTGTGTAGATTACAGCAGAAGAAATCGCTCCCGTACTGATTAGTTATCCATTTCAATTTAAGCTACTACTTCATTTCCTATGGTTAAAAAGAGATTTCGTATGTTTATAAGGCTCAAGACCAGACATTTGAAATCCGAGTGTTTTTCACGCGGACAATATTGCAAATCAAAGAATGATTCCGTTTTATTATATCATAACACGCCTATATGGTGTGAAATGTCGTTTTAAATAAATACAAAACGGATTTATATTATTAAGTAAATACAATTTTTTTTTTTTTTTTACTAGAAAATCTCATTTTGTTTTTACTCGCACATCACTCTTTAGATTTTGAAATCTCGAAACCAGTCCAATGTTTTATATGTTCATTTCATGTAATTTTCCATTCCTTCATTTCGGTACATAGACAAATCGCGCGTTTTGTAACGAGATGTCAAAACAGAAAATCGGCGTTATAAATATTATTTATATCGTGTTAAACAATACGATTTTAGAGACATCGCGTCGATTTCATTTCGTTTAATATACGCCAAATTTCTTGTGTGTTTTCATGCGTGTTTTCAATACGATTGAAGAACGTGTTTCGTGAGTGCACTGCGCACATAAGGCCGTCGAGCACACGCGCGATAATAAAATTACGTTTTTTTTTCCTCGATTCGTTATGAGGTAAATATTGATATTGCTCGTCGATTAATCGTGTGTTTACACATCACAATAAGTATGTATGAGTATAATTGTTCAGATAGTCACTTCCTCGCCGCAGTCGTGTTGTTTTATACAATGCCATTTAAACAATAAATTAAATATATATATTATAATATGTTCGTCTTCTTAAGACGACTGCTAGTCTCGACAAATCGAACGCGCATCGTCATCCACGATCATTGGAGAACGTTTGAAATAGCTAATCTCAACGTTTAAACATTCCGTGTAGTACACCTACATAAGACTGTTTGTTTAATATTTTTATTTATTTCTTATATCCAACGTTTCACCATCTGAGGTGACTGAGCCTGGTGCAAATTTAGTAAATCGTTAATTTTTTACAATATTAACGTCACATGATCAAAAATTATACTGGTTTGAAAATTTATATTATGTACAATGTTAATTTTTTTTGATTAAAAATTCAACAACTTGTTTTTGTTCTGCTGTTGTCCTTGTCGAGAGCTTCCTCACTGCTCATAGGCATGGCTAGTCTTGAACTATATACTTTATAACACGTATGTGTTGAGTGGTTAGGTGAATCTGACACGAATTGCGTATAAACCGTGGTTTCTGTTTGCTGATTAAGAAAGAGGACGAATGTCCGATTTCAGTAATAATGATTGACCCCCGACGTTTAGTAAAGTTAATTTTTCCAATCCGCGTTTTTTCTTTGGGGGGGGGATCAATAAAAGTTTTGATATGATTTGTCGACATCGTTAATCGTTCGGTATCAAACTGTTCTACCAAACCTATTTTATTTCCATTTGGGACGGTATCCACAAAGAGTCGATATTCTTTTCATTAGCATTTATATTTTGATTTCTCGAATGTCTCCAGTGATTTCTATTAATAATAAATAACTACAATTATTGTGCACAAATACATTTTACGAAACATATGATTTGTATTTTAAACTATTCACACATATAAGATTCGTCAAAGAAAAATACATTTCTCTAATCGTATTTTCGTCGATAAACGTACGTACGTGTGCAGATCAGAATTCAATCCGATGCGATTATCGTCTTTGACAGCAACAATGACCTAATCTATCGCATATTGTAAATTTGGGTTTCGAATTTTTAGTTTAGAAACTAATTATCTTAAACACATTAAAGTGGTGTTACGCGTTAGTGGAGAATTTTAAAACTAAAACACGCACTTTTTTGCAAATTCTTGTTTTCGTTATGACGAAAAGCTTAAGTGCGTCACGCAAACGAGTTTACGACGCTCAAGAGTCGTGCGTCGTGTGTAGCTTCGTCGTCCTCCAAACTTAATAAATCGTCATTGCCTGGACTGGCGACAACACGTTGATGATTTCGAGTGCATGATGAAAGGGAACAATTATTTTAAACTAATATCGTATTGTACTGTTTTCGTACTGTGTTTGTTCAGACAAACGCGTTTCGGAAAACAGAAAATTTATCCAATATATATGAAAAATAAACCCAGTATTAAATGATTTTTTTTTTTTTTTTGAAAGCCAAACTTTGAGCGGGTCAAGTTCAATTCGAAAATTACTGTTTAATAAGCCATGTGGCAAGCCAATCGCCCTAGGGAAAGACCTCGGCAACGGTGGCAGGATAGAGTTATTATGATAATAATGGTAGATGGCAGTGGCAAAACTTGAGTCTGCAATTGACCGTGATAAATGTAGGGGCTTAATAGAAGCTTAATTTTACTGAAAATCGAAAAAAATATCTTTTTCCTCCGACAAAATCTTTTTTTTTTTTTTATATATATAAAAATTTTCTATATACGTCTCGAACGATTATTCACTATAATTTTACGCGCAATGCGCGTATAATAAATGTAATAATAGTATATAAACGGTTATACGTATCGTCCGACCTCGGACAAGGCGTCTCGGCCACACTGCTACTGCAGACGCTACTGCTGCTGGTTGTGCAAATCGTCCAAAACGGGGAAGACAGGAATACCGGCGCGGTGAACGGGGTAGGTATATTATTATTATATTATTATTATTATTATTATAATATATTATACAGATACGCTTCGACCTCGGGACGTGTATAACACATCATCACGCGTTCAATTATAAATAGACACAATATTCCGACGGCACGATCGAAATACGCGACTTTTTAAACGCTCGCATAATATTATATTATATGACGTATTCAAAGCGACTATATACACGCACACATACATCCTGTAGACCTCGGTCGGAATTCAACGCGTTATTATTAAACTGTATAACGTGATATACATCATACGAGGAAACTATGAGGCGAACAGACGTCGTCGTCGTCGTCTACTATAATAATATTTACTATAATAACATATAAACGGTCGCGACGTATTACATGTATTTCTTTTCCTCTCATTCTCACCGTTGTCTTCTCCGTCCAATCGCTGCCACCACAGGCATCAGCTGCTGTATCGTAGCTCATCATATACACAAAACCCGTATACGTTAAACGCGTTGCCCCGGAGAGCCGTTTTGTTCCTGATGCAGACGAGACGCTAACCCGAAAAAGACGACGTTACCGTTTTCTTTATTATTATTATTATTATTGTTATTATTATAGGAGCCTTGTCCCCCTCCCCCCCGTGATCGAAATTATGTCAAGTCCACGGCCTCGCCAGCACGTGCAACGCCGTGTCAATAATAATCACATTCGGGTAGTATTCCGAATACTTTTTAATGCTCAATTGTATTTTTTTTTCTAAAAATAATACTCGAATAAAAATAATAAATTATTATTTCAGCAAAAAAAAAATAAATAAATACGAGTTGTAGTAGGTATTTAAAACAACGTTTTGCCAATAATCTTTGATGTTTTTGTTATCCACATTTATTCAAATATTCCGGTGTATTTTTGTTTACACCGTGTGTTAATATAATTTACGTTACATTTCGTAACTAATTGGTTAATTAATTATTATTTCGTTAATTTATAAACGCTGGATTTAAAATAAATAAATATTAAATTTCCCCTCCCCCCCCCCAAATACTTATCGATGACTGTTTATATTCGATTAAATAATTTTCGATATTTGTATTGCTGGAGAAAATATTAAAAAAAAAAAATGTATTCTAAAAATATTTGGAATACTTTTTGTGAAATGTTTAAAAAAAGTTTTAGGGAATGCTATTGTCCCGAAATATGTCGTATACATAATCTGAACATTTTTTTTTTCGAAATATTAAAAATATGTATTCCAAATACTTTTTTAAGTCTGTAAATATTGTGTGTGTGTGTGTGTGTGTGTGTGTGTGTGTGTGTGTGTGTGGAAAAGAAAAGAAAAACGTTGTTTCAATATTTTTTTTGTATATCTCGCGTAACGAACCGTCCCGAAATGCTAGTGAAATTACACGCCATAATTTCCAAATACGTTCCACGACAAAATTGAATATTTATTTTTTTCGTTTATTACATTATTTTACAATAAATAAATACGTTTTTCGCCTTTTATTTATCTATTTTCTTATGAGTTTGTAATATTTTATTTTTATTTTTTCCATCCCCTTTCCTCCGTCATAAACGACTCTAATTTCTCTTAAAAAAGTATATTCGACTCATATACGCGACGGCACGAAACTTCTCTCGGTCCGAACGTAGAAAAATAAAGAAAACTGGCAAAATTACTCGTTTATTTTTAAACGTGATACTCGGGGACGAGAGACTAGTTGCGGACACCGACAGAAATGGAAAAAAAAACTCCACCGTGTTTATTTTAACGACTCTAAAGTTTGTGTAGTTGGCAAAAACAAAAAAATTGTTTAACATCCTCCTCTCCCCAACGAGTATATACATACAAAGTAAGTTTGTTCCGGTTTCGGTACATTTTAAACGTTATTCCGCGAGTGTATACGATGCGAAATTGTTTAGAACACCGAAGATCTCTTTTTTTTTTTTAATAAATTAGCGTACGCAATACGTTCGTATACTTTTTTCGTGTCTCAAAAAAACGAGTTTTTGTTATCGCATTATCGGTATATTCCGTTTGTTTTCAAACGAACAAACATTAAGTGAACAGACGAACGGAAAATGGCAAAAAAACAATTTAGTTTTATTATTTTCAAAGGGCCGTCGGGAAATTCTTAAACGCTAATTTTTTGAAAATTTACTGCGTTTATATAATTGAAAAACGAACACGAAAACGTTATGTTTTCTGCACCGCGGATCGGATTTGACGGAATGGGCTGCCACAATATTGTGATTATTTATTTTCAGCTTCGTCGTATAAATTTCCTTATTATTTAATGATTTAGAAAAAAAAACAGTGCGTTAAAGACAAAGAATGTTGGCGTACATTCAGTGGATTTCGAACTCTCGACGACGTTTATTTATTTATCTTTTTTTTGTTATCCAGACGCGCGTCAAAACGTATATATATATATATATATATATATATATACGTAATAATGATTTGCCAGCGATAGCTGTTGTTATTAAACGCGTTTTTACTCACCGGATTTTTCTGTGAGCAAAGTGACGTCATGGGCGACTACTTGCGCCCACTGCATGACCGCAAGCGTGAAACGTATGTCGGGCACGTTCCTCTCCGGGAACAACGTCGTACGGATCAGCCGAGCGCTGGGCAATACGCGTCCGAACGAGGTCAATCTCGGTCTGCTCTCGCCTAAAGCAAACAGATTCACAAAATTTAATCGTTTTCCGTAATCACGAGTGTCTCCAGTCACTGTGCATAATATTAGAAAATAATAAAATTTTAATTGTACAAAAAAAAAATATATCACAAACTCGAGTGCATGGTAAGTCAAAGACGAAAAATACGCGTAAACGCGTTTGAGGAGAGTAGCAGTCGCGACGAATTTGTTTATTCACTACACCGATTTCGATGAGAAGTCATTGTCGGCTGGTAATTGAGCGAAAAAAATAAAAACGAACCGAATCATACGGAGAAAATCACGATAAAAATAAAATTCAACAAAAAAAAAGAAAAACGACGAAAAAAATCGTGTACGCAGGTCCGATTTATTTAATTACAAACAACTCGATCAACTTATATTTTTGCACTGTTATAAAATCGTTTGCAAGTAATTTATATCGCGCGTATTCTATAGATTCCGGTAAAATATTTCTGATAGATTTTTATCGCGTTCTGCGAGTGACGATTTATATTGTATTCTCTGTCAGAAGGAATAAAACAAACAAAATAATATGTAATAAAAATAAGCAAATAAATAAATGACCGCAAGATCCGGGTTAGGTGAAGAAGAAGAGGAAATCTCGGATACCGGTTCTTTAAAAGAAAGTAAAAATATTCATCTACGCGACGAGAACGGTGTAGTCGTCGACGCAAAATATTACGGATTTCCGGACGCCTCGGGGCGCGAAGAAAATCAGCGAAACGGGTTTGTACGCACGCATAATATATAAGTCAGAATATTTATTTTCTAATTCGATCGCGTTGTACAGAAATCACGCGTCGACTGTTCGTGTTTCGTAATAATACACCGTCACCGCGGGTGCTGGTGAGTATAACGTATCACTTGGAGCAAATAAAATTCGTTACTACATATTATAAAGTTCGAGGGTGAATATGTATTTAATATAATTATGATGATCTTATTTTTTATTTTATTTTAATTAATTATAAACGGGTCGAAACCCTGTATAATTGGCAGTACAGTAATTTTTAACTTGAACAAAATATCAGAAATAATAAGTATAACATAGAACTAAAATGAGAAAAACAATAATGGTATGCGAAATAGACAATAAACAGTTAAATACAATAAAAAATAACACTAATGATAAATAATGATTAACGTGAAAAATAAACATGACTAATAATAGTGTAGATTCAAATAACAACTAGACTCAAAGCTTGAAATAGGCATATTCAATTTACAACATAATAATTTAGAAAATTTATATTGAACATTTTCGATGACATCTTTATATGAAGAATGACTTGGCGACCAGACAATTGAGCCAAACTCAAGATGAGATTTGACGAGAGAAAATCACAACGCTTTAAATGAATTAATATTTTTAAAATTAATCGTATTCCTGAGTATGAATCCTAACATCACTAATGCTTTTTTAATTATCTTGTTAATTAATCATATTATATGTTAGTTAACCTAACCTATATGTTAATTAATCAATTAATATCAATGATTTTTTCCAAACATCTGAAAAATGACTTAGATTTAGAGACTTATTAAAGATTAGATATAATGGCCTCACTAGTGCTAAACGATAGGGTTTTAGAAACACCGATGGTATACCACCATCGGGCCCATTCCCTGAATGGGTTTAAGTAGTTAATGATTCATAAATTTCATTATTTTCAATTATCCAAGAGCTCAAATTGACATTAACATTATTATTAGAAGCAATGGTAGAAGTCTGAGTGACACTATTTTCATTTATTGAGTCATTGACATAAACACACTAGAAATATAATCAGCGAATAAATGGACAGTTTCAGATAAATTCATCTACATAGATATGATGTGATACGCGTTGCTAGGTATTATTGGCAAAAGAATGAGTGTGGAATCGCCCACTTGGCATTTTTTTTAAATTTTTTTTTAATGAAATGGAATTTTGGAGAAAAAAAAATGTTTTTTAATCAATAATTTCTACTAAAATCATCTAGCATTGTTAAAAATTTGGTAAAAAAGAAATATACCGCGTGAAAGACGAGGCGTTTGTATGCCAACAAACGAGAACGAGAACACGGTATTGGAGAGGCCAAGGCAATTTTCAACTTAAAATGTCATGTTCATTTGAATCGATTAAACGGATCGTCTATGTGCTATGGGCATCCTGTACTTTCCGCAACCATTCTTTATCAACGGGTTTTTTTTATAACGTTCCATTACCTGTCGGCAAATTATCGCGAGAAACATTAATTATATCCCTTAATAATGTATACATCGCCGTAAACTTAGAAACGTTCGAATACTACAGTACGTCGCGTTACGTGCGGTAAGTGAGATCGAATCGCGAGAATCGAAAGATTGCAACGGTTTGGGCACGTGTGGTGGATATCAATAGATATACCAAAAAGTGGAAATTGTCGAACGAGTAAAACGAGAAGTCGCTAGTGCAGTGAAGCCGCGGACAAGGTGGAAAGATGCGTTGGGCAATAAGAAATCAGTTTGGTAAAATTAGAACTGGACCGGTTGAAACTAGCGTTGGACTGCGAGGAATTTTATGGGGATGATGGCTTGTGGCAGTGCAGGTCGTACAAGGAGCGTTAAGCCGAGACGTAAACAGCCGGTGTACAAAGTGTATAAAATTCAATTGAAATAAATGCGTTTGATTTCAAAATTACGCGCGCTAACGTGTAGTTATTGTGAAATTTTTCGAGAATTCTTTAACGTCTCGCATTTACCTATAGGTCGCGTACGACATTATACGGTATTTACACACCACGGCTGGTATATAAACGCGCATATATTATACGTTTCGAGAAAGAAAAAAAAACCGTTATTTCGATTACGTGGACATATGTATGCGCTGGAGTTGGGTTTCGTAAAAGTATAAAATACTCGCAAACGACGACACCACTAGACGTTTTCTTTTGAAATTTCGATACCTAATAATAACTGGCAGTATATGCACCAAGAGGTGGTTTACCTTGTTTGTGGTCAAATGTTAGGACGATAGGGATTCGTGCAAATTATGACACTTACGCGTGTATAAATAATGAAATTAATATAATATCTATTTGACACACGATAATATTTCACTAATATTACGATATTTAGACGCCATTCAAAATAAATATTTAAACGCGCACAGTTGACCGGTTTGTCCACTACTGTGCCGGTGTGTCCGTTATTATTATTTCCTTTTTTAACCTTCGTGAAATCGACTGGCGATACAATAATTGCGTAAAACTACGATCACAGGCCAATTTGTATAATAAAATATATACGCATCCGAATTTTTCAAATGTTTTAAGACGCCGTTTACCGTGAAAAGCAAAACAACGTAATATTCAAGATTATATGTATATATTTTTTTTTTATACGAAATCGCGGTAAATAAATAATATCGAAATATAAAATTCTACGATATATAATAATCGAATAAATAGTATACCAAGGTAAATGGTACGTTAAAAAGAAAAATCTGTCATATAAACGTCGATTCGACTAGGACGCAATAATATTGATTAATATGGATGTTATTAGATACTGCACGTTTAAGGAGTACTCTACCTTCATTTTTCATACACGGTAAAACAGACGTTTTGTATTTTCAACGTATACCGATGGATCTAATAGCGATGATGCGGATAAGGATTCTGAAAACAGATTTGAATTCGTCCTGAATTTCACCTTAACATTCCTACTGTATTCATATATATATTATTTTAACTTAAGATCTTTAAAAATGTAATATTAGTAATTCTTTTTTTTTTTTTAATTTCAGAAAAATCGATTTCAAATTATATATTGCACCACTCTATTGATCGATCGTTGAATATAGGAAACGTTTATTTTATTATGTTTCGTGTGTGTTGAAGACAAAGTGAGAAAATTATCCGATCCCTTTTAAGATTCTCCCGGACTACTATCAAAACTTAATTGTCCAATGCTTCATCAAACCACCAGTAGCCAATATACCTAATTATCACGTGGAAATCCGATGTTATTTGTCAAATAGTTATTGGATATAAAATTTTGGTCGGCAATGATCGTTATTTTAAATTTCGACTGAGAGAAACGTCGACAAGGGGGAAGCAAAGGTTAGGAATGGAAAATCATAGTTCGAACTTGAGAGAGAGAGAGATGGCTGTCAGAACGCGAGCATGTCTCGCGACGTTACTAAAGACGCGCTTGTACGCCCACACCAGCCATATATCTTCTATTCCATTAATCCCAGCTTCTTTCTCGGCCCTCCTCTCCCTCTCATCAATCTAGTAAATAATAATTAACGTAATGATCACGTACCGTCTTGGTAAGCGGCCGGTAACAACCGCACTAGCGCCGTGTTCACCGAACCCCATCCCGGTTGTTGTAAGTTATTACAACTGCCGTCGAAGCTCCTGTACCGAGCCCGGGGATTGCACGGTATGGTGGTCAGACACACGTCGGCCACGTTTTGCAGCGACACGCTCTGGGCTCCCGAGACCATCGTGCCGGCAATCTGATTGTCGATCGTACCTGAAACAACAACAACAAACAAGAATAATTAAAGACACGTCGCGTAAACGCCACAAACGCACAAGTCCGACGACATCGTTTTCAGTATTTCCTTCTTTCCCCATATCCGTCCGAAGCGATAATTCTTGGTATAACGCGCGCGCGGTAAAACAAGACCCACGACTCCGGTGTATCAGACTACGAGGATTTCGATCAAACAGCAGCAACAGTAGCAGCAGCAGCAGTAGAAAAGGATAATAAGGCTTCAAGAGATATCGACGCGGCGTCGACCTTGTGCCGGATTCGTACGTTATTAATATAAATGATATTTAATATATTGTGTTTATATCGTTTTTCGTGGGCGCAGTTGAGCGTGTTCTCCCCGGTGGAAATCTCGACGGATACGCAAACGCCTCGAATATTGCGCCATTGCGACAACAAATCCGTAGACGATTTTATATAAAAATCACACTTATTCAACCATTGTCGTCGTCGGTTGTTTTATGGATACGGCATTATTATTATTATTTATTATTAATAACAATATTATGACATTATATACGAGCTTATATATCATTACATAATGTAGTTACCAACGCGACAATAAATATTATAGCGCACAAACGCAGTCAACAGGAATGTTGAGAACGATACGCGTGCGCGGCAGTGCAAAGCAATATATAATGAAAATCCAATGCGCATCGTAATAAATCATTAGAATAGTATATCGTATTATAATATACAGTTGTGTAAACGTCGGTGTTTGTGGAAATATATATTTTAACGATCGTATATATATATATTTCGAATTGTAATATCGCGATGTTTTTTTCTTTTTTCATTGTTGTTATTTTACACCTATTTAGTAACGTTTTCTCACTAAAAACGTATATAAAATATGTTTTAAACAATAATACATTAATATGACGTATTACAATGTCATTACGATGCGCGCGTAACGATTGTTCATACTGTCTGAACATAAATCGATAAATATCGATTTGAGCTGATGTTATGCAGCGACGGTTTCTCGCCGAAATTAATTAATTGCGAAATAAAGCGTATATAATTGTAGAAAAAAAAATTTTTAATTTTCTACGCAACTCAATATGGAATAGATTGGACGGATAATGAATTTTAGTTGACCTTAATTAATTATCGTTTGTAGTGTTCATGCCAAAACTCACTGAACCGTTATAATTGAGTATTCCCTTTTATCGATTTACATTATAAGACCCGCTATATGTGTGCTCGTTAAAATACGAAATCATTAAAAACGACGCATTTATATTACATTATGAAATTCACTCTTTTGGACGACTCTTGTCAATCGAATGGAAATTATTTTTCACACTAGATGGCGCCATAAAAAAAAAAATAATACGACCACGAATTTTGTCGAAAAGCCGACACGACGATACAATTATTCGATTTCGATTGAAAAGTCTAAATTACTGTTCGAAAATCGTTTTTTTCTCTCCTTCTCGGTTTTCACGAATACGAGCATTTGAACGTTTATGCGTTGAATCTCTATCGATGTTTCATAACAGTGACGAGTCTGAAGATAACTAGTAGAAAACAAATTTGTCCACAAATTTCTGGACTTGATGCCCAGACTTGATGGTCGTTCGAAGTGTTAAAAAAAATAATCTTGTTTTACCGTTTGCAAAAATAGATTTATTCATTTCAAATTTTTATAAAATTTCAAAATTCATCGCGTTGATTGTTTGGCCACCGCGCCTACAGATCGGCGCCAATGTGCATAATACAATGTTGTCTGCGAGTGTAACGCAACTGGTATTTTTATTTTTTCACTCCGATATAAAACGGACGAATTTAAACGGAAATTCAATTATCGTTATGGCCCCGTCGATGTCGGAAACAATATAATAATAATAATAATAATAATAATAATAATAATAATAATAATAATAATAATAATAATAATAATCGGGAACAGCGTTTACACGACCGTTGTTATCCGCGAGTTCGTGACAATAAACGTGTTGTGAAATAGAATTCGTTCGTCGTTTTATAGGTCGTTCATTTGATCGCGGAGCTTGCGCACCTTTGAACCGTGTTGGGAAATGTGAAAACAATAATCGCCTGTGTAACAGCAACGAGCACGGGAAAATCGTCTTTTATTTTATCGACGAAGGAATAAATAAGCCGTTTTGTAAAAATTTCGAAAAATTCGAGGGACAACAAATACGATTTTAGACTTAAATCAGGCTCGTGCGCACACACGGTTTTCGTTACATTCCATTTCATTCGTCATATTTAGTTTCATATTAATAGAAATTTTTTTCTGCGAAACTGTAGAACTGTGTTTTCGCGATAATTATTATTCGGGAGCGCGTTATTTTATATTAAAAAATACATTCGAGAATTCGAGATGAATACGTATATATATATATATATCTATATATATATATATATATATATATATATATTAGCTGCGTTATAATTGTAAAGAAAATGAATAAGACCGAGTCTTATTTTGATTTTGTTAAACACGCACGTGTAAATAAATATACGTCGTTTATGGCACGAAAAATTTAGATAAATCCACCCGTTGATTATAACTAAAAAAAAAAAAAAAAACAGTAATAATACACGAAATAGTATTGTTTACTGTAACGTTTCTGTGCGCAGTAAACTGTTTTTTTTTTAAACAAAAAAAGAGGTTATAAACTGGATTTGTATACATTTTTAAACCGTGTTCGTGCATAAATTTGTAACGGGAAAACGTGTCTGAATGATTTTCCTTTTATGTTTATGAATGCTTAGTTTTTTTAAAATTGGTTCAAAAAAAAAAAAAAAATTTCAAAGACGGTTAATGAAAAAAAAAAAAAAAATTATAATACCTAATGATCGTGATCATTAGATAACTACTACTAACTACTGCAGTAGTTTAAATTAATGTTATTAAGACGAAGGCTGAAATTCCGCCATGTGTCTCCGTCATAAATTGTATTAAGGTCATATTTTATAGTTTTGATCGCTAAGATTTTTGTCGCGTAAGATTCTAAAAATGAATTGATTTTCATCTGCGGTGCTCGGCGTTTTTCCGTTGCCCCGGTTTTTGCCTGTGTGCCGCACAGTCCCCCACAGGCACGACAATGCCAATACTCCGTAATGTTTATGTTCAATATTTTCTAATATACAAATTAATCGTTATTATTAACGCCCGGATGTTTATGCGTTAGAAAAAAAAACCTACAAAAATGTGTTTATAACCAACAAAAAAAAAACATAAAAAACATCTTATAAAACGTTAAATTTATTATCTAAAAACATTTAAAAAAAACCTTTAAAGTTGTTTGAATTTCATTAATTTTTTAATTATTTTTTTACTAATTACAATTGTTCGTACGAAAACAAATTACGTAAAGTAATAATAATAATAAAAAACAATAAACTCGTGAATTTTTTCTCCTATCGAGTATTGAAAAATATTTAAAGCGTAAAATTACAATAAATGTCCTTAAAAACGTCAAAAATACCAAATTCGTCGACGTCCGGCCCATTATTTCTTAATAGTATTCGGATTAATCTGAATGGTAAAAAAGAAAGAAAAAAAAAGATAAATTCTACTAAATGTTTCGCGTGCACTTAACACAATATCATAATTATCTTCCCCACACCCGTGGTTGGGCTGGGAGGAGGGGAGGGAAGTGATAGTTCGGAAAATGTAACGAATAGCCACGTAACCGCGTCGTACAGAAAAACCGTGTAACGGACGAGTGAGGCTATCATCGCGGGGGACGTGAGGAGATTGAAATCCTGCTCTTTTATGAGCACAGACGTGCGCCATCGGGAGAGCAGAAGAAACAAAACAAGAAAAAACAAAACAAAACCTCATAGTGTACAAACGCGCGTGTGCCATGAGACAGCGGCCGGAGGAAACGCGCGCGCCGTGAGGCCATCTATTGTTCCGACAGACACGTGACCTCCAAGTACACACACACACACACAGCCATCTTCTAAAACCGAATAATATTTTTTACGCGCGCGCGCGCGTGTTTCGAACGCGTCCGGACACCGATCGGGGAAAAACGTTTCCGATTTGCCGGGTATCAGGAACAGGACGCGGCCGCGGCAATGGGTTTCAATGAAAAATATTTATTGTTATGATAATAATATTAACGTTTTCAAATCGTGAACGCGCGCGGTCCGTGTGGCGGCGCTTCGTGCGCGCCACCGCGTCTAACACAGCCGGCCGTTCAATTCGGGTCCCAGTATACGCGGTGTGTTTTCTACACAAGACATTATAAAAATTAAAGTATATTCGAAGCGTAAAAACATTAGCGCAGACACGTGTTTCAATCAAATATTGAATTAAAAAAAAAAAAAAATACTGACCGATGGAGGGAGTAATTTAGTTCCTCCGAGAACGATGACGACGCCTCCCCCCATGCGCGGTGTGTGATTTTACGTTTTTCTTTCCTCGCATATCTGTACACACGCGCTATACGATTTCGAATTGAACGATACAAAAAAAAAAAAAAAAAAAAGAGAAAAACAAAGTTCTTCTTAATCCATAGTATTTATAAATATAATTTTTTTTTTTTTGTAGAAAATCTCCGTAAAAAAATAAAAAAGAATTTTATTTTTTAATTCGAAAAAATATCGACTATAGAATAATAATAATAATAATAATAATAATAATAATAATCGTCTCCCCGTAAAAACGATCGTTATACGATTTCGTACGACTTTCTACACTTTCTACACACCGACATACGCTCGTAGTGATTATTATAAATTAAATTCGATTTAAAATATGTATGTATATATATATATATATATATACGTATAATTTGATTGATTGTCGGAGAAAATTGTTGTTCGTTTTTTTTCGTTCCACACTCCTCCGAAAACCCCTTGGAAACATCTCACGCCGTGTGCACACGAACTAACCTAACCCCTACCGACCGTTGTTGCCGTTTCGCGAACGCATCAATCGAATGGCGTGTACGAATCCGCGCGACGGGAGACTGTTTTATACCGCGCGGGCGAAATCTCCTCAATCAACTGTTTTTCTAATACGAACGTCGTTTGTACGACGAATGGACCGCGAGCAAAGCCCTCCGGCGATTACCGCCTCCGTTCGATTATTTATTACTAGTACAACGAAACGAAAATTGTTCTTTTTTTTAATTATTATTATTATTATTATTATTATTATTATTATTATTATAAACGCTACTGTGGCGATGCAACACGACCGCGTGCCCGGCTGTTGTCGTCGTTGAAACAATTGGTTTTTTTTTTTTTTGTTTTCGATTCCGTTATGGAAACGGAATAATCCGCATCCGCGTGACTATTGAAAAACAAAACACAAGTAAATCGGTTTAAATCGGTGGACGCGTCTGGCCGTAAAGTTCTGCAGCCACGTCAAGACTTCGTGTCCGGTACTTCGCGCGCGTCTCGGCGTATCGATCCGCGACGGGAGGAGAGGGCGGAATCCGAAAAATAAAAAATAAAAAACCCGAATCACACGACTAGGAAAACAACAGACACATGACCGTTTTCGTGTAGAACGAAGGTCGGCTCAATTAAACGTGTTCGGTCCGTCGGTCACGAGGAAGTCGTAATAAACGAACGATCTCACGTGCGTTCACACTGGCGGTGTTTAGGTCACCGGACGAGTTTGAAATAAAAATCATATTCGTAGAATTGAACAACGATCAGGGATCCGGCAATTCAACATTATGCATCACCCGTAGATATGTACGGAGAGATTTGAATTCACTTTCTCGAGATTCGAAATGCTCGTGCCGTTCCGGAGTACGCGAATGCCGGATAGGCGTGTAAAAGAAAAAACGAAACGAAACAAAAATGAATACGTTAGGTTAGAGAAACGCGCGATTTCTGTCGACGTTCGTCGTACAATACGCGTCCTTCGAGTGCACAAGTGTGTACGCGACGCTGTGGGGTTCATTAACGAACCGGTCGAGTGGGCATTTAGTGGGTGTTTACGATGGTTATACACTTACATTCGATTTCGCACGACGCGCAACGCAGATTTGCATAAAAACTGAACACAGTTGATTAGCGGCTTCAGAAATCGTCTGAATTGTTATATTTTATCGCAACCCCGCGTGTAATACTCGCGTCCCGTAGCCGCCGGGTTCGCGACAGGAAACAATTTTACACCGACGTTACGATTGGAATAATAATTATGCTAATGGTTTACGCGATTAGCGAATTAGTTATAGAATCCGTCGCCGGTCTCGGACGATGATAGATGGTGAGGTGGTCAGCGCACTTTCCGTGTTTCGAACAATATTGACGCGGGGGGGGACTCGTCGAGAAAACGTTCCGGCCGAACGACCTTTACGACGCGTCCGTAAAACGACATTGACTCATTAATACCGCGCGGTTTTTTTTTCTCTTAGAATTCCGAAAAAAAATATGCCCATAAACGTATTACAATAATAATTGTTCGTCGGAGATAACGTTTAAAAGCTCTTTTTTTTTCTTTTTGTTTTCTCTCTAAATTTTTACGCGTCATGTTATTTTAAACAAATCCTATTGAGATAAAAAAATAATAATAATAATAACGCGCGCTCGCTCGTCCGACTGTTTCAAATCGTTTGAAGCAAAACATAACGACGAAACTAAAAGCGTTTTTTTTTTACTGTATTGTTCGGCACTCCTTCTGAAATGATTTCCAATCACACGCGATTACGTCTACGCGTTTAAAAACTAACCAACTCGTCGAATATCGTCGGCCGAGTGTCGACGAATTGTATATTAACGTCTCGGCAGAAGCGCGCGCTAACAGTCGTCCGACTGCTTTTGTCAAAAAAAAAAAAAAAAAAACAGAAAAAGAAAAATTATTCGGGTAATGTTTTCGCAAAAATATAAAATGTATTTATGGAAATTCGTCGTGAGCCAATAACACGTGTTGAATATTGTCGTAGTATTGACGATTCGTGTATTATAAAAATGCCGTCGATAATAATCGAAATACGCGAAAGGAATGTTTTCCGTTTAGAAAAAAAAAAACGCTATTTTTATTCGAAATAATGAAAGTCTAGACACGCCGCTTTAAATGTATTAAAAACCTAATATTTATGATATTAAAAATAATAAAAAGAAGAAATTGAATTATAAACCGAGTATTTCTGTGTGAAAACAAATACGTTTAATTGCGCGAATTTATTTCACTCGATATTTTCAATGGTAAAACACTTATTTTATACTGAGTAACGAAAATAAAATAAAAAAAGAAAACACGGTACGGCGTTTCGTTAAAAACGGCATTTCAAAGCCGAAAAATCGGATGATTTGTAACATAAAATTTGTAGACTCTGATTAATTTATATAACAGCGCGACTATAATATTTGGATTCTCAAAGACGCATAACACGTCTAACACGAATTATTTCATTTATTATATTTCGAATAAATAATAAATGACTATGATAATATAATATTTACTTATATATATATATATATACATTTAATACTAATATAGTACGTTTAATTTTATTTTGAAGCTTTCGTAAAAATGAAATATAATATAATTACTGCGCAAAGCGGAATAATCTCCAGACCGCAAAGACAATAGGAACCCGGAACAATTGTTTTGGAATAATAATAATAATAATAATAATAAAGCGTATTTATATGTGTGTGTGTGTATCGGGAAACAATCGCGTTTAAATTGCGCGAGTGAGCGTTATAATATCTTACGAAATTATTGTAATTTTTATTTGAAATGTATAATAAAATACGTAGTATTTTTACTCACCGCTTCTGGCGTTCCATGGTAAAAAATCTAGAAAACTCTGTCTCCGGGTTCGGCCGTTCGCGTTGGTCTGTAATGAAAAAGAAAACCGTCAATCCCAACGGGTATTTATAAAAATACACTGTAAATTCGTTACGAACCGATTCGATCGGTTGAAAGCATTTTATTTTTATTTTCATTTCTTAACAGAAAAAAAATCGCATAAAACAAAGTTCTCGCGAATTGGATTTTCATTTTGTACTTAAATGAAAACCACTCGTCTACATCGCATAAAACACGAGAACGTTCGGTGTCCAGTGAATATTTATTTCACAAAAATTGTACAACGAATTATAATGATTATATCTCCTTCGGAACACCGACCCATTACGGAGTGGTCTCATATTTTTTCTACTAATAATATTTTAAATCATCATAAAGACTCTTTAATATTCGTCGACAACGTTGTGTTTGTCAATATTTTCATTTGATTCCCAACGAATAATAATATATTTATTGTAGTAAAAAAAAATGTTTCGGTTTATTCAATAAAATATAATTATAATTTCACGTAATGTGTCTTTGGAATTTATTTAAAACGACTTGCGTATAAAATATATAATATATGTTTCAATAATAAATTAATAAATGAATTGAGAATTTCTCTAAACGATATAATATTATTAGAATTCGTAAAACGTCGTATTATATATATATATAATATATTAGGATAAGAGTAGAATATAAAACAGCTGCTAGACGTTGTATGAACTTGATTATGAAACCATCGAACTGTAGTATTCTTGCATATTAAGCAACGTTTATAATTATTGCGTTTTTTTTTCAATTACTACATAATATCATAATATGTACTATTACCGTAATCAAATAATTATTTAAATATATTTAGATTTTAATCGTGAAAACGTTAACAAAGTATAACTATTAAGAATTTCACGTCAATTCCCAACGTATTTATTATGTAAATAATTTCAGCAACAACAACAACAACAATAATAATAATAATAATAATAATAATAATAATAATAATAATAATTATTATTATTATTATTATTATTTTCGAGACCAGAATATTTTCGTCGTCTAATAATGCATATAGTTCGGCTCAAGGGTGTTCGTGAATCGTGACTGGAAGATCTTAAACAACGATTATCATACTCAAAAAATCAATGTTCCGATATATTTGCTCGCGTGAAATACATTTATATTTAATACGGATTACCGATGGAAATATTGAATTAATGATAAAAAAAACGTACATATATAATTAATTATTAAATGACGAGAAAAAAAATTATACAATTCTCGTGCGTATTATTATTATTATTATTATTATTATTATTATTATTATTATTATTATTACTGTGTTATTACGTTATTATTTATAATCGAGTTGTATGGAAAACTATTGAAATATCATCTCTAATGTATAATATACACTCCGACTTAAAAGAATCAAATCATTTCGGAGCACACTCATCGTCAGATGAGTCACTCGGCCACGATATAATTCGATACAACACGATAAAATCCAAAAATGTGGAAGTTTATAAATGCATTGTAAACGGAAAAAACAAGAAAAACCGTATGAAAGTCGAACAATACGTAGTCGCGATTGAATAATCAAAAAAAAAAAAAATGTTTAGATCATGAAAATGTATAAGCTGAATGAAAACCGTCGTCGGGATATTGTGAGTAATTTTCATTTACATGTTTATAATCTCTATATTTTATTAATTCATTTATAATAATCCGATCGATTTGTCAATACGTAATAAATATTTTTATTATATTATTTTATATTTTTTTTTTTTTTGGGCATCACTTAGTGTCGTTATAAAGCCAGAAGAAACATCGTATACAATGATTATTGATGTGAAAATACTCGAATCCATACAACACTCGAACGATCTAGGATTTTGGTTTGCGTGAAAACGTACAATTTTTTTTTTGTCTTATGAAATTTATTAAGAAATATTTTACAACAATAACAACGCGGATTTTTGTGCTCGATATCGGCGGAATGTAAAATAGTAAAATTGTACTCTCTCCGATGCGAAACGTCCGGAATACGAATTCGTTGACAAACTTTTGTTTTTCTGATCAGCTCGAATGACTTGATCGCCGCGCGTTAAAATCTTTTTCGCGTTTACAAAGAGAATATTTTATATATATATGTACGAAGCGTGTGCTCCGTTCGTTTATTTTGGTTTTTTTTTCACAAAAAACAACTCGTGTACGGTTACTTTGTAAACAGAGGCGACGCGTGCGATTGGCGTGTGCAGCCGTTTGGTTAGTGGACGGAGGCGAGCGAAGAAGGAATTCCACTGCAATGCGAACGATTACCGGGGGGGGGGGGATTCATTCGCTTTCGACGGACCGCGGCGGAGGCTGCGTTCGCGACATCTTTGCGGTCGTTCGCACAATGTCAAGATCGTACCGTCGTCGGATGACAAAACGGTTAGAAAGTCGATTTGCATACGCCGCACGCGCCACGCGCAAATACGCCGTCCGTCGCTGACAATGGCTTTGGCACGCGACTTTCCGAAACGCGACCGCTCCTCTCTTCGCTTCGCTCCGGCCGTATCATGCCCGTTAAACGAAGACCAAAAAATAACAAATAAAAAAACCTCTTGTTCTTCTCGGATAAAAAGTTAAACGAAACCCGACGTCGTTCGAAAACGAATCTAAAACACCCGGAATAGAATTCCTAAGGTTAGGAGTTTAAATAGAATGGAAATAGAATTCCCAGGAGGAATTCGTATCGGAAGCGTGTGAAAACGTATACCGTTTATTGTTCCGGTAAAACGTCGAACACGTCGTGAAATACTAAAAAAACACGGTTTTCGAACGTTTAGAAAAATAAATCCGAAAAGTTAATAAAGCGGAAAAACAGCTCGCGATAGGATTTACTCGCGTCTCCATTATTATTATATCATATACAGTTTTCGTCGGCATCGACGACGTGAAAATCTCGTTTCTAATATAAATTTGCCATTCGTTGTGGGCGTGAGGGGGGGAAAAAACAATTATCCCGAAAAATATCACTTGAATGGCTGATACGCGCCCATGACGATTCGTTACCAGAATAATTATTATAACCGAATAGCTCTGTTTGACAAAATGAGACGACTCGCGGCGATTGACATTTCTGACCGATGCCGTTCGGTCGACTCAGTGAAAACCTATTCGGACGATTTCTGAACTGACGTGATATTGTACCGTCGCGTAGGTTACGCGCCGTTGTCCGTCGAAAAAAATATTGTCTTCGCGGGGACAAAAACCGCTGTGAAAACTGTATAAATTTGTGTATGTATTATGTAAAAAATGTACACAATCGATCCAAAGCTAAGAGTATTATTAATGAAAAATAAATACGTTTTTTTATTGATTGTCGTTGTACAAAAATTGTTCTTTAATTGTTACCGGTTTAGAAAAGAAAAAAAAATGATCGTCATCAGGTTGTGTTAAACGTGAAAGGAAAACACGACAACAGAGTTACGCAATAGAGAAATTAGTGAATATTACAAAAAAAAAAAAAAACGAAGAAATTACGCGTAAACAGTGAATTACATTATTATTTCAAATACGACTATATTGGCATTAATGTAATTCTTCAAAAAGCGAGTTCGTATAAAATATTATGTTGTATATATTTAAAATCCGGTATCACTATTATTATTATTATTATTATTATTATTATTATTATTATTATTATTATTATTATTATTATTATTATTATTATTATTATTATTATTAATAGTGTGATTATTTTCTAAAACGCGTTTCCCGTAATTTCATTTCGGATTTTCATTCGTTTCATTTCATTCGTTATTTCCATATAAAAGGCCACGAATTCCAGCAGACAATCAATGATTTCTTAAAATTATTATTTAAAAACGGTTCTATTTTGTAATTTAATTATTATCGAACGCGATTTCAATATTTCGGCGCGAATAATTCATTCGATATTTTTCATACAACAACAATCGATTTAATTACGATTTAATATAAACGCGTTTAACCGCTGCTGCGGGACACACCACAATTCTCTCTATACATTTAAAGAAAATGCATTTCCCACGAAAATTTGATCGATTTCACGAGAGATGATATATTTATGTAGGCATAAAGATTTGCAGAAAATCTGAAACGCTTACTCGACAATGATTGTCAGTATTTCAAAGTATTGATTGAATAATTCTCAACAGGAAAGACTTTAATGGCGCGCAGCCGTAATCGGCGCGAGGAACGCGGACGAAAGCCAAGCGAGGAGTCCTCGGCGTACTGTCCATGAAAAAAATTAAACGTTTTGGAATTAATGCAAAATAAAAAAAAAAATTTCTGTTTTCTTTGGAGTCACAATCGATAAAAACGGCAGCACGAGATGAGTAATTTATTACTAAAAAAAAAATAAAAATCTTGTGCACTTTATTTCGAAATGTTATTCTAAAATCGCGACAAAGTATCTACGTTTAATCTCCTGCGGTGGAAAATTAAAAACACTGGTTTGTAATAGCCGTATAATTTTTCTCGTTTATAGTCGATGTGCGTTTACAAAAAAAAAAAAAAAAAAAAACAACGAATTAAGTCCTCTCTGCCACTATCCGAAAATCGTATCAAACACGAAGAGAAAAAACGCCGAAAACGTTAAAAAAAAGAAAACGCTATTGCGACGACGAAGACGCGAAGTCGTGTATACATAGCTGTGTTGTCGGAATCGTTACAGCTGCCTCCCATACCCCGTTGACATTGGACACTCGGAATAGCGGAGACGTAATATTACGCGCTTTAGTAAACACAAATAACGGAATTATTGTAATACGCGATAATTACACATGTAATGCGCGCTGGTGGAACGAGTATATTCGAGTTAGACGGTCTTGACCTAAAATTCGCACAAACGCTCGTTCAGTTCTCTCTCTCTCTCTCTCTCTCTCTCTTTACACGAATAATGTGAAATAAAACAAATTTTCGTCGAATCCTCTCCGGAGAGCGACCATTTACGGGATTCGTTTGTTTGTTTGTTTTTTGTTTTCATCTCGATTACGATTTCTCGCGCGGTGTTCTCACGTTATGATAACGCGTAATAGTTCCGCGTAACGGTGCCAATTGACTATAGGACGACACTGAATATTATCGATTCGAACGGCTATAACAACGAACGAGTTGCGTCAGTAAAAAATAAAAATTATTATCGTTTTCTTTTTTTTTTTGAAAATATTATGTGCGTATCGTGCCGTATTCTCCCTCGTCTACTGTTTACAATCGAAACAATATTATTTAAACGTCGATTTTTATTTAAAAAAAAAAAAGTCGTCATTCGAAAACATTTGATTGCTGACCCGACGAAATCGAATTGAACGCGCGAATAACGTTTGGCTACGAATATTTACAGTATTCGAGAAATACGAAGTTATCCTCTCGCACGAAATTGTGTTTTATTGGATGGATCGGATACCGAATACATAATAATATTTTACCATTTTATAGTAGAAAATCGTAATAACGCGATTTTTAAATATTCCTCTCGTGCAGGCGCGCACACGTTCGAAGGCCTCTACGTCGAGGGATTTTCTAGACCAAAGAAGCGAAAAAAAAAAATGCGGGTAAGAATTAATCCATACGCGTTATAATGGGTTGCCAAATACGGTTCGAACTGTGATTCTAAGAAAATTTATACTTTTTTTTCGTTTTTAAATCCGTCCAATGATGAGAATTCTAAGATCAAACCCCACGAAAAATTCAAGATAAACATTTACGTCTTAGCGTATTTACGGCCAATGACCGTGAATGAATCACGAAATCATGTCGTTTCGTTTGTTTGAAAGACGTTGTTATATTTCAACGTAGAACACAAAAACGATCGCGTCGAGAAACGAATGTATCGCTAGTTATTGTTATTGAACAGAATGCTGGATAAATAGAACCGCATTTTGCGCAGAGTCTCGCAATTTTTCCCAGCCGGCACCGCGCATATAACGACAACAACGACAACGTATAATAAACAGCGTGCACTGAGCACCGATGAAAGGAGTAATTGGATACTACGTACACGAATATTATTTGATTTAATTGATTGAAGTGAATTCCTTGGAAAGCGTTCGTATCTGTGTGTACACATCGTTTTATACACCAACGCGGTCCGGACTAAGGTCTCGTGCGGTCTTAAACGAATGCACAGTGGAAACAAAATCTTACTACCGTTTGAGGGGTACGAGAAGTTTGAAAATCGATTTAATTTAAAAAAATAAAAAGTAAATACGTTATTTTTACAAAACGTCGAAAAACGGTTGTATGTCTCGTATACTAATGTTGGACGAGAAGTACTCTACGGAAATTTGTTAGTGTACTAATTCAAGATACGATTTTCAGTTCTCCGCAGAACGACTTATCGACTGACCTAACTTTTTTAATTCCATTTTTTAATTACAAGGCATTTAAATGATGTTTCGCTCTATCGCCCGTAAGACGGACGGAAATTCGGGACCTCCTTCGTAATGTGCTACGCGTTTTTTTCTCCTTTTTTTCTAAAGATCTGTAGATCGCATATACGTATACAATAATATTTATTGCGCGATGGATATAATATTATTATTGTACATTTGAATCCTTGACATCAAAAAAAAAAAAAACACCGCGTGTAAATCGAACGGATTTATAATAAAGGTTTCGCAATATATTTATGTGTGGTATTTATTTTTTTTTCGAGAAATATGTAAATTTTTTCAGTAAAAAAAAAAAAAGACACGAAACGAATATAATTTTCAAAACGCACGCGCGTAATGTCGTTAGAAAAATCTCCACACTGGCACAGAAATAAATACCGCGCCGCGATGATAATGTTATGGAAAAAAAACGATCGCGAAATCGCCTCCGACGACTCCGCCGCGAATTCGGATTCACGCCCCCGTCTCAACGTAAATAATTAAATAAAATACGAAAAGATAAAAAGGAAAAAAAAACTAATAAAGATTTTTTTTTTTTTAAAACTCGTCGTTTTAGGTCAAGACCGTTTTGTGCGGTCCTGCAACAAGAACGTCGCCCCGTGGAAAAATCTGTTCGTCGTATAGTGCGTATAGTAGTAAGTCAACCGGCGCACAAGTAAGTTTCGACGACGCTATTCTCGTTTCGTCACACACAACTACGCGGAGAAAACGAGACGTACACGACCGAGTTAGCCATCACGTGTTTGCGTTGGCGTCGCGTTTGTTTTGTAAAAAAAAAAAAGAAGAAAATCGTGACCGACGACGACGACGACAACTGGTGCTCGCGCTACGTGTGTGTGTCTTCGTTTCCAATTCCTATTTATTTATTTTTTTTAAATATACGTAAAAAACAAATATTCGCGCGTAAATCAGATTACTTCCACAGTAGTTTCCGGATAATACGTGTTGCGCAAACTCTTTTAGAATTAAAAAAAAAAAAAAACTGAACGCAATCAATTTTTTTTTTATCTTAAGCCATATTTGCATTCGCGGTACGTATAAATTGACGCAAAAAAAATATATATACATATATCACTTTTAAAACTAACAATAATAATAAATGAACGTTAAAAACGTCTGTGTTTTTAAATTAACAAATCGTCATTTAAACTTTAAACTCGTTTCTCTCTCTCTCTCGGCTTTTTTTCCACGTCGTTTCACAACCCGACGGGTTTCCAAAAAATCACAAAATTCTTGACGGTTGACTTGAAGTGAACTTCCGTAAGTCATAAAACCTGGACGTTTGCGGACGTCCAAAGGTATAAAACATATACTGGACAAGCGCCGGAAAATCTGA
Organism: Chaetogeoica ovagalla; assembly: GCA_032441825.1. NCBI lineage: Eukaryota > Metazoa > Arthropoda > Insecta > Hemiptera > Aphididae > Chaetogeoica > Chaetogeoica ovagalla. The sequence continues at coordinate 61,319 of CM063741.1, forward strand.
ACTGTCCTGCAGGCCGCGAAACACGAACATAATTTTATTAAATTCTCTGAAATATAACGTTTTGAAATAGAAATACACGTTCGATACCGGTGAACGAATACCGCTGAATCGATTGAAAAATTTATCGATTTTTATTCAGAAATTATGGTTTTATAAATGCATATAATACGTCGAAAACAATAATTTCACGTTAAATTACGACGACGACGCATTGCGAATATATATTTTATAACCGTTTATAAAGAGCGTATCTCGCGGTTTTCACCACAACGGAATATACGATGATAATAATATACGAGCGTTTCAAGCACGAATTTCATATCATACGGCTGATTAAAAGAAATTTGAATGTCAAAAATAACGAAATCTTTTGAAATCCTTCGCGCGCATGCATATATGTATATAATTTACACGGTTTTTCTCGTCGAAGAATTGAACGCGTTCTGTTCCAGTGTCAAAACGTACGTGTATATTCGAAATTTACGATACACGATTTCCCCCTCACACCCCGTCACTTATACACATTTGAAAAATATACGTCGGAAATTTGTCATAAGTCTTATAAACGATTTATCAAACGCAACGAAAACCAATGCACACCAATGTACACGCGTATAAATTTATCCATCACGTTTCGCGTTATTATGGACTTATATATTATATATAAATTAAAAATAAATAAATAAACTTTAAAAACTCAAAAACTATTTATTGCAAATTTAAATAAAACGTATCTAAAGTGACATTCGAATAATAATTGGACACGACGATATAGATTACGGTTAATGCGTGATTTTTACATTTTTAATTATTGAAAAACCTATTTAAATATAACGAAGTTAATATTTCAAAAATATATTTATAATTATTTTCCGTTGATATAAAAATTCATAGTAACCAGTATATATATATTTATTTATTTTATATATATTTGTTTATTTATTATCACGAGTATTAACTTGTATTTTTTTATTTCTATCTTTTTAATTATTTATTTTTACATATCCTTTTGATTTTTGTTTTTATTTTTGATTTAAATTTCTTTTTGTTTTCACTACTTTGTTAAATATTTAGTAACATCGTTATTTTCTCGAAGAAATAAATATTCATTTAATTCGTAAAATTAAATGTAATTTTCGTGATCAGTTTTCCAAATTATCTATTGTAACTGTAAGGACACACGATTCGAGAGTGACTTGTTGCGCAAGGGATGCCCAAGATATGTGGATCGCATACCCTGTAGACCGTATTTTTATTGATAGGCATAAGAACGTGGGCCTAACCCGACTTAACTTAAATCCTTATTTTATATTTTATATTTTATATTAGAGGAAGGGAGCTTCCTCTACTAGTCTTCACAATACTGACAGTAATCACTGTGTCTTCCGTGTCATAAATGCCGCATCGTGATGTCAATAATCCATGATAATAAATGATAAAAATAGCGGACGAGCACTTCTCTATGGGCGGGATTGATCTGATTAAGTGAGTACATTATGAGTAGTCAAGTCGAAAAACGTAATCCAGTCATCAGGTAAAAAACTTCAACAATGTTACATAATATTAATATTTTTATATAGGTAATATTCAAAATGTTAAAAACAACTACTGTTATCACCGTGTATAACTGGCATAGATAATAATAAATATAATAATTTCATTGTTATATTTAAAACGCGGTTAGTTTAGGTTAGACCGCGCGTCAACGCGATAATAATAACACGGTAATAACCAAAATATTAAAATAACGGCGGAGAATAACGCAAATAACGATTGTGCGGCGGCGGGCGTAATATCGTTATCCGGTCTGCGCGCAGGGGGCGGCCAGAGAGCGAGAGCGGCGGGCGACGAACCGCGCGGAGACGGTCGTGACGGCCCGCGGTGGAGCCGACGCTGGTAACGGCGGCGGAGACGTTGGCCAAGTTCAAGGACGCGGCCGTCGCGTCAGCGAAATATGTTCGTCGATGCGATTAAACGCCGAAATGATTGCGGTACAATCAATGCGGTTATAACAATTATTATTTCTATTATATTATTATCACGCGGAGAGCAACGCGGAAATTCACTAAATCCCAAATTACACCAACTTTTTTTTTCTTCTACGATTGATTTTGAGATATGAAGAATAACCGAGGAAAAAATTTTAAAAAGAATTTATTGAGCCTGGGAACGAGGCGTGTAATAAGAAAATCTGCATAGGACTTGGTCAGCACGTCATAAAAAGATATTGCGGAAAACGAGTTTAATGCGCAGAGTACCGGACACTCAACTGTCGTTAAGGAAAACGGTTAAAGAACCGATCGGAAAATGACATTGTTAGCGTATAGTGAAATTGTAGAACGAAGAAACTGAGACTGTGGATGGGGCGAGGCCATGGAACATTTTTTTGGAGGGCCGGTCTTGAAACCCTGTAGAAGAATAAGACGTAATTAAACATTTCGGAAAATTATCGATAGACGGAATGATCTCGCAACAGTCGTTTTGCGATCGGAAATCGGAAATCGTTTCGATCGTTTCCCATTGAATATCGCAACAACTCTGATCGATCAAAAGCCGTCGTAAAAAGTCATTTTCTTCTCTTTGACGACAATAACTTTCGTTTAGATCTTTTTTTTTGTTTCGGCTATATAAACTTTATATGATCGTGAAAGAGCAGTGAAAACGAACCCTGCGGTCCATATAAAGTGTCCCGTTCAGAAGAGACACGCTGAAATTATTATTTTTTTGCTGTTTTAAATAAGCACCCACTGATTCGTATTCATGGGGGGGGGGAGAAGCAGGGTGGACAATTGCCGACGCTATTGTAAATTTGTATGAATAAAGTAAAATGTTTTTTTCTCTCTTTTGTATTCAATATTGTCGATTTTTTGATGGACGAACGATGTTTACTGTGAAAAATCTATTATTATACGAACCAGAGATTTGTTGATAACAATTATTACTATTGATATTACGCTGAATGCGACCTGCAGCTAACGTAATTACTAATGTCAATTGCACGTTTATTTCATTCAACTCCATAATGTGTGTTCATTATATGGAGTTATTAGGATTGACACTGTCGTATTAGTGAAGGAATATATAATACGCACGCAAAGTACTGTGGTTGAGACAGGATTTTTATATTTTACACAATTTAACAATGAATACAAATTAAAACAAAAAAATGGTATTCGGACACCTGCTCGCTCCGACGGCTACGGACGGACTTCAACTTGGTCAGTCGTCCGTTCGTCCGAGGTGATTATAATTATTATATTATTCATATTTATAGTATCGATAATACGTCTGGTGGGTAATCACCAGTATGTTAATTATGAATCGAAATTATCGTTTTACTATAAATATGAATATTCGCTGTCTATCGCGTCGTCATCCCGGTGTCGAAAATACCTTATGATCGCGCGTAATATACTTACGGCGGTAAAGTATTTTCGTCAACGATTTGCGGAAAGGAGTGGACAGTTGATAATATTCGGCTCGGTGATGTGAACGAATCGTTTACACATACACGAGCCGTGTCAGGATATTTTAATATAATTTGTTTTATAGTGCGCACTACATTAGCGTATAAAATCCAAGTAAGGTATTTATAATTTTTATTCGTAACACCTCCACCCACCCCCCCCCCATCAATCACGTAAAAAGGGCTAAATTAAAAAATTGTCTCGGCGATGCCAAAATTTTAAATACGTCCCTGAACCGTTTAAATGCGTCTCCCCGCAAAATTCAAGCAATAGTATTCGTCTGCGCGTACGACAACACGAAGTTTATTCAAATGCGGTCCTCGTCGAGTTAAAAAAATAAATAATACAAGACTCCCCCACCCCATCCTATCGCCAATGGGACGACTTATCGACAAATGGATTACAACAAAAGATCAATCAACGATAGACCAGAACGCGGTGACGTCCGTCCAAACAGCGTATCAGAGAGATTTTGACGACTGAATGGACTGAATGTTAAGGCGGAGAAGAAGAGATTTATCGTCGAGTCGTATCGATTGTATTAATAACGCTGTCGTCGTTATTTATATTCACAATATGATGATGGACGATATGTTTATCCGAATAAATATGTCATCCGTCCGATAATAATTTTATCGATCTTGTTGCCGAATGATTTTTCACCTCTAGAATAAGTCGAAATATCATCGAAAGTAAAAAAAAAAAAAATTGTTTATCCTACTCTATTTTCATATAACAAAAGCGGGTTTAACACGTCACGATACACGGATAACGTTTTAAATTCGTTGGGAAAAAGGAAAAATTCCATTTATACTTTTTTTTTTCCACGACGTTCAACGTAAGTCTCAAATACAAAACGTTTACCGAATTCGACGATTTTCCAGTAAAATTCACATTGTTCGTTTCGTACAATTGAAAATTATCGTATCCCCACCCTCAGGGCCGGATTTAGGGGGGGCCAGGGGGGCCCCGGGCCTCCACTTAATGGGATTTTTTTGCATCCAAGTATAAAACACAATATTTTATTTGCAAAATAAATTTAAATCACAAATTGAATAAAATTTAAAAAAAAAGTACCTACTATTATTGTACCACATTTTATTATTATTATTTTGTTATTTTAATATAAATATTTTTAAACCACAATTTCTAGTAAAATATTGTTTTGCGTTAAATGTTAATATATTATTAAATTAAATTCACTCATAATAATATATTAAATATATGTTATCGAAATATAATATATACTTTTAAGGTGGGCCCAGGGCCCCCACGTTCCTAAATCCGGCCCTGCCCACCCTATTTATCCCGGTGTTGCTTGTACTGAAATGACGAGAACGACCGACGAACGAGATACGCTTGTGAGTTAGCCTCGCTCCCTTTCACACACACGCGCGCGCGCCGGCTCCTGTACCGCGGACGAGCTACGCGCAGACCGTACCAATGTCGCCGCTGCCGTTTGCCCTTGTCCAACGCGGCCGCACCGCCGTCGGAAGCGCAATTCCTGTACTGCGACGACGACGTTCGTTTGCGAAAATGATAATCGCGTAATTATCATTTTAGGTGTCGGACGAGACCGTTCACGTCGTTATTTATTCATGACGTCCAATCGCTTCGTCACCAGCCGCCGCCGCGTTCAATTGCAAACAACGTTTTCCGCGTTTTTCCAACAGGAACAATGGCAGCGGTACAACAACGGAGCAGCAGGTACTACTGGCGCCGCGTGTTTTCTCCGGCGCACCCCGAAACGCGTTGGTCCAATAGCGAGACGGACACTGTAATAACCCTGCGAATATCCTGCAGGGCCCAGCGCGATCCACCGAGTTCGTGAATCGTCTAAAAATTGTTTTTTTTTTTTTTTGGTATTTTCAAAATCTAAATAACGAGTAATCTGACTACTGTCGTCTGAAAACGTACAGTTCATGACGAATCGGATTTCTAATTTTAATTAAATAATTAAGCGATATTATAACATATCTTTGTCGCTTTAATCATAAAACGACGTGATATTCGTATATTAAAATTATTGCTGTGCAAAATGTTTCTTTAGCGTTAACGTTTTGATTTGTATTAATATGAGAATTCTGTCTGTACGCGATATGCTATAGCGAAATAATATTTCGATTTCAATCGGTTTTCAAAATAAATACGTGTTTGATAGTATGCGTAGTAAAAAAATATATAAAATTCGTACTATAGTGCCCCTAACAAGAGAAATATGTTCTTTTTCGATTTCACAAAAAATCAATAACCTGTAAAACCTCTCGTCAGCGCTGCCTAACCTAACCTAAACCGACCGGTCGCACAAAAACGGTCTCCGGTGAATCGTCATCGTCAAATGAAAATATAAGATTTTTATTAATGAAACACGGTAGGGTTTTAATAGGCGGATCGAGCGAATCGCTCTTATTCCGGTCGAAAAACTCTATGCGCGCAGAAAGAAATAGAAAAAAAAAAACTTTACATCTTCTTAAAACCGATATCGTTTCGCTGGGAACGTAAAACGTATAGAAGGCGAATATTATAAATTCGCGGTGATTGAATTATATAAATCATTTGGTGCGCTCGTGATAGCAAAAATGAAACAATGAACGCTGCAAGTGCAAATCGCGCGTTGACAGAAATCGTACGGACAACTCTCATCCGGTTCCTCCAGCCAGTGGCTATTTATTTTTTTTTTTAATTTCGATATTGTACGGAAACGGTTTTTTTTTTAACTTATCGAATACGTATACGAAAAATATATTTCCGGGTGAAAAATCGTTGCGAATAATGAAATCGATTTACGTTAATTTTTGACGACGACGATTTATTTATATATATACATACTCGTGTATTTATGTGTGGTTCATTAATCGTCAATATGATTTCACCCGATCGTCACGCGTGTGATATTGCGTAAAAAAAAAAAGAATAGAAAACGAAAAAAAATTCACCGAAATATAGAAATTTACGTATTTTCACTAATTCAATATTCGTTTACGTTGAAACTACATGCCGTCTTTAAAATTTGTTTGTATATATATATTATGCGAATAAATGAATTATTTACGAGGTTAACCCATATTTTGGAAGTTGAGCGGTTTTTATCATTTTCCCGATGCTTCATCTGTTGAAACACGTGCCCTCTTAACGAAAAGCGATTCAATTTTTCTTCGGAAAAATAGCGCTAAACGGGTAAAAATAAAAAAAATAAAATAAAATTTTTCTTTTTTGTTTCTTTTCATCTGTATTTAAAAATAATTAGCGAAAATCCTACAGCGATCTCTGCAGTAATCATTTATACGTAAATAAAAATTAAATCGATTTTATACAAATCACATCGGACGAATTATTACCATTACAATACGGAAATATTTTATACGCGTATCGTGTCGCGACAAACGACATTCCGCAATTATGTCCATTTAAATATACGTTCGAATACGTACACGGAATGAATATCGTCGATATTATTGTAGAAATATATATATATACACGAATTTAACATATAATAAACATTACAAAAATATTTACGTATATATATATATATATATATATATATATATATGTATATATTAGAAAATACGCCGTAACGAAATTTGTTTCTTCGTTCGATATATATATATATATATATATATTTTAATAATAATAAAATAAAATAAAATCGTACGAAATCCCGACGTATTTTGTTTTCCACTCCCCCCCCCCGGCATATTTTACGTAGAGAAAAAAATTAATATATTTTTGTTGCTTTTTTTAATTAAAAAAAAAAAAAAAAAAATACGTGCATTTGAACTTACCGAAGAACCGGACGCGTACGGTACGATGGTACAGGCGGCGCACAAGCCGAGCAGCACTACCGCGGCAAACTTGACGAGTCCCATTTTCCGCGTCGTATACGGAATTTTTTTTGTATTTTTCTGTTTTTTTTTTTTTGTTTGTCTTTTCAACGACGACGATACGACTGAAGGGAATAAAACTATACTGCGTGTACTATAAGAGTAATCAACGAACGGTACGTCGTCGTCTTGTACGCACACGCACACTTATTACACACTATAATATTACGGTGTCGTTATTTGTGTCCTGGGACGCGTTGAATTATTATTATTATTATTATCATATAAATGCGGTATGGAAAATAGATTTCAAGAAAGAAAAAAGAAAAACAATTTTTTTTCGTGTTACGATATAATATATATATATATATATAAACGTGTGCGCGTAAACGACTTGGGAGCGCAGCAACAACGATAGTGAGAGTGAACCGACGGTCACTTTCGATGTGCCGCCGTGGCCGTCGTCCGCGCGAAGAGGAGGTGCTTGTGCGAGGCGCGCGCCTGTCTGTGTCTGTGTGTGTGTCGGTCCGCGGTCGTTCGAATATTGCGTAACTCGACGTGCGTGCGTAAGAGAATACCGCCGAACGGCCGGACGGTCGCGTTTCGTATTGGGAAAAGAATGTATGAAAAAAAAAAAAAATTTCCGTTAAATTTCCGACTTTTCATTCGGTCAACGCGATAGGTATTTACAAAGGTTTTATTTCGTTAGTGCGTGTGTAGGGGGGACGCACATCACGTTCAATATTGTTATTATTATCATCATCGTTGACAGCGTTTCTACAGTCTACGCACAGCGTGTTTAAATGATATTCGATCGTGTTAATGCGAGTATTTCGATGTAAATCAGCTGTCGGCATAGGGAAAAGGATACGACTGATGGCGAAAAAAGTGAAAAAAAAAAATTAAATTATATATCGGCGGAGCGTTCGGTGTATTCCGTTCACCGATAAAATACGATATTGACCGTTTGGATAAATGGACGGTTTGTCCGGTAAAATTTTCGCAGCCCAAAGGTGACGTAATTTTGGCGAATACGCGCGTACGGCGTTCTACCGGGAAAATAATTCCACGGAAACGAAAATTTTATCGGAAACGCATTCCGTCCGATTTGTATTTTTCACTCTTATAGCGTATTTACGATTTCCTTCTATGCGGTGAATCGCATTAGTTTCACTCCGCTACCCGCCGTTCATCGTGTTACATTTACGTGACGCGCAATTGTATTTCGGGCACCGCGTCTCTCGACACAATCCGCGCGTGCAATCCATTTTATTGCCCACAGTGTAACAAACGTCTTATTTTAATACATAATATATATATATATATATGGTTTTTTTTTTCATTATCAAATTCTTCGTTTTACAATTTCAACGACAGTCGGTTTACGAGAAAGGTAGACGTGCATACTCGCCGCCATACACAATGTAGAACATGTGCCATCACAGTTTTTCCTAAGCGTTTCCGTACGATAAGTTTTATGGAAAAAAAAAATATTTTTTTTTTTTTACCGAAAACGCGCCGATTCGCACGAATACGAGTTGGATTAGGTAAAAAAAAAAAAATGAAAAAAAAAAGCTTCGTGGAGGAGGTTGTTTTATCGGTAATAATAATAATATTTTTATCGGAAAACGTTGATCGACAGAACGTTCGTGTTTTGAACCGTTGAAAAATACGTTTTTTCGTTAAAAAAAACGTATTTAAAAATCTCTGTGTAGGAGCTAGACTGGGGCATAATTACTGTGTTAAGTCGTGGGTCGAATATTTTTTCAATACGAACAGATATAAAAATCATTTTTGAAGTACATTTCTGTTCGTTTAAATAACGTAATTACAATGGATACAAAAAAATTATGTAGTCCATACAACAACAATAATAATGGTTCTGAAATTTTCAGATTTATTATTTTTGGCTTCGGAACCGTTTCGTTGAGTAATTTGCGCCTTGAGACGTATCGGTGACATGCGGTTTTCTTTTTTGTTAATGCCGGCGTCGACTAAACAGATTTCATCGATTGCGATGTGAACATTCACATTGGCACATGGTCGTCTCCAAAACCGTTCCTCGTTTTCATATTAGCTGTCTGTGTTGACCGTTGGCATGTTGCGAACGCGCGGTCCGTTTTTTAACCAACATTTTGTCAGTATCAGATAATTTCGATCGTCTGATTGTAGAAATTTGAACGGAAACATTTATAAAAAAATACATTTATTTTTTCGAAACGTTTTACGAGCTACTGCAGAGTACAGATATAAACACGCACTGAAACAGAGCGAAATTAAAAAATATTTGTACATTTTTTTTAATATTCTAAAAGTACACTTAAGAAAAAGAAAAAGAATGATTCGGTAATGATATATACATATATAAAAAAAACGTCGTATTGTTATGGAAAAATTGTGTTTTTAATCGAAAACGTTCTACGAATAAATTCTTTGTAATGGAAACGTTTGAAAAACACTGGAATACATTTGGTCTCGTGCGAATCGTTTTATTTCGAATTTGATTTTGAAATAAAACGTATATCGAACTCTCTTGTATATCCGTTAAAAAAAAAAAAAAAAACATTGAATTTTAGCACTGAAAATACTAAAAAAACAAAAAACTCTGCCGTTTTTCCACAAAGAGACTTTAATGGCGGGTTATAAAACGTGATAATTATTATTTTATTACGGCGTCCGCCGACAAGGACGTGGTCTATAATTATTTCAAAAGGAATAAAAAAAAAACGAAATAAACTCCATTTGAATTTTTCTCAAAACGCGTTTTCCTCGAAAAATGACAACAATATAAATCGAATCGATTCAGCGAATTCGTCTCTGCGAACGTTGAAATTCTTCTACTGTCATCCGCACACAATCCCTTAATACTCGTACGCGAAAAACGGTTTTTCGTTGTTGTCATACCACACGGTAATACGCGTGTCGCTTCGTGTTCAATAATATTCTACTCGCGATCACTAATCTCACATATATGGCATCGATTAGATTTCTATTTCTCTACGATCGACGTATTTATATAATGTGTATTATATTATATTATATGTGTGAGGCAGAGAGTCCTTCGCTATTCATATTTGGTATTCTCATTTAAATATTTTAGACGACGTCCGGCGATGAATCAAATAACGTTTTTAATTGCGGTATACGCAAAACAAATAACAAACGGCGTGATAATTTCAATATTATTGTACTCATAGAGTTTCCCGAATGGTGCCAAGAATTTTCAGAATCATCAATTGGGAAAAAATTCAAATAAATAATATTTGTATTTCTCCACTCATTATTTTGCTCCGATATTCTAATTGGATTGTTTGTAATTATTATATCTCGAGTATAATCCCATAGGAAACTTACAATTATATTTATTATTATTGATACGAAAATTTATATTTTTTTATTATATAACTACAGCGACACGAGTCGAAAACTTTCGTTGTGATAAAAAGAAAAAAAAATTCGTATACGCGGTACAGGTCGTACGTAGAAAGGTGAGTAGTAGGTACTGTGAAATTTCTCGTGTGTACGCGACAGTTCAAAGAGAAAATGATTTTATGACTATCGATGATTGATTAAATTACGTGAATTGTATGTACCGTCGACAAAAAATATTAAACGTTACTGATGCGTTGTGTAATTTAATGTTTTATAGGCAATATTTTATAACAACCTCTCGTTAAAAATTTCTTATTATTATTATTATTATTATTGTTATTATTATGTATTCGTCCGAGGAAAACTATTACGAGTGTGTGACAAAAGTACTTTTATTTTTCCTATCAAACGTAATCCACTGCAATTATAATATTTTTATTATAATTCGAATAATTTTTTTTTCTCAAGGCTTCCGAGGGGCAATCAATTCAATTATTTTTTTATTATTATCTAGTGTTTTTAATTATATTTTCATGTAATTAACATTTTCTTAGTTCGGCGTTTACGTTTTTATACATGATTTTTGAGCTATATTTAACTGTCGTTTGTGACTTTCGAAATAAAATCGTTTATATTATTCGTGTAATATAATATTTATACTATACTTTACCAAACGACAATTGAATTAAACGATAAATCGATTAATTATTAGTTATAAATTGAGTAATTTCAATACAATAATTTACAATTAATTACTTTATACTTTAACGGTTGTTGTTTAACCGTTATATTTAACCGAAATATTCTTATCATATATATATAACTATATATATGATAAGAATATTTCGAAATGAATCGTTTTTTTTTTTAATTTTCGTGTAAACTCAATGAAAATAATTTTTTTAATATCGAAAATTACACGAATTTACAATATAAGATCACTCGTGAACGCGACTTTAAGTGTTTATTAACAGTCAAAATCAAAATGAAAAAAAGAAAAACCGTTTTCAATGTCAAGTGCCATTTATATGCTTGCTATACCGTATAAATATAAATAATCGTACGCAATAGTCTATACGGTAATTTGCGATTATTATTATTATTGTAACGAATATTAAATACTGTTTTGTTTGGACAACGCGTGCTCGTTCCATCATCGTTGCGGAATATTAAAATAATAAAATGATTCCAATAAACGTTTTCCAACCCGACTCACCATATTTTTTTTTTTTATACAATCGAACCAATTATTACATTATTTGACGGCCGTAAGATGGCGACGAGCATATCCCGACATATTTAATAAGATTACGAAATATATTATTATTATTGCGTATTATATCGACGTATAATTATTATTATTATTATTATTATTACTTCAATAGTATTTTACAATAATTGTTTGAACTCGTATCCGGACGATTTGATTTAATTTTCAATTGAAATAATTCTACTTGTACAGTTTCTATTGATGAGAAATATTTTTAAACACTTATATATATATATATATATATGAGTAGTTTTACAGAAAAATAAAATAATGTTTTCAAGGTTATTTTACTGACGATAATTTAATGTATACGTACGTGATTGATAAATTATAGGTATCTGCAACGGTGGTGTGTAGGCGAACTTGAAAACATATTAAGACATAAACCGATTTTATTGTTCGAAACACCATCGTCCATCACGAAAACGAAATTTGATTTTTTTTTTGAAATAAGTAAATTATAATTTTTCAAATATTCTTTGTCGTCATTTGTTTAAATAACAATGTTTTTTTTTTTTTTAGTACATCAGAAGACCTTCCTGCTATGCGGGTTATTCGCCATTCGTAATTCGAATAACGTAAAACTCTCCAAACGTTTTTGGACAATATATTGCAGAAACGTTAACGTGTCCTCTTTTTTTACTTTAACCCAAAAAATACCAAACATTTTTAACGCTTTATTATCTTATATAATCTTACGTTTCTGAAGATAATATAATAGAGAGATGTTTTTAAATACTAAAGCCTTCAAAAAAAAACCATGAATTTTATCAACAATCTGACACATTTACACCGTCACAGTAAAAAGTGGATACGGAATCCCACAATAACTTTTAAAAATCAAAATAAGCGTATAAAGACTTGATATAGCCTATTACTATAAAATTAAGCAAACTTACTTCGGAAAATAATCTATCTGTAGGCTCAGAAGTAACTGCAGGAATATATATATATGTAATCCTCAACACTTTGAATGTTTAGAAACGCACGTGCCTGCAATGACATTTAGTTAATGTGTAAAATAGTTTATATAATCCGTTTCCTAATTTATTTTTAATTATTGATCGTGTGTCGAAATCGTATTCTGCGTTCTCTAATCCATTCGCGTTTCGAATGATTGTCACTCTTGAATTCGCATTAACGTCAATATGATTATCGTTTATAATTAAAGAATACGACCGATTTGATGTTTCGATAGGTAGAAATCGGAGTTTTATTAGTGCGCATTTCCTAGGCTTTGAGAGAATCGTCATATTTCTCATATACGGTTTTAGTTTTATGACAGTTTGGTCGCAATTAAAAAAAAAAAAAAAATTTCGACGACGGCAAGTTAAAACTGTTATTATTTCAGAATTATTTTCAAAATATTCGTTAACTTTACAACGACAATGATAATATGTTGGCCGAGAGGGTATTCAAACCGAACCAACTAAGCACGTCGTACCACGGACTCCGTGATATTATTCTCGTGTCTATGGTTTGGTAATACGCACCCGGGGCAACCATCGTCATCCGTAAAATCGCATAGACACTATGGTCTCAAAATTAAGTCTTTCGTCACGCCATTGAATCTAATATATTACAATATATAATAATATATTCGATAACGTGTTCGAAAAAAAAAATATATATTTTTTTGAATATATTATTATGAATATAATACGCGCGAGTACTGTTATTATTAATTTTTATTAAAAAGTAAAGGTGGTTTTCAGCAAAAAAAAAAAAAAAAATACTCGATCGATAATAATATATAGTTCACGATTTATTCGTCGTCGATTATAATATCAATAAAATATGCGCGCGCGCGTTAAACACGCTCTATTTACACTCAATTTACATAATGTATAAATAATACGCAATTAAATATACACATATAAAAATATTTCGTTCGAAGGAATTTATATAAATATATATACCGATAAAAGTTTCGTTGAAATGTGTGTACCGATATTTCATAACGTTGTTGTTTATAAATCCGAACGGGTGGGCGATACATAATAATAATAATAATAATAATAATAATAATAATATCACGAGTTGAGTAAGACCGTATTCCATTGTAGAGGTGCAATTAGTCGGACACTCGTGCCGGCGATTTATATAGAAAAACAGCGGAGCACGAAATATTCATTCCCCTCGATTATATTATTTCGAGTAGGTTTTTAACGTGTCACAATGTATAGCGATAGTAATACAAGTCCGTTGTTACACATATTATTGATTTCGTTAAAAAATGTTAAATTTTCTTTTCACGCGATACGCAGAAACAATTAACAAAATCGGGTAAAATAAAAAAAAAATTCAACAGAAATCGAAACGCGTTCCAGTCGAGCTTTTTTTTTTTAATCCGTATTCGAACGCCCGATTTTTCCACAATAGAATCTCCACACAATAATAATAATAATACACTGATTGTTCTAAATAATATTTTCTACTTGAATTCCGGTTTTTCTTTTTGGACATTTGAAAAAAAAAAATACACGATTAATCGTCGTACCTACGTGTTTTTGAAAACTAATCTAGAACGAGTTGAATTTAATTCGAAAACAAATATCGAAATTGTATTCAACAGGCACGCGTCAAGAATAATTTTTTTTTTTGATCCTTTTAAATACTAAATTTAAAACAAATTGTTTAATAAATTATCACTAAGGGGATTTTCAAATTTTTTTTTCATATTTCACCGATTAATTAATTTGTCTGCTGGTGATTCAATCTCCCAAATGTTCCCCATGCACGAATTCGTCCCGCCGGTGATCGTTCATACGTTTATTGACCGTTTTTATTATAATAATTGAATACAATTTGATGACTAAATAATAAATATTACATTATATTTAAAATGAATTACCAGAGAAATATGTTTTCGTTTCAAATATTAGTTTATAATATTACGACTATAAATATTCAAATAGTAATAATTACAACAATAGTAATATATTACGTGCGAGCGTAAAGGAAAAATGACGATCAATGAAAGTTTCACCTGCAAATATAACTAGTCGAAGGGATTCATAAATGAATAATAAAAATAATAATAATAATATACGCTCGGTATAACCGATTTCAAAAACACTCTTCACGTCCTACTGAATAATCATAATGGTATTTATTATATCGAATAATGGAAGCGAAAATTGTATTGAAATTAGATAAATGATAATGAAATGTGAACAGTGTATTTTATATTTTGCCGCGATATAATCACAAATCAATTCGATTCGGTGATCAATCGATTAACAATAATTGAAACGTTAAAATAATCCTAGCCGATTATAAGAGTGTAGAGAGAGAGAAAAAAAAGGAAATTATTCTTAACGATGCGCTCCGTTTATTTAATTCGAAATACGCGGTGCAAAAATTACGGTGTACCATTTCGAGTGTTTTAGGAAATTTCGTCGCGTTTTCAACGCAATTTTTTCTTTTTTTTTTTTTACCGTATCTATTTCAATATCGAGGAAATCGTAAAAACCGACCGTTCGATAAAAAGTATGAAAATGTTTTTGTATTGTTACCGGGAAAATCGTTATAACGATCGGGGGGAATTGCTCTTTTTTTTGTAGTAGTAATAGTAGTAGTAGAAAACGCTTGAAAAATAAACGTTATCTCGTAAAACCGATAACAGCTTCCTCGCTCTGGCTAGGAGCTAAGCTCCGGCTTACCGGTTTATTCTATAGCTTAGACTCTCATTTTTTTTCACACTGTCGCATCATATAACACACTGCTGAAGACGTTATTTAAAAGTCACGGGCTGTTAAAATAAAATATTCGTAATAAAATATATATGTATATAGGTATAATTTCGAACAAATCGTATACGCGTAAAAAAAAAAAACTGGAATTATTATTAACGTCGGTCCGTCATCTTGCGCGAGCGTTTCGCCATATAGTGGTTATATTAGCATACGCGTTTTTTTTTTGTTTTTGCACACGTCATAAAATTAATTGGAAACGTCGAAAATACGTCGGTATCGAGAGATTCACGACGGTAAAAATTGCATCGCGCGCGTATTTTTACGATAACCTTCTCAACGAGCGCGTTTATCCTACGGCCAACAGTCAAAATAAAAAACACGAATTCGTTGTTTCAGGAAGTATATGTATATGAGCAAAACGAGTACACGAATACAACTGTGTATTATACACACGAAAGTTTCATAATATCATATAAATATTCGCGTGAAACCGCACCCCGTTTGTGCACATTATATACGTGTACGACACATAATATGATTCGTTCGTTTTACCCGCGAGCGCGTCGACGAAATCAGCTGCTGTAAACGCCGCGCCCGCTGGCCGCCGTTCAATATAATCCCATGTACCAAGTGCGCAATAAAAATTATTAATAAAATATTTATAGAGAATATCATTCGCAATGAACCTAAACCGCACGTGACGTTCGATTGTACGCTGTGTACGTCAGCAGCAGGTTGTGACGACGACGTTTTTATTATTGTCGTCTCGCGAAAACAATAATTTCATAATACCTACATGAATATTCATCCATCGTTCGAGAATTGCAGGGCTTCGAAAAAAAGTATCGAAACTGTTATTACATTTATGTTCGCGGGATAGATTCCGGCATATTAAAAGCGATTTCGGGTTTTTTTATATATATATATATATATATAAAGTCTATCGTTTTATATCCCGAGCAGAGTGATCCATTTATTATTATTATTATTTTTTTTTTTTCATCGTTCTCATGCGTATTTTATCGCGAGTGGCGCGAGTTCCGCAATGGCGCGAACTATGCTGCAAATCGGTTTCGTGTGTTAATTTATCTGATACGGAATTTGATATCTGATATTATATTTTCGGCTACGAAAACGTGACTTAAGACGTTCTAAAAAAACATCCCCGGGCCCTAATAAATAATAATAATAATAATAATGTCATCATACGTACAACCAGTGGCGTAATTACGGGGGGGTTTCCCGGGTCTCGACCCCCCCCCCCAGAAAAAAATTTAAAAAGTCATAAATAACTTGATACGTAGGTACCGAGAAAGAGAATATTAATTTTATATTATGAGTTTTTAATGTTTCTATTATAAAAAATAAATATATACAATATTTGTATAAATAACTTGGGTTTAACTTTTGGTTATTTTTGTCGTTTACCTTTTTTATTATAAAAAACTATTAATTTGTATTAATAAATCATAATAGTAGTGAAATATACATAATATAATTATTACATCATAACTCGTATGTGTTTTTTTTATATTATAAATTTATAGGTACTTAATATTTTGACCCCCCCCCCCACAAAAAATTTGAAAATACGCCACTGCGTACAACAGTAGTCACGCGTGACAGTAGTCCGCGCGACAAGTAGAAAACTTGTTGTTGGGTTCACCCCGAAGGTGACATATTACGCGTCGTCGTCGTCCTATTCATCAAAACCAATCGCGGATTCCCGTCGGCAGCACGCGGCCCGCGTGTGTCAAGTTTACCGGACCTTGGCGGAAACGGCTCCGCGTGATACGCGCGTCCACACACACACACACACACGACCTCTGCATGAATAAACGTATCGGCAAAGATATTTGTTCTCTTTTTTTGTTTTAATAACGCGCGGATCAATCTAATTCATTCGCACGCGTATATCTCAAGCCTATACCTATACGCAAGTGACGGAGAAAAAAAAACTACACCCGCCGGATGAGATTTGTCGCCTTTTCGCAAGACTTTCGGAAATCTGAAAAATTAAAATCGACAATTTTCACGTAAACCACCCAACCCGCCGTACTCAGTGCGCTGGTAAACAGTGTTCAGCATAGTATATAATATATTTTAAGGAGTCCGGCCGGGTCCGTGATAAAAATTAATCATCACTATTTATCCGTATACATTAATGTTACTATTATTGTTATTATTTTATGAGGCAACGTAGTCGACATTGACGGACGTCGGACGAATGAGTGTACGCGCGAAAATAACTCGTTCGATGGCCGAAACAGAAACAAAAAAAAAAACCAATGATAACGAGCATAAGGCGAGAGTATTTTTTCTTTTTTCTTTTTTTAATCACCATCGCGACGAATAACGCGTGCCCTGCGTATAGTATGATATTCTGTGTAAATAAACACGCGCGTGATGTCATATAGAGGTACCACTATGTTTAAGAGCGATCAACTGCCAATATATTATTATATTTTTATATTCGTGGTGTACAATATATGAATATATAAAAAACAATATTATACGATACATATAGTGAGAACACACACAAACACAGCAGTTTTGCCTTGAATGCTCTTTAAATGGAAATTGGAAAACGACCATACGCGTATTTCGATCGCAATCGTTTCGTAACGATACGTGCGTCTCCGGTTGAAATACTGGAAATGATTCTTCTTGTTTTTTTTTCTTCTTTCATCCGAAAAATTCTACGCGATTGATTCGAAAATCGTTATAAACAAATTCCAATTTTGCTCCTATTTTAAATACAGTCATATCAATTCGGTACATCGAAATATTCGTAAAAAAATTTCAAGTGTGATGTTCACGCCCGTTTTTTTTAATGATTTTACGTGGAAAATAGATTATATTTTACGGGTTCGAACGTTACGCATTCTGTTGAATTATAAAATTCATTTTTCACGTCAAAAATATACGCGTGTTTCAAAAAAAAAAAAAAAAAACAAACGTTTGCGCGCGCGTCCGTAGTATTTTTTTACGTTTTAAAAAATAAAGTACACACACACACACATTTAGGCAACGATAATTCTCCTTGAAAAACGACATAAAAGTTTTCACCGCCGCGATTTCTACAAATAAATTTCCATCTCGTTCGTACGTCCAGTTTTTTTTTTTTTTGTACGTACTGAGGTATTAATTATACGGACAGAAAAAAACGCGCGCATTATAATATTATTATATAAAACGTATTCTGAAATAAAATGGAAACGTATGCGACGTTATAATATGGGCCGGTTTAAAATACCTTCTGATTTTGAACTAATGATTATTAACTAGGTTTTTTTTTGTTTTTACACGAGTTAAAATAGAAAATAATTAACGGAAATTATCTCATTAAAATAAAAAGAAACCAATTTAATTTTACGTATTCACGTCGTTATCGTTATAATTTCTACTGCACGTCCAAAAAGAAAAAGCGTTTAATTTCAATATCGGCCTTTAAAATATTATATATCGATTTGTATATATTTCGTATGGATATAAAACAATAAATAAACTGTACGAATATTATGTCGTTCGATTATTATTGGTTTAAACTTACTCACGAACTTCCATGTCCCTCGTCGTTATTATTAAACTGTTACGTGTGGTCACGGTCGAGAGACATTATCCTATTCGCTTCTCTCTATAAACAAAAACCTTTCCTTCATTCTCTACACACAATATGCGAATACATCATGATGACGTTTGTTCTGGCTCGATCCGAAATCGTCTTGAATCATTTCACACGTATTATAATGACGTTACCATTATGATTTCCGAATATCATCGAGCTTTGGAAAAAGAAATTCAAACTGAATTTATGGGGAAAAAATCGGAATAAAAGCTAGCTACACAACTCCTAATTAAAACTGAACGATTTGACTGAAACAATCAGAAAAAATTGTTCTGAAAAAAGGAATTTCACTCCACCGAAATTGAAACTAAAAACAGTTGTGTCGTTTGCACACACACGTTTAAACTGTACAGTTTAACCGTCGCAATTTTATCAAATGGTGGTAAATTTTCAATTTATTTCCGACTGGACTGTACAGAACTGCGCAATTTCGCCCCACACACACATACGTCAGATTTGTCTTTTAGATAAAACTGTATTGTCAAATCGTTCAGTTTTAACTGAAGGCGTGTGTGTGTAGCTCGCGTAATAAAGAGTATGTTCTATTATCCATTGTTTTTTTTTTTTTTTTTAATTAGAAATTAATTCAAAATATACGTTATTCGTACAATATACGTAGCGTTATGTTGGAAAAAAAATTAATTCAATTATTTATTTTATTCGTTCAATACCGTCTGAAACGATGAATTAGTGGCGACATAATACGTTGTAACGACGTGTAACATGAGAGTAATATAAGAGATAATTTTCTGTTGTCAGGGGCGTATTTAGATAACTTTTTTTTTTGCCGAGAGACACGTCTTAATTGTCGGAATAATTCCAGAATCCTAATCCTCGTGGAACAACTTCCCGCACGAACAAACATCAACTGAAATACGTTAAATAATACACGGTCGTTTATTTCACATCAACAACAACGAGAACGGGTCGTCGTCGTCGAACACGTCGTAACGTTCCGGGAAAAATATGGACAAAAATAGAAATTACATAATATTTTACGCCAATTATTTAAAATATATATATATATATATATTTTAAATTAAATTTCCAATATAAATGAAAATTAAATAATACTTTTCAGTGCTTTTTGCAATATTCGGGCGGGACGCGACCCGATTGAATTGGGAACCAGGAATTTTGTAAGGTGAAGGGTCAGGGATGTTATATAAAACAGGACAACGAAAATTGATCACATTAAAATAACGAAACAATCGTTAGCGATTGATGCGTACGGAGGTACGCCGCGATATTATTCACAGTCGCTTTGAACACGAGGGGAAAAAAAACGATAGCAATAACGATTTTCCGACAAAAATCACCGAATTTGCATGAGCTATAACCGCGGTGAGTGTCTTTCAATCGTTAATGCCTTTGGTGCCGTTCGTCGGTCATCACACCACAGCGCGCGTTTCCATGTTACATTTTTTTTCCAACGACTGCGCAACGTCATGTTGACGAACTAGAGTTCAAAATCGCGTTTAAAGTGTTATGGATATATAGAAAAATGGCCCGTCGTCCATCCTCCCCCGCGTACGCCACTGTTTGGAACCGTTGATCTAGAAAAATCATTCGTCGTCGGGATTTGAAAATCGGAGATTGAACCTCCGAACGAAAAAAAAGAAAAACGACAACACGAAATGTCGTATTAACGCGGTGACAACACTGTTTATACGGCTTTAATGTCTCAGGTGAAAGCTTTCTTTTTCGACCGGAATCGATAACCACCACTCGTCGTCGTCGTCGATATATCGTTGCAGTAGTAGTGCGTCACACACGCGGGCGCGCGCGAGGGAGAACGAAAGAAGAAAAAGAACCGGTTACCCCTAGCCGGGGAGTAAGGCGTCTCTCGGGCACCCGAAGAATTCCCTACGCGCGTTATACGCACGTAATAAACAACAACAACAACAACTCTCGGCGCACCGCAGTAAATATCGGTCGGTACACGCGCGCGCGCGCGACATAATGTAAGAAAATAACTTTTATTACTATTAATTTGCCGGGGATGGCGATGGAAAATCGTGTGGAATTTGTGACGGGAAGGCGAGAGTTTTTTTTTTTTCGTAATACATGAAAAAATAATTTAAACGCGTTACCGGAGTTATGTGGCAGAAATCACGCGTTTATACGAATCCCGAATTAATAAAAAACAACTACGGTTGCCGATCGAGATTTCGTAGAGATGTATTTATTTTCTGGGTTAAGAAAAGAGAGAAAAAAAAAACGAAAATTCCTCTGTTCACGCGCGTTTCAATCGTTTGTGCGCACAACGCCTCCCCCGCGAACTGTAACGAGACTATTGTAAACGTTTAAAACACAAAAAAAAAACCGTTTTTTGTTTTAAATTATAATTTTCAATTGAAATCGTTTAAAACAAATTAATATTCGAAATAATTCATAATGATCGACACGCGTATTTATATACATATAAACCAAAGGAATAAATCAAAATACGTATTATTGTTAAAATCGACGTACGTATATAAAAAAAAAAACGATTCTTTTTCTCGACAATTAAACGTATTTTAAAGATTTCATTTCACTAAACGCGCGTATTTATCGTTTTATTTACACGTGTGATTCTGATACATGTATTTTTAAAAATACACGTCTCATGTATTAAACATCAGAAAAAAATTTTTAATTCCATAGCAATGCGTCCGCGGGTGAAATCTCTATAAATATATAGAGGTACACGACGACACCAACTATATTTAATGAAGGACACTCCTTATAATATGGTAATGAACACACGAGTTCCGAGTTTTAATTACAATAAAGTATCACAGTGATAAAACGATTTTCGAGAACGATACGTGAATACATAAATATAAAATGGAAGATGATGCGGTTAGTCACACACACACAACACATTTCCATATAGTCGGACGGTTTTTTCTCTCTCAACAACTGAGAGAACATGTTAATTTTTTTTTTTTTATATAACCCCAAATAAATATTATATAAATGGACAATTAAAACGAATATGTATAGTTAATAATAGCGTATTCGTTTAGAAAAAAAACAACAATAATAAATCATACACGCGTCGTGCGTCAGTGTTCAGACAAACCTCATATTATATACTTACGGACGGATTTCGCGAACAAAGTATGAATTATTATTAGCGCGTACGTATCAGTCGAATAAATAGAAAAATATTATAAATACGATAATTGGCGCACACTGTACGTTATTTTAACGTAGCGTTCAATGCGATTTTAATAAAAGAAGAAAAAATCTCAAAAATCTAAAGTCAACGCGATATCCCGAGGCTGGGCGAGTTAATGAATTTTTTTTTTTTTTTTGTACGTTAATTTGCTAAAATTACGAGTTGCACTTTTTTTTACGTTAATTAAAAATTCGAATATATCGTTCGTGTAGTCTTAGTTTTTTCTTAATATTTACATTTTTCGACGTGTACGGTTCATAGGAAATCTCATAAGTCATTATTTTATGTGCCTCGCGTTCTATGGATGTGCAATGATAGCGACGACGTGCTTATAGGCACATTATAGTAATAGAATACGACGTGAATTCGTGAATCGATTCGAACGAGAAACGTATGCGTCGAGTTAAAATCACGTTGTGAGAACAAGTTTAGAACGGAAGAAAATAAATGGAAAATTTTTATTTTTAATACTCTCGTATTAACAACACGAGGTGGTCTAATCGACGAGCATAAAACATTTTTCACGCCGTCATAGGACGCAACACGTGAAATCGCGTACGAAACGATAAATTATAGTAAGAAAATCTTTCCAACGTTTTTGTCGTATTTCTTTTTTTTTTTTTATTCACCACATACCATACATAATTGCGCACACCTTGCAAGTTTCCGGACGAATGGAAATGTCTTCCGCGATTTCCTACAACGCGTATACTGTGTTATACACTGTATTATTCTTTATATTTTTTAAACGAATGCCATTGCACGCGATAAAGAAAATATGAATTTTATTATTATTTTTTAACGCCTAATGACGCGTGTGCACACGCCGTACAGCCTAATGGCTACGGCGATTTGAACTAATCAACGTTTTGTTTACTCGCACGCAAAAGTCCTGCGACGTTGTTAAAACGCTTTGATCGATCCTTGACCCGGTAAGGAAAAGAAGAGAAAAAAAAAATATATATATATATATTTATCATTACGGGTAGCGCCCATTCCATTTTTTTTTACCGTTTTCAACGGAATCTCTTATATTATATAATATTATATTTTGTATACGGGAGTTTAGTTTCAACAAAACCGAAGCAAGAAAAAAAAAAACGTAATCCACACGCTTTTATTTTTTCACGTTTTGACGTATCTAGTCCAACTGCGCGAAACACGTGTCACGCGTTTTGAGGCCAACTGCTACTGTCACAGAACACATACCACCACCGACTGATCACGTAGTTTAACGTCCAATTTACAAAAAATTAATTGACTTCTTTTAAACTTTTTTATTATTATTATTATTTCACGTTGGTGCGCGTATAAAGTCATCGTAATTTATGTTATTTTTACGGGAGGAAAAAATTATTCGCGATCTAACCACCACCACCACTAGCAATAAATTCTGTATAGTAAAAATATATAATAGCCGATTAATGTTTTGAAAAAAAATATCGTTTTTCCCATCAAAATAAAATACGGTAGTGTTTAAAGACACGATCTGCCGTTGTATTCAATAAGGAAATCGAGAAGGAATTTCTAGAAACTTTATAACAATAGTGTTCCAACGCTGGCTCATGAAAACCTATAATTATGATGTGTCTCTTAATACGTCACGTAATATCTCGTATAGAATAATCGCCGGTTTGTACGGTCACATGCATATTCGTCTCCGGCATAGGCGTGGAGATCGGTTCCGCGCGTACACCACATATTTTCTATATTGCAGCGAAATATTTTAAAATATTTTAAAATATTACGAAATAATATTGTTTTTTTCTAAATATAAAACGATTATTTTATATATATTGTTAATTACTCGCGACAAAACTCGAGGGACTTTTCAAAAAAAATTAAACGACAAAATTTAAAAAAAAAAAATTTTTTTTTTTATAGAAGTAGTGAAATAAATCGTCGATTTCTCCATAAATCGGACGAAAGCGTACGGATCTGCGCAACAGGTATTTGTTTACATTGTTGTTACGAATCGTGTTGGAATAAAATAAATTTCGATTCTAATAACACGTGTGTACACGAATGTAAAACAACCGCGGTGTCGGCGAAATAATTAATATGTGATTTGTGTTGAGAAATCTCCGAGTTACTATACGTAATAATGTAATATATATATATATATATATAATTTATAACGATATTAAGCTGCGAGCGAGTGAAAAAAAAAAAAATACAATTCAATTCGTTGAAAACGCGTACTGCGGCTCCGTGTATATTAACACAACACGACATACGCGCGTTGATGAAATTACACGGGGATTTGGTTCAAATGTGTATATTATAATGTAAACCGCGGTAAACCGGAGTGAGAGACACACACATAGTGAGAGAGAGAAGACCTTGGGGGGAAAAGAAAGACACCAAATGACTCGGCATTTCAGCGGTTCTTTTTTTTTTTTGTGTGTAATGTGTGAATCAATAAATAAACAGTACAAAAATGTATACAAAAACAGTAACAACAACACGCGGGCGTATATTATATAATGTCCGTTTGTAAATATATTATTTTCGTCAACACTTGCTTAAAAAAAATATATTTAAGTAATTGCGAATACCATTAAAACGTTAATAGCGGCAGGCATACGTTCGGGGCGAAATAAAAAAATTTATCCGCATAAACGATTATAATTTTTTTTTCGTCTTCAAACACGAATTTGTTTTTCCAAACTCGCAATTTCACACGAATTAATAATAATAATAATAATAAAAATGTTCCCTTGACTTCCCGCCCAAAATTCAGTAGCATAAATTCAATTTTGTATTCGTCAAAGAAAATAATATGTCATTATTAATAATGCCTATATATATATATATATATAATGTGTGTGTGTGTGTGTGTGTGTGTATGTGTATGTGTGTACAGTTCAAAACGAACATTGTGTTGAAAAAATGGACCAAGGGTAAACATCAACAAAAAAAAAAAAAAAAAAAAATGTCATTAAAATCATTTTAATGGATATTTATGTTGTGAGCGATTATATTTCGCTCGTAAATTTCTTATAAAAACCGCTTACGAATATTATAAATATACAAAATAATATATTACGTTGTAATTATATTATTAATAAATACCGCGTGAAAATATACGCGCGAAATATAACGACAACGATTTTCGGACTTTTTTTTTTTATAAAAAAAACAAACATAATATCTCACAACAATTATTATTACTGCGACTACATGTCCATACTACTATACACTATTCGAAAATAAACGTTTCAAATGTTTGTGTTACAAGGACAAGACGAAAAATATTAGTATATAATAATATGTAAGTATGTGCTGTACGCGGGGGCATTTTTCATCGAGCTAATATTTTTGAATAGGTAAATGTGACGGTTTTGATGTCTTCACAATTATATTTATATTATATTTTAACCGTGAATTTTTGTTTTGAGCGTAATTTTATATATATATATTTTTTTTTTTTTTTTTGTGAAAAAATAAAAACATATTTTTATATTATAACATAGAAATAAGAAATTACACCGTCCCGTACGTAGTGGTCTCCTGAGTCACGCGCAATGACACTGACCAGTAGCACATTGACATTATTATTGCAACGGCTACTTAACATATTATAACACGCGTCGATACAATAAATAGGCGTACCTACGCGAATTTACAATCGTATTACATCATTTGCCGAGTCCAGTTATCATCGCCTCGTTTCTATCAAGGTTTTTCGTATTTTGATTTACGCTCCGCATGCAAATTCCTGGCACGGGCGAGCACGAGTCGGAAATAAAAGACGCGCATATAATATAATATTACCACTTTCCATTCGATTCAAAACGGTTTCACTGCTGTGTCTATCAATTCGGAGACTCGTATTCGTAAAATAAAAAAAATATATATATATAATTGATTTTCAAAATCTCTATATAAATTAATTAATACACACACTGCTCGTGTTTTTTTTGCAAAAAAATAAAAAAATAGCAGGGAGATGGTGTCCTTTTCAGTTTTTCTTTTTTATTTACAAGAAGTCAGATAGTGTGTTCACGAGTAACGACTGCGGCTATTCGTTTCAAACACCAGTAATCGGATGACGGAAAAGAATAACGCCGACAAGTCCCTTGACGATCCATTCGGCGAAAAGGTTAAAATTTCAAAATAAAATCCAACAGTCTCACTGTTGTACAGTATCTCTCAAAAGTCAAATTTTCGGCAAAATGAGTTTATTACATTTTACTTACTATCGAACTTTCATGTTATCTGTGGCTTAAAACTATTTGTAAATAATATGAAATATATCGTCCGTCATGACTTTGTATAATAGCGCCATTTAATGTGTGATAGTAAAATATGTAAATAATAACATAAATGCATTTTTAAGATTATATTATCAAATATTATTGCCATAGACCGTTGAATGACCATTCTGTATTTTTTCCCCACAACCGTGTATTGTACGGTATAACAAACATTCATAAGACAATAAAATATATCACTGCAGTAACGCGCAGAATAAAATTCAAAACAAACAATCGAACATTTTAATTACCGTATATTTACGTATGTATTTCAATTTATTATTGTACGCTGTAAAAGAACAATATTTTTATCGTATTAATACATTCCAAAGAGTACGTCTGACAACTCTGGTTCATGTAGCTTACTTCCTCCTCCATCAATTCCAATCAGCTCGGTCGCGCTACGACGAAAAGTCCCTTTACGATAGAATCACTGAAATTATTATATTTCGGGATTAACACTGTATAATATTTGTTTTTCTCAAACATACAATAAATGCTTTGTATGTGCGGCCATAATTATGGACCTAAACAACGGTGCCGTCGTACAAAAAAAGGATTGGATCCACTGGGTTACACTGTACACGAGCTAATGGAGCCCGTGCTTATTCCACAGACTCGACACAGCTCGCACAACAGTCTCGACTTTCAGAATTCCATATCTGATAAAACAACAAAACCAATCGTTATGATATGTGATTAAGAATAAGAGGACATGTTGAAGATTAATTATGGACGATTATCGAGTTGCCTTCGTTGCAAATGTCTTAGATTTTCAAATTATTCTGTGATGAATATACTACAGACTTACTTATTTGATACCTACTTGGTGTCTTTCATAAATACTTAAAGAAATTTAATCCACTGATCGATAAAATGATGAAGAGCTCTTGCTACTCTTCTAATACATCGACTTCCACTAAACTGACTTACTGGCGTTAATCTGGCCACTCTGGTTGTATAGCTTACTTCCTTCTCTATCAATTTCAATCAGCTCGATCGCGTTAAAAATAATATTCGCTTCACCCTAGAATCACCGACATTATTACTTTTCGGGATAAACCCTGTATAATTTTTGTTCTTCTCAAATACCCGTTAAATTTTTTGTTTATGTGGCCATATTTATGGACCTGAATCAGTGTCCTAATTCTAAGAGGTTGAGAACCACTGTGCTACACTGTACACGAGTCAATGGAGCCCGTGCTTATTGCACCGATTCGACACAGCTCGCACAACAGCCTCGACTTCCAGAATTCCAGATCTGCTAAAACACAAAAAACTAATCGTCATGATAAGTAATTAACAGGATCGCAGTTTTGACAAGGTTGGATAAGAGGGACATTATGGGGATTATTTTTGGATCATTCCATCCATACTATATAATGATGCTACATACCGAATATTTACCGAGCACAAAATATGTCTCGTATATCAAATGATAACATATGTAAAGAATATCAATATACAATATATGCTGTGGCAATCGTGTTGTAAACAAAAACAAAAAAAATTAACTAACCTCCTGCTTTATGTCTTTCATGAAGTGCAATGGATATATCTCGACTGCCCCGAATACACTGGAGTTCTCTTTCCTGGATTTCGGCAATCGTGAAATCACATTCCGACCGAACATAATTTTTAATCAATTTTGATCGATCCCGATCAAAAAAGTCCACGTTCGGATCGTCATCTATACAGGAATTATCAACGGTTTCAATTATAAAACTAAATATTTTAAAAATATAAAATGCGAACACTGCAATAGATTCACTTACTGTTCGAACATACGATAGCCATGGCTATGGTCAACGACCGTACAAAATCAGCGACTCCAACGATTTTCGCGTCTATATTTTTCTAAAGTAAAATAAATAGGTTTATCATTGCATTAATTATAACAAAGTGAGATGATAAATCTGGTACATCAGGATCAATGAGATGACAAATTACCTTAATCCATTTATGAGTGGCGCTGTATAAGGACTTGTTGCCTTCGATTACTCCTGTAATTTTGTGTATTGACATTGTCAATAACAATACACCCAGTTGCTAAAAATCATAATGAGAAACCATTTAATTAATCCATGTTATTCGTGTTAATATTGAAAATAAAAATATTACAACTGTCTGTGTTTAATTTTTCTACTTACATCGTTCTTGAAAAACTTATTGATGTGGTTGTCTGGCATGAACACGTCAAGCGGCACGTGTTTCGTTTGCCCTCTCCACATTTCATACGTTTGTAAAGCACCGCTGAATTCCTAAATAAACAATTACGAAGATCATTATATTATGCAGTAGAAAAATATTTATAATAAGAAAACAAATATGACATACATGTGCTAAATCATTATCGACGTTTTCGGAACGGAGAATCGCATTCATCAATTCAGCGAAGAACGCGCTGGAATTATTTGGGCGTATAGAGGAGCAAGCTTGCTTTAAATTACAAAAACCGAACGAAGCAGTTGTTGTGGTCAATAACGGAGCTATATAAATTGTATTGAATAAGATATAAAAAAATACAAACGATTTGCTTAACATATTATATGCAAAAATAAAACATTAACTCACCAACGATTGCAGCGACGTAGGCGAAGAAGTGAGGATAGTCCACGAGATAATCGTCAGATTCCTTAAGAACAGCGTCGATCCTATATAAAAGACTCGATTTAGTACGTGGAATAAGAATCAAATTATTGTATAACGATACGTCCAATCGTAAAAAGTAGAATTATAATCAAGAAGGAGATTTTTATAAGGAAAAATGGGAAAAGTGACACTCGGAGGATTAGCAGGAAACTTGCCGATTTATTATTTTAACAAAAAATGTTCACTCCTCAATACCTTATAGAAGAAAATAGCGAGCTCAAAAAGGCTTACCCTCGAGTAATGTCAGTCATGTCCAGAACTTTATTGGACAAAAGTTCCGCGAACATTTTACCCGCTTCGGTTCGGGTGTTTTGACCGTCGTCCAATGTCATGAGTATCGTCGACGTCACGAAAGCTTGGTGCCTTGTGCGAAGAACCGATATTTCATCTTCGACTAGCAAATGAATTACGTCTGCGTACGCATATCATTATTTTTATTATTATTTTGTATTTAATCTTTGTATAGGAAAAAGAGTCATAACAAAACGACAAAGTATTATTAACTACTCTATGGGTTTAAAAGAGGTATAAGAGTGGATCAAAAAACATGCGAAATAAGAATCGGTATCTTCAAATTTTAGTTTCAACGATGAAACTGGATTGTAGTTGAGAAAGATTTGTGTAATTTCTGTAAAGATTCATTGTTATGCGTACCAGAAAATTCAAGACCTATAGGAACAATGATGGAAATACTAATGAGTTAACAGGACAAGTGGACGGTGTAACCGATCGAGTTAAATATTGATATAATCAATATTTAAAAAGGATGAATAAATTTAATAACTGTTGGCTAATTAATTCAGACAACCTATAACTTATAAGTATTTAACTTTAAAGAAATACGCACGTCCAAATTATGCATTTGCTCGTATTCCTTTATTACACTACTACACAGCCGCCGGATTTTATCGTTCAATTCTGCAGGGTCTATTTCGTCTTTTACTGCACGATCAACCTTTTTCTTTTTTGTCTTAGATGTTTTGGAACATGTAGGTTGTTTAGTCTGTCCACATCCTTCAGTTTCCGTCATTTTTTCTACTACGACGCCTGTAGCTGTTTATAATAATATATATTTAAAATTCTGGAAAATTCTCCATATATAGCGTATTAAAAATATTTACGACGATTTTTATTAGCGCAATTGCTATTGTTTTCTTTTTTGTCCGTCACGTCAGATTTTTCGCCCAAAATTTTCGGTGCCCATTTATTATTGCGCATGTCCAAAACATCTTGTATCATAAATCGCGTTCTCGGAGTGGTGCTTTTCGCAGTCATTATATCTTTCATTTTACTAATTGCACCGTTTAAATCGCAGGACTGCAAAAATAATAATATAAAACGTAAAAAAAAAATATCGGTCTATGTAAATTTTATTGAATGTAAATAGATTTGTACGGAGGTAATAAAAACTTACCTGTTCTAATTTTTTGCCTGCAATCTTCAATAGGTTACACAAGCATTCCAACGATTCGTCGGTACGCTTAGATATCAAATTCGTAATAGAAGACTGCATTATCTTTGTATTGACAATTTCATTATTAAATAGTTCTCCCATGAAACTAAAAAATACGGAAAGAGAATATCAAAAATTGACATTGGTCTACGGGAAGCACGTCTGTTATTGAAATCTCTACGCGATGTATTGTAGTTTACCAGCAATTTCCGATGAAACGTCTACGCAGTCTCCTTTCTTCATCTTCAAATTCTGTTTGAAGTTTTTTCTCGTCCTATATATAAAATGTGATATATTTATACGATAATAAATATTTTTATGACGGGTGCACATAGTAATATCGACCGAGGTACGGATTGGTGATGATTAATATATATATATATATATATCAAATTAGAATAAATTACTGGATCTGTGCACGATTCGATGATCTCAGATTTCTTCACTAAACTCGCTTGGTCGCTCGTTTGGAACAAAATCTGGCATTTATTGATCAACAGCTTCTTGAACGATATCGTCGTCCTTTTACTCTCTACGCGAGTCACTTGTAAGGATTGAAGTGACGAACAGAGGATCGCGTATTGTGACACGAAACATCGTTCTTCAATCGCCTAATATGATTGTAAATAAAATATAGAATTACATATGTTAAAATATAAAATGAGTTTAAAGGAAAACGTTAATAATATTTTGAATTCGTAAATTAAAATATTTGAGTTATTTTTTCCAATACTGTGTCAAGTATGTTGTATACCACATACAAGTGTTACTATTAAATCGTTTTATCTACATTGATTAGATCATATTACTCTTTCAAAAACTAAATCGACGACTTTCTCCAGAAGTTCAATCGTATTTATAGTCAAGGCCTTGAAATCCTTGATCAATATATCAATGGTTTCCGGCGTGATCTTGTTCAGTATCGATTGTACTGCTTTGTTCAATTCCTGTTTACAATGTAACACACTAATGAATAAAAGGCATGACAGTTTTAGCTTGAGCGTTAAATTTTGTTTTTTTGGTCGTTCGATAGTTATTTAAAGCTGCAGAATTTCATACGTGTCTTCGCGGACATCACTAATATTGTTTTACTTATTAATAGCATGGATGACACATGTAATCCGAGTTGGCCAACAATACGGATTTTCGGATTTCCAACTGTTTTCATATTATATTCCTATGAAATAATATATGTATATACCTCGATGACGTTATTTTCCATGTTCTTCTCCGTTTTCGTCATCGCTATTGCCGGAACCCACGCTTTCTCGGCTTTGTCCAACTCGATTTCATGATGTGCCAAATTCATGCGTATGATTCGTTTGCCTTGCACATTAACGTTTAGCGAAATGTACGGTCGACCCTTCAAAACATGTTTGGTATTTAATACACCGAGCTTCATGAAAATGAAATCTATACCTTTTGACGTGTAGCGAAATTATCAAAACTCTTAGGGATTGTGTCCACTTTCGAGTTTTCTATTGTACTGCAAACCCGCTGCTGACGACGCCAAGGAGTATTAGACTCCACTATTTCCTAAAATTATAGGATATAAATTATATTCACAAGTCAATACGTAGATAATTTAAATTTCTGAAACAAGCCTCATAAGGTACCTGGTTAGTATTGTTTTCGATATTTTTCGCTCTTGTAACTGCAGTACTATACGAAAAAGTCTTCGATTCAATCGCTGGGATCAAAACCTCCTCGGACTTATCCAAATTATCTTCTTTCTTAACCACGTCTAACGACACTACTGGCATTGTTTTTTCTTCCTCGGTATTATTTTTTGTAATAGATGATTGCTGTATTTTTTTTTGAAAAAAAAATCGATTTAATCATATTTAGTATTATAAACGGTGAGCACATATTTAAACGCGTTTTGCATTTAAGGCAATAGCAAGCCTACAAGTTGTATACACGAACTAATATTTCCTCGATAGGTATTTTCCGTTGCATTACTGCAGTATAAAAATAATCAAGGTTTGTCAAATTCTCGATCTGTAGTGTACGATGTTTAAGTCGTTGGAGTATAATGATATCATAATATATGTACTTACTTCTAATGAATCGTTGGAAGGCTGATCTAACGATTTCGTTTCGACGTTAATAATTTTTTGATCGATTCCTTCTTCTTGCCTTATTTGCGTCGCTTCTTGCGAATTTGCGTTATTACGACGCTTCGCTCTATTTCTCTTCTGTTGTATGAATGTAACAAATTTTCAAAAATATTTTAATCGATATTCAACCACATATATGATTAAGTTACGTTAAGACACATTTTATTCTACACACACACACACATATATATATATATATAAAAGCCTTGTACATCGTTAAAATATAATACGTTCGCAATTTATATTCATAAAAGTCTATGAAATGTACCTTTTTGCTTTTTTGTTCTAAAACTCCTTCTTCGATTTTATCAAATGTGAGTTCGTTCGCCTCTCTCGTAGACGAATTCACCGATACAGATGTCTGCGCAATTTCTCGTTCATTAATATCAGCCATCGTGACCTCAGATGTAAGGTATTCGTCTAACTGCTTTAATAACAAGAATTAAAATTTCACACTGTTTCTATTGTTCATAGACTATTAGAAAATTCGATTTTCCCGTTATTTTATTTTATATTAAGTATTCCCTTACAACAATAATTATTGATTGAACGAAATCAGATTGATATATTATTGGTATATCTTATTATATTCATTATAAATTATTCTCAATTAAAACATTTATTCTTATTTTTAATTCCGAAATGCGATCTTTGAAAATGGCTTTACGAATACAAAAGAAACCACTGATATTTTGTGTTATACGATTTTAAAATATTCGTTTTAAATGTAGTACCATTATCTCATCCTTCACGTCGTCATATATCTCGGTTGTACATTCGGTCGACTTTTGTGTTTTACTACGCCGAACAACTTTGGAGCAACTCTTTTTTACCTTTTTCCATATTCTTTTTCTGCCTTGATTCATTGCAGAAAGTACTCGTCTAATTGTTTCCATAATAGCGTTAATATATATGTAATGTATTGACAAAAAAAAATCAAAACTCTACTAAATGTCTTGTATTATTAACTTGTTTTAAGTTCTAAAGGCGAATGACATGTTAATATTACAATTTCTATTCTACTCCTTTTAACAACTTAAACAGTTTATATACGCGTTTCTGGGTAACCACGATTGATTATATTATTTATTTCCTTATATCGGCCAGAATAAAATAATTGTGTTTTTTTTAACTATAACAGACTTTTAACAAAAGAATTCGGCAGTCAGTTGTGTGCGTATAACATTTTATTTTAATGAAAATTTGATTAATATTATTAACGATAGTAATAAGTGCTCTATAAATATAAATACTCCGTTATTTACAGTAATTACATTTGTAATCCTTCTTTCTTTTTTTATATATGTGTAATTACGTAAAATCACATTGTATGTAATCATTTTATCATAAGCTATAATGTTTACATTTTAATTTTAAGTATATATGTCTTAAAAATTATTATTATATAATAATATATTCTTGTATATTGTTACACTATTACGTATTATAATCGGTATAAAAATTAATACATTGTATAAAACTGTATGATTATTGTAAACTTAAGAACAATAAAAAATTTTTGTTGAAAAATTAAAAATATATTGCATGTCTTGTATCTATTTTTCACCCGTCGTGTATTGATTCTAGGAGAGTATAATCTCCGAATATATACAGTTTTTAAAATGTTTAAACGACTGAATAACTGTTTAAATATTAATTATATTTTAAAGCTTTTTTAATCGTTTAATATATATTCACCGAATATGAATTCGCTAGATTTCAATACTGAGAAAGCGCACTTTTCTTTTTGCATATCATAAGAAAATTGTGATGTAATATTTTATTACGGAAACTACGTACTCTCTTCTCCCTCGAAATATTGTCCATTCATAAAGACTGTCTCTCGCGCTCAGCCACTTCCTTAGCCGTCATCACGGTCGAAGCGAATCGCGCCACCGCGTCCCACTTCGCCGGAGACTCCAGCATGCGGGCAACGAGATCACGAGGCTCGAAACGACCGATCACACTGACCAAATCGTTCCGAGCACTCTCGAACGCCTCGCAGCGAACGAGAGTGTGAAATGCGTCATCCTCCTCTCCGCTGAACGAACCGGGTGTCTCACCGCAATGACAACACCCGGCCGCCGGGGCACGGTTGATCCGACTCAAAAAATGGTTGAAACAACCGTGTCCCGAAAGCAGCTGAGAGAGGTGGAACGTCATCTCATCTCGTGTCCTCGTCACCCACCGGTCGAGAAGCACGGGAGGGATCAGCGTCCTGGTCCAGTCCCGACCGCTGCCGTCAGGAGCGTCCCAGTGCGCGACCCTCTCGACCCATTCTTCCATCATCCGGGACTTTAGGGAAGGGACACCGGCCGACGGTTCACTCGACGAACCTGTCGTCTCTCCGGGCCGTTCAGCCGCTGCTGATGACAACGCCTTCCTGGCTTCGTACGCGTACGCGCGTTCCTCGGCCAGTAGGTCGATCGGAGGTATACGCGCGATGACCCGTACAGCATCATGGGAGACTGTACGGTACGCACATACGCTCCTGATGGCCGCCCCCCGCTGAACTCTAGCCAGAGCCTCGGCGCTCCGACGGTCATAGCGCAACGTAGGACCCCACACGGGAGTGCCGTACAACATTTCTGAATGTACGACGCTCACGAGTAGGCGCCTACGGCACTCTCGCGGACCGCCGATGTTCGGCATGAGGCCAGAGAGGGCGGACATCATTCGCTGCGCCTTTACGGCCACAGCACGCAAGTGCGTACCGAACATGGTCCCCTTATTATCTAGCACCACTCCTAGATACTTCAGGGACTCTCCTAACTGTACGGTCACACCTTCGAGGAGAATCCGGGGTTCGGCTGTCAAGCGACGGTTTGTGAACACTACGGCTTCCGTCTTCTCGACGGCAAGCCGCAGGCCCATCTGCCGGACGTGCCCGGCGACCGTCGCGAGCGCAGCGTTCGAGCGGTCCTGCAACTCTTTTTTTCTCTGTCATGAATAACTCATTTTAAAGTTCATATTCGCCGAAAGCAATCTTCACTCTCTTAATCGTGCCGTTTGTAAACGTTATTCGCTTAGTGTCCTCCAAATTAATGTAACATTCTGTGTTTACAAAAAAAAAGAAAACCGATCCGATCGAAATTTCTTGTAAATAAAACAGAAAAACTGAAGAGGACACCATCTCCCTGTATTTTTTTTTTTTGTAAAAAAACACGAGCAGTGTGTGTATTAATTAATTTATATAGAGATTTGAAAAATAAGAGTTAAATAAGTATCAAATAACCTAACCTTTGCAACCCTAAGTAAATACACTTCCTTTCCTTTTATATTCAAATTGAAATTACTCATGACGACTAATGTAACTTTTAAATAGCTATAAACAAGAAAGCCGACAAACCAAAAATAAATAAAAACATGAAAAAAATATATACTATATATGAAAACATAATGTTTAACTTAATTATAACGGCGCATTGTAGCATTAATGACGGGCCAATTGTTAAAAATGTTTAAGTCAGTGATTCCGCTGTATATAATGTCCACCCCTCTACCAAATGATGCCTTTGTGTTCAAATTGGAATTAAATTTGAATTTCCTTAAATTAAAAACATAATATTTTTTATTCACAACTATAAAATGTCTATTATTCATGCAACAAAATATGTCCATTACATCTATATATAATACGACTATTTATAACACAAGTGAATGATTCCCTTATTTGCTGAAATATGTTAACGGTTAATTTCTTATTTATTTGGATATTCTATTATGAATGGACAATATTTCGAGGGAGAAGAGAGTACGTAGTTTCCGTAATAAAATATTACATCACAATTTTCTTATGATATGCAAAAAGAAAAGTGCGCTTTCTCAGTATTGAAATCTAGCGAATTCATATTCGGTGAATATATATTAAACGATTAAAAAAGCTTTAAAATATAATTAATATTTAAACAGTTATTCAGTCGTTTAAACATTTAAAAAACTGTATATATTCGGAGATTATACTCTCCTAGAATCAATACACGACGGGTGAAAAATAGATACAAGACATGCAATATATTTTTAATTTTTCAAAAAAAATTTTTTATTGTTCTTAAGTTTACAATAATCATACAGTTTTATACAATGTATTAATTTTTATACCGATTATAATACGTAATAGTGTAACAATATACAAGAATATATTATTATATAATAATAATTTTTAAGACATATATACTTAAAATTAAAATGTAAACATTATAGCTTATGATAAAATGATTACATACAATGTGATTTTACGTAATTACACATATATAAAAAAAGAAAGAAGGATTACAAATGTAATTACTGTAAATAACGGAGTATTTATATTTATAGAGCACTTATTACTATCGTTAATAATATTAATCAAATTTTCATTAAAATAAAATGTTATACGCACACAACTGACTGCCGAATTCTTTTGTTAAAAGTCTGTTATAGTTAAAAAAAACACAATTATTTTATTCTGGCCGATATAAGGAAATAAATAATATAATCAATCGTGGTTACCCAGAAACGCGTATATAAACTGTTTAAGTTGTTAAAAGGAGTAGAATAGAAATTGTAATATTAACATGTCATTCGCCTTTAGAACTTAAAACAAGTTAATAATACAAGACATTTAGTAGAGTTTTGATTTTTTTTTGTCAATACATTACATATATATTAACGCTATTATGGAAACAA
Organism: Chaetogeoica ovagalla; assembly: GCA_032441825.1. Lineage (NCBI taxonomy): Eukaryota > Metazoa > Arthropoda > Insecta > Hemiptera > Aphididae > Chaetogeoica > Chaetogeoica ovagalla. The sequence continues at coordinate 98,896 of CM063741.1, forward strand.
TTAGACGAGTACTTTCTGCAATGAATCAAGGCAGAAAAAGAATATGGAAAAAGGTAAAAAAGAGTTGCTCCAAAGTTGTTCGGCGTAGTAAAACACAAAAGTCGACCGAATGTACAACCGAGATATATGACGACGTGAAGGATGAGATAATGGTACTACATTTAAAACGAATATTTTAAAATCGTATAACACAAAATATCAGTGGTTTCTTTTGTATTCGTAAAGCCATTTTCAAAGATCGCATTTCGGAATTAAAAATAAGAATAAATGTTTTAATTGAGAATAATTTATAATGAATATAATAAGATATACCAATAATATATCAATCTGATTTCGTTCAATCAATAATTATTGTTGTAAGGGAATACTTAATATAAAATAAAATAACGGGAAAATCGAATTTTCTAATAGTCTATGAACAATAGAAACAGTGTGAAATTTTAATTCTTGTTATTAAAGCAGTTAGACGAATACCTTACATCTGAGGTCACGATGGCTGATATTAATGAACGAGAAATTGCGCAGACATCTGTATCGGTGAATTCGTCTACGAGAGAGGCGAACGAACTCACATTTGATAAAATCGAAGAAGGAGTTTTAGAACAAAAAAGCAAAAAGGTACATTTCATAGACTTTTATGAATATAAATTGCGAACGTATTATATTTTAACGATGTACAAGGCTTTTATATATATATATATATATATGTGTGTGTGTGTAGAATAAAATGTGTCTTAACGTAACTTAATCATATATGTGGTTGAATATCGATTAAAATATTTTTGAAAATTTGTTACATTCATACAACAGAAGAGAAATAGAGCGAAGCGTCGTAATAACGCAAATTCGCAAGAAGCGACGCAAATAAGGCAAGAAGAAGGAATCGATCAAAAAATTATTAACGTCGAAACGAAATCGTTAGATCAGCCTTCCAACGATTCATTAGAAGTAAGTACATATATTATGATATCATTATACTCCAACGACTTAAACATCGTACACTACAGATCGAGAATTTGACAAACCTTGATTATTTTTATACTGCAGTAATGCAACGGAAAATACCTATCGAGGAAATATTAGTTCGTGTATACAACTTGTAGGCTTGCTATTGCCTTAAATGCAAAACGCGTTTAAATATGTGCTCACCGTTTATAATACTAAATATGATTAAATCGATTTTTTTTTCAAAAAAAAAAAAAAAAAATACAGCAATCATCTATTACAAAAAGTAATACCGAGGAAGAAAAAACAATGCCAGTAGTGTCGTTAGACGTGGTTAAGAAAGAAGATAATTTGGATAAGTCCGAGGAGGTTTTGATCCCAGCGATTGAATCGAAGACTTTTTCGTATAGTACTGCAGTTACAAGAGCGAAAAATATCGAAAACAATACTAACCAGGTACCTTATGAGGCTTGTTTCAGAAATTTAAATTATCTACGTATTGACTTGTGAATATAATTTATATCCTATAATTTTAGGAAATAGTGGAGTCTAATACTCCTTGGCGTCGTCAGCAGCGGGTTTGCAGTACAATAGAAAACTCGAAAGTGGACACAATCCCTAAGAGTTTTGATAATTTCGCTACACGTCAAAAGGTATAGATTTCATTTTCATGAAGCTCGGTGTATTAAATACCAAACATGTTTTGAAGGGTCGACCGTACATTTCGCTAAACGTTAATGTGCAAGGCAAACGAATCATACGCATGAATTTGGCACATCATGAAATCGAGTTGGACAAAGCCGAGAAAGCGTGGGTTCCGGCAATAGCGATGACGAAAACGGAGAAGAACATGGAAAATAACGTCATCGAGGTATATACATATATTATTTCATAGGAATATAATATGAAAACAGTTGGAAATCCGAAAATCCGTATTGTTGGCCAACTCGGATTACATGTGTCATCCATGCTATTAATAAGTAAAACAATATTAGTGATGTCCGCGAAGACACGTATGAAATTCTGCAGCTTTAAATAACTATCGAACGACCAAAAAAACAAAAAAACAAAATTTAACGCTCAAGCTAAAACTGTCATGCCTTTTATTCATTAGTGTGTTACATTGTAAACAGGAATTGAACAAAGCAGTACAATCGATACTGAACAAGATCACGCCGGAAACCATTGATATATTGATCAAGGATTTCAAGGCCTTGACTATAAATACGATTGAACTTCTGGAGAAAGTCGTCGATTTAGTTTTTGAAAGAGTAATATGATCTAATCAATGTAGATAAAACGATTTAATAGTAACACTTGTATGTGGTATACAACATACTTGACACAGTATTGGAAAAAATAACTCAAATATTTTAATTTACGAATTCAAAATATTATTAACGTTTTCCTTTAAACTCATTTTATATTTTAACATATGTAATTCTATATTTTATTTACAATCATATTAGGCGATTGAAGAACGATGTTTCGTGTCACAATACGCGATCCTCTGTTCGTCACTTCAATCCTTACAAGTGACTCGCGTAGAGAGTAAAAGGACGACGATATCGTTCAAGAAGCTGTTGATCAATAAATGCCAGATTTTGTTCCAAACGAGCGACCAAGCGAGTTTAGTGAAGAAATCTGAGATCATCGAATCGTGCACAGATCCAGTAATTTATTCTAATTTGATATATATATATATATATTAATCATCACCAATCCGTACCTCGGTCGATATTACTATGTGCACCCGTCATAAAAATATTTATTATCGTATAAATATATCACATTTTATATATAGGACGAGAAGAAAAAACTTCAAACAGAATTTGAAGATGAAGAAAGGAGACTGCGTAGACGTTTCATCGGAAATTGCTGGTAAACTACAATACATCGCGTAGAGATTTCAATAACAGACGTGCTTCCCGTAGACCAATGTCAATTTTTGATATTCTCTTTCCGTATTTTTTAGTTTCATGGGAGAACTATTTAATAATGAAATTGTCAATACAAAGATAATGCAGTCTTCTATTACGAATTTGATATCTAAGCGTACCGACGAATCGTTGGAATGCTTGTGTAACCTATTGAAGATTGCAGGCAAAAAATTAGAACAGGTAAGTTTTTATTACCTCCGTACAAATCTATTTACATTCAATAAAATTTACATAGACCGATATTTTTTTTTTACGTTTTATATTATTATTTTTGCAGTCCTGCGATTTAAACGGTGCAATTAGTAAAATGAAAGATATAATGACTGCGAAAAGCACCACTCCGAGAACGCGATTTATGATACAAGATGTTTTGGACATGCGCAATAATAAATGGGCACCGAAAATTTTGGGCGAAAAATCTGACGTGACGGACAAAAAAGAAAACAATAGCAATTGCGCTAATAAAAATCGTCGTAAATATTTTTAATACGCTATATATGGAGAATTTTCCAGAATTTTAAATATATATTATTATAAACAGCTACAGGCGTCGTAGTAGAAAAAATGACGGAAACTGAAGGATGTGGACAGACTAAACAACCTACATGTTCCAAAACATCTAAGACAAAAAAGAAAAAGGTTGATCGTGCAGTAAAAGACGAAATAGACCCTGCAGAATTGAACGATAAAATCCGGCGGCTGTGTAGTAGTGTAATAAAGGAATACGAGCAAATGCATAATTTGGACGTGCGTATTTCTTTAAAGTTAAATACTTATAAGTTATAGGTTGTCTGAATTAATTAGCCAACAGTTATTAAATTTATTCATCCTTTTTAAATATTGATTATATCAATATTTAACTCGATCGGTTACACCGTCCACTTGTCCTGTTAACTCATTAGTATTTCCATCATTGTTCCTATAGGTCTTGAATTTTCTGGTACGCATAACAATGAATCTTTACAGAAATTACACAAATCTTTCTCAACTACAATCCAGTTTCATCGTTGAAACTAAAATTTGAAGATACCGATTCTTATTTCGCATGTTTTTTGATCCACTCTTATACCTCTTTTAAACCCATAGAGTAGTTAATAATACTTTGTCGTTTTGTTATGACTCTTTTTCCTATACAAAGATTAAATACAAAATAATAATAAAAATAATGATATGCGTACGCAGGACGTAATTCATTTGCTAGTCGAAGATGAAATATCGGTTCTTCGCACAAGGCACCAAGCTTTCGTGACGTCGACGATACTCATGACATTGGACGACGGTCAAAACACCCGAACCGAAGCGGGTAAAATGTTCGCGGAACTTTTGTCCAATAAAGTTCTGGACATGACTGACATTACTCGAGGGTAAGCCTTTTTGAGCTCGCTATTTTCTTCTATAAGGTATTGAGGAGTGAACATTTTTTGTTAAAATAATAAATCGGCAAGTTTCCTGCTAATCCTCCGAGTGTCACTTTTCCCATTTTTCCTTATAAAAATCTCCTTCTTGATTTTAATTCTACTTTTTACGATTGGACGTATCGTTATACAATAATTTGATTCTTATTCCACGTACTAAATCGAGTCTTTTATATAGGATCGACACTGTTCTTAAGGAATCTGACGATTATCTCGTGGACTATCCTCACTTCTTCGCCTACGTCGCTGCAATCGTTGGTGAGTTAATGTTTTATTTTTGCATATAATATGTTAAGCAAATCGTTTGTATTTTTTTATATCTTATTCAATACAATTTATATAGCTCCGTTATTGACCACAACAACTGCTTCGTTCGGTTTTTGTAATTTAAAGCAAGCTTGCTCCTCTATACGCCCAAATAATTCCAGCGCGTTCTTCGCTGAATTGATGAATGCGATTCTCCGTTCCGAAAACGTCGATAATGATTTGGCACATGTATGTCATATTTGTTTTCTTATTATAAATATTTTTCTACTGCATAATATAATGATCTTCGTAATTGTTTATTTAGGAATTCAGCGGTGCTTTACAAACGTATGAAATGTGGAGAGGGCAAACGAAACACGTGCCGCTTGACGTGTTCATGCCAGACAACCACATCAATAAGTTTTTCAAGAACGATGTAAGTAGAAAAATTAAACACAGACAGTTGTAATATTTTTATTTTCAATATTAACACGAATAACATGGATTAATTAAATGGTTTCTCATTATGATTTTTAGCAACTGGGTGTATTGTTATTGACAATGTCAATACACAAAATTACAGGAGTAATCGAAGGCAACAAGTCCTTATACAGCGCCACTCATAAATGGATTAAGGTAATTTGTCATCTCATTGATCCTGATGTACCAGATTTATCATCTCACTTTGTTATAATTAATGCAATGATAAACCTATTTATTTTACTTTAGAAAAATATAGACGCGAAAATCGTTGGAGTCGCTGATTTTGTACGGTCGTTGACCATAGCCATGGCTATCGTATGTTCGAACAGTAAGTGAATCTATTGCAGTGTTCGCATTTTATATTTTTAAAATATTTAGTTTTATAATTGAAACCGTTGATAATTCCTGTATAGATGACGATCCGAACGTGGACTTTTTTGATCGGGATCGATCAAAATTGATTAAAAATTATGTTCGGTCGGAATGTGATTTCACGATTGCCGAAATCCAGGAAAGAGAACTCCAGTGTATTCGGGGCAGTCGAGATATATCCGTTGCACTTCATGAAAGACATAAAGCAGGAGGTTAGTTAATTTTTTTTGTTTTTGTTTACAACACGATTGCCACAGCATATATTGTATATTGATATTCTTTACATATGCTATCATTTGATATACGAGACATATTTTGTGCTCGGTAAATATTCGGTATGTAGCATCATTATATAGTATGGATGGAATGATCCAAAAATAATCCCCATAATGTCCCTCTTATCCAACCTTGTCAAAACTGCGATCCTGTTAATTACTTATCATGACGATTAGTTTTTTGTGTTTTAGCAGATCTGGAATTCTGGAAGTCGAGGCTGTTGTGCGAGCTGTGTCGAATCGGTGCAATAAGCACGGGCTCCATTGACTCGTGTACAGTGTAGCACAGTGGTTCTCAACCTCTTAGAATTAGGACACTGATTCAGGTCCATAAATATGGCCACATAAACAAAAAATTTAACGGGTATTTGAGAAGAACAAAAATTATACAGGGTTTATCCCGAAAAGTAATAATGTCGGTGATTCTAGGGTGAAGCGAATATTATTTTTAACGCGATCGAGCTGATTGAAATTGATAGAGAAGGAAGTAAGCTATACAACCAGAGTGGCCAGATTAACGCCAGTAAGTCAGTTTAGTGGAAGTCGATGTATTAGAAGAGTAGCAAGAGCTCTTCATCATTTTATCGATCAGTGGATTAAATTTCTTTAAGTATTTATGAAAGACACCAAGTAGGTATCAAATAAGTAAGTCTGTAGTATATTCATCACCACAGAATAATTTGAAAATCTAAGACATTTGCAACGAAGGCAACTCGATAATCGTCCATAATTAATCTTCAACATGTCCCTCTTATTCTTAATCCAGTTCTATCGCTAATCACATATCATAACGATTGGTTTTGTTGTTTTATCAGATATGGAATTCTGAAAGTCGAGACTGTTGTGCGAGCTGTGTCGAGTCTGTGGAATAAGCACGGGCTCCATTAGCTCGTGTACAGTGTAACCCAGTGGATCCAATCCTTTTTTTGTACGACGGCACCGTTGTTTAGGTCCATAATTATGGCCGCACATACAAAGCATTTATTGTATGTTTGAGAAAAACAAATATTATACAGTGTTAATCCCGAAATATAATAATTTCAGTGATTCTATCGTAAAGGGACTTTTCGTCGTAGCGCGACCGAGCTGATTGGAATTGATGGAGGAGGAAGTAAGCTACATGAACCAGAGTTGTCAGACGTACTCTTTGGAATGTATTAATACGATAAAAATATTGTTCTTTTACAGCGTACAATAATAAATTGAAATACATACGTAAATATACGGTAATTAAAATGTTCGATTGTTTGTTTTGAATTTTATTCTGCGCGTTACTGCAGTGATATATTTTATTGTCTTATGAATGTTTGTTATACCGTACAATACACGGTTGTGGGGAAAAAATACAGAATGGTCCTTCAACGGTCTATGGCAACAATAGTAACGTAAATACGTTCCAAACCGTTTAACGGTAAATGCAAAAATGATATGCCGACCGAGTGTTCGGCTGCACAGGTATTGCGATCGGTGGATTTAACGGACGTGAGCGAAGTCGTCAAGGAGACGGCGGTGGTGGTCAATAAAAAGTACGCGCCGAGAAAAAGGGAAAGACAATTGATCAAAAACAGTAGTTCAAAAATACAATTCCTTAAAGAACACGATTTGAAGACGACGTTTTTTCACAAAAAAAATGTTGTTATATAAATACGAACGAACGTATATTATAATTTTTCCAATTTACCAAAAGTATCGTATTCTGAAATCAATATATTTATTTCGTATGGCAATATAGGATCAAACACATATTGTACTATCATAAAATAATATTATTAAACATAACAAATTGTTAATATAAATATATGAGTCAAAATATTGTATTCCATAATCAATAATTTAACAGTATTTGTGCCCATAAACTTATATGTTTGATAAATACTATACATTTTTCAAATTTCAATTTTTTTTTTTTACTCCCAAATCAACGCGGTACAATCAGAAATTCGCTTCAGACTTTTGTAGTTGCGCGTGAAAACTTAATTCGCTTACGTTTCTATTCTTTTTAATGTAAATCTGACGAATAAACGAAGAAATATTTACCACACACTTGTGTAATTTATATTATAGGAATTGATTTAATTGACACGTTCAATGCTGTTAAAAACTATGCAGTTGTATATTGGACTTGTATGAGTTGAACAATGCGTATTAGTGTATATACAATACTGACATGCGAGTATCGGATCGGAGAATATTATATTCGGTATTTGTGGGCGGACAAAGTGCTATTAGAGTAGTCTGTCCTGCGGGTGACCGGCGGCGCGCATTGAACCGCGCGTGCGCGTATCGAACCCGCGCGGGTGTGTAAACGATAACGTCGTTCCCGTCTGCTGTGTTCACGGATCGTTTTCCGCAACAATAAACCGTGTCCGTACAATAAGTACATACGCTGTCCGTTATTTCACGGACCGCGGACCCCCGGGCGCCCTTAAACGGAACCGGACGGCCCGGTTGCGTGCTGTCATTTAACAAAATATATATTTTACGTGAAACGAAATATTGTGATTCCCGCGGCAACGGCGAATTTCCGAAATAAAGTCACAATTCCCCCCGTATTGACCGAAGAGTAAGAAAAAAAAAAAAAAAAAAACTAATAATCCGATTGCGCGCGAAAAGCCGGAGGAGTGTTATAAATAAATCTCAACCGATATTCGAAACGTTGTAACGTTTACACAACACTCTTAAAATAATATTTACACGACCGTGTACGCTTAGATATATACATAAATACGAGTATATTTAGGTGAAAAAATAATAATAAATAAATACCGCCGAACTCCGGCGATAGCGAAAATATGCGAATGCCGTCGACACCCACCCAATACTGTCGGCCGTGTGGCGCCAATAATGTACGGCGGCGCGGAGGCTGGGCGACGACCAGACACGAATGTGCACGCGCACAGAAAGACAGAAGAAAAATGTATTTACGCTCGGTGCGACACATATTATAATAATACGAGATACGCGCGCGTTTACGCGAGGCTGTGTGTGCGAGGCGTGTCGTCGGCGTATGCAACAACAACAAGAATAATAATAATAATAATAATAATCGAATTCCGATCGAGTTTACATAATATAATGTGTTTGGTCCGAGGCGGACTGTTGCATCAGTGGTCGCGCGTCCCTGGAGAGGTCGCCGCCAATTGACCAACTTGGGGGGTGGGGAGGGAGGGCCGTTTAAATAGGTCGCCGTCGTAAATAATTGTCTCGTTTTAATATTTTTTCTCTCTCCTCCTTCGCGCGCTGAGAGTACGAAAAAAAAAATATATATATATTCTTGTACACGCGGTGTTTAGAGGCAGTTCAATCACTCAGACGTAATAACGAAAAAGAAGTTTTATCCAGCTCCCCTCAAGAAAAAACAAAAACTAAGTAATTACATGACCGATGATCATTGCAAGCGATATCCGGGAATTTGAAAAATTGTTCGTTGTAAATTTATATTACGTTAAGAAAAAAAATAAACAACCGCTGTACAACGATTATCCGATAGAATTTTCAGCCGTATACAGAAAAACGTAATATGTACTTTTCGTCAGAGAAGACACGTAGAGTTCGTCGTCATTGTGATGAAAGGAAAAACAGACGGTATAAACGAACTCGACGACGAAGAACTTCTTCGAAGAAAACTTCGTCTCGGACGAAAGTTTATTCGTCTTACCGAAACCTCGTGAAGACGGACGTCGCGAACGGAGCTGCGCTACAACGACAAGGCGTTTTCGGTAGGTAGGCCGATGAAAGAAAACGGAACATAATTCTAAATTCGTATATTTATGAACACACCGCAATCACGACATCAAAGAGCGGTAGAAACGCTCAAACGAACGCGCGGTTTCGACAAAAAGTCGTCGTCTCACAGCACTCGTTATGCGTGTTGTTAGAAACGAATGAGAAGAATCCAACGACTTGTATATTAATTATGTGGTGATTTCATTTCGCGTATCTTTTTTTTTTTTTTTTTTTACTCTTTTATTATATATTTCTATTTAATTGAAAATTATACGCGTTTCTGCTGAAGAGAACTTTTAGATTTTTTTTATTTTTATACGGCCCTCGAAAAAAGAAATTTATATGCCCCCCCCCCGCCCCCGTCGATTTCGTTTATATATATATATGTTATCATTTTTTTTTCTATTATTCAAACCGCGCTATATTAAATCGTTAAAATACAATGTACGTGCGTTGTGAGCGTTATATTCGTTCCGCAACACTCGTCCAGATCGAGTAGTATTCATTTCGTTCACCGCAAAAGAACGGGGGACATTTATAACGTTTTAATCTCGTCTCATTTGTCAACACCACGCGCGAAACCGCAACGGTAAACGTATCGTCAGCGTCTCCCAAAACGAATAATCTTCTTGTGTACGTATAATAATAATAATAATAATAAAAATATTTGATGATTTCCCTCGGGTAGTACGGTTTTTTTGTTTCATACATATTGCAGCATTAAACGCAGCGAAACGAGTCTGAGACTTTTTAAAAAAAAAAAAAATTCACCGATTTTTCAGTAATTATCGTAATATCATAATACACGTCTTTTTAACATTTTAATAATATAAACGCGCGTACCGTCACGATAAAAATTAAACGTATATTATTCGTAATAACGAACATATATTTTCCTCGTCTAAGCCGCTTATTGAATGCAAAAAAAAAACTAATAATTTTTTTCCTCTAAAAATAATTGCAAAATTAATCGTATTAAAATATTATAATAATAATAATAATAATAATAATAATAATAATAATAATAATAATAATAATAATAATAATAATAATAATGATCCGATTCGACTAAATTTAAATACTATACGAAGATATATATATATATAATAAATACATTTTTCCTTTTTTTACTTGTTTTTAAGAATTTCTATACATCATGATATAAATATCGCGAGCGTTTTGAAATATTATTTGTTTTTAATCGTTTTAAGCAACGTTTTTCGGAAATGTTTTTTCTATTATTATTATTATTATTATTATTATTATTATTATTATTATTATTATTATTATTATTATTATTATTATTATTACTATTATTATTGATTTACTTCGCGGTGAGAAAAAAAAACGCTGTGTGTATAATGTCGAGTTTTCCAGTTTATTCGCGCGGGCCGTATATATTTTCAGTTATTAAATTCTATTTAAAAAAAAGAAACAAATAATAATAATAATCGCGTATTCGTAGAGTATGAGAAAATTATTTTATACGTTATAACAAGCAATAATATGAAAAGTAAGAAAAAAAATCGAAAAATTTTGCAAAAAAGGCTCCGGGGAGATTCGAACTCCCGATCTCCTGTTTACTAGACAGGCGCTTTAACCAACTAAGCCACGGCGCCGTTGTTGACGATTACGCGTGTTTTCATATTATCTAATACCGATACTAACCCCGACAACAACGTTTACACTGTTATAATATTATTGTGCATATTTTTTTTCCTTTCTCATTACACCAAACAACTGATGGTACGCACTGTCTCTAAAACAATCAAATTTAAAGTAATAACTATTATACGATTACATATATCATACATAGGCGTATAAAAATAATAATAATACTTAAACCGATGTCGAAAATATATTATAAAACTTGTCGAGAAATTAAGAAACTCGAAACACTTGGAAACACTTGACGTCCAAGAATTGGATTATTCGTCGTTGTCCGCGGATAACGCGCGCGTGAAGAGACTCGACGCGATTGTTTTAAATCGAATTCGTGAAATCGAGAGAGACGATTACGCGACGGCTGAAACGACTCCGGGTGGTGAGGGCGTATTTTTCATTATTATTCGCGTTTTTTTTTTATTGTTATAAATAATTACGCAAGTTTTGTTTCCATCCGACAAATTTCGTTGTATAAAAAACGCGTTGAGGAGTGTACTACGCGGGTTAGGTGCCACAGCTACCGATTTAGAAACGTAATGGGACACGACGAAAAGCTCGAGAACGGTGCCACAACAACAATAATAGACGGCTGCACGGCGAATACGTTCTCTTTCGAATATATATTATTATTATTATTATTATACGAACGGAGTAATAGGCGTATTGTACATTAATATTATTATATACGAGTTATTTAGGTATAAATGGCATTCGCACGAGTGTGAAAGGCGCCGCGCGCGCTATTGAAAAATGCTCTCTAAGTTTTAAGAGTTTTTAAACGAATAATTTCGTTTAAAAAGAAGAACAAAAAACCTCGTCGAAATTCGTAAATAACGGAAAGACACGCTGATTTATCCATCAGCACGTGTTTATATAAATTTAAGTACTTAAAACCGATAATAATGTGATAATAACTGGTACAACAGCTCATCTTTATCGAGAATGTGTCTTCTAAACCCGCGGTGACGACGATATATTAGTCGGATACCCCGGGAACACGTGTTTTACAGCTATATGACCAACGATCTATGTAAAGGTGTTACGGACTGACTGATATAATCGATTAGAATCGATATTTTCTTTTCGTTTCAGTTTTTTTTTTTTTTTTTTTTTACTCGTCTGCTAATGTTTGTATCGCATAATTTTCTACGTTCGTCAACTATATATATAATAGCAAGGAATACTGGTTATAGTATTGAAAACACTCGCACATTTTCGCTGTTTCGATTGCATGCGATTTGAGAAGAACGCGATCTGGTCATGTCTAAACACACAGTTCGTGCAGGAATCTGTGTGTCGACCATTCACATATAAAAAAGCTTTTTTTTTTTTAAATATTTTACCCCCGCAATAATTTTCACTGACTTTTTTTTTATACACTCAAATCAGTGATCGGTACGCGTATATATCAATAGATTCATCACTCGTGTGAAATGTACAAATCAAACCTACTGATGTTGTCTTGCATTATACGCGCGTCGCGAATCTCACCGAAAAAACAAATAGAAATAATTGAATAAAACAAATAGAAAATTTCAATATTCCCTCGTGATAATATAATTGCGATGTTATTTATTTATATATACGTAAAACGGTTTGGAATTTTCGAATAAAGAAAGCGTTACATAAGTTACGTGACGACGGGTGCGGATGACACGTTTTAGATTTTATAATACTCTACACCTACTTCGGTCATATAATATCATAAATAATCTATAGAAATTCGTGTGCACATAAATATCGACGGAGATAATAAAAAACCATACACGCACATCGAGGAGAGTCGTTTTCGTTTAATTTTCTTTCTCTATTAACATAAAAACGCTTCTTTTTTTTTTCTTCTTAACTAAAGTCGCTTGCCTTCGCCATGTCGTCGCTTATTACACTTTCTTTCTTTTTTATCGTTTTGATTACCGTCGCTTTGTTACATACTTATGCTTTACATAAAAAAAAAAAATAAGAAAAATACCGGCGCAGGTTTTATATATTATGCGCAGGCTTTAGTAAACCGTGTGCGTATAATTCTTCAAAACCTGTCCCACTCGATTTTTGAAATTACAAATTATATACCGCGCGCCAGTACCGGATTTACACTATTATATATATATATATATATTTATTTATTGAGAAACGTATACGAGGAGATTTCTCAAAAAGAATTTTTATTCCAACCAAAACACATTTATGTGATATAATATTATATGATATTCGCCTATAAATATTTGTACAAAATCCGTTTGTATGAGACCGATTTTTTTTAATAACTGTGTAGGGCTCGGAATTATTATTATTATTATTATTATAATGACTTTATAAACATAAAAAATGCAATTATATTTATCCAAATAATTTTATTAGTCTTTACACGAATTTTTTTTTTAACTTACGAAATAATATGATAAAAAAAAAAAAAACCATTTAATCATTTCATTTCTATTGTGAGCTATTTATAATGGGTAATGAATGCCCAATCATCGTTTATACAACGAATCGTCTACGAATCACGGTCGACGGAAAAATTATGCAATATATCCCCGCGTATTATTTGAGGACAAAAAATGTTTTCGTAAAAAAACATATTATACCGATTCGGTCATATACGAGTATTTTAACGAAATATAACAATAAATAATATTTTTTTAAACTTTTTCCCCTTCTCTCTCGACTAATAAGAAATGGATAGAAATCACTAAAAAACAAAAATATGAATAAATCAACTTCCAAGTGTCTTGTATAATAACTGATCTATAATCTAACCCGACATCGGTAATAACTCGTTTTGTATTATAATTATACGGAAGATGGGTTTAATTTTACGTCGAGCCAATGAAATTGTAAATCGATATAAAACATCGTTTCTACATTTTAAAATTCATACATTTCTCGTCCAAGAACACAGTTTTTTTTTATACGCGTATTGTAATATTGAAATGCCTAAAAAATATATTATAAGGAACGGTTAATGTTTATAATTAAAAAAAAAAAAACAAACGTGTTGTCCGCCAATTGGAAATCATCCGGAATTCAATCGGATCATTCGCGGAATCGCACAACGATTTTTATAAAACGTTATATAACGATCGATTTATTTATACCTATACAACTATATATGTACATAAAACAAAATATTATAATACGATTTATAATATAACGTATAGTAACGAAAATATAATCCAAACGAAAAGACTTTTAATTCCTGCGGCCAATAAGTGTGTACACATCAAAAAACTTTAATTTTGCTCGTTTTCACTGTTTTTTGCCTGTGTTGACTACGTTTTTAAATGCTTTTTTTTTTTTGAAGGTTTTTTAAAATTACGTCTGGTCTCTTAGATCCGCCACTGAAATGTGCGTAGAGCATATATTTTAAGGAATATATAATAACGAATGGCATTACACAACTATAATAAGGACTAAACCGAGTGCCAGACACATCTTTTTATTATTACTCATAATTTGCAACGTGCCGTGATAATTATTTAAAATAGTGACGGGTTATTCTACAAAAAAATAATTACAAGTCAGTATCGTTTGAAAATATTTTTTTACGCTCTTGTTTACGCATAAGAAAAAAAAACGTGCAGGGTAGTACTAATTCTTCGCTACGTGTCCCCACGCCTGTACGTTAAAATATTGTCTGGGCCGGCTAGTAAAAGTCTCTTGTAGCTGTCATTTTGAAAATCTGCGGGGGAAAAAAACGTGTTTCCCGCAAATGTGAAAAAAAAACCAAAAGAAATCCGTAAACGTGACAACGCGTATTTGGCTGTTATTCGCGCGTCGTCGCGTAACGAAATTCCAAATATTTCATCACCACTGTTAACTACTACTGTGTAACCGATTAATTATTTGTTAAAATTCGTATTTTTTCTTTCAATAAAAATAATGTACGCAGCGTACGAATCGAGCGAAAGAAGAAAAAAAATAAACATCTAAAAATCCAAATCGAATCCCCCCCGTAAGATTTACATTGTATAATAATACGAATCGTGTTCGCTTTTTACAATTAATCGAGTCTCGTTAAAAAAAAAAAAATATTAAAAAACCTCTTCCAATATGTCAACTGCAGATTCATTAGGAACTGTTGTGCAAGAGAATGAAATTCTACTGCAAGTATATATGTGATTAAAAATGACATACATGTATATATATATATTTTTTTTTTTTTTGCTAACACAGTGATCGTTTGAAAATATTCGACAAACCACGTGAAATTTTTAAAAATGAATATGTATTTATATATATTAAACCGTAAAATTCTAATTATTGTAACCGAATTTCAATGTCGTATTTCACGGGGTATGAGAAAACGTTAACTTCGCGCAACATCCGCGTCAACCGCGGTAAGTAAGTAAGTAAGTAAGTAATAATAATACGCGCGACAATCAAAAACTCGCTCGTTTCAATTTACGCGAGAATTCACGGTCTCGTATACGAAAAAAAAAGTACACCACGGTAAACGGTATAGAAACCAAAATTACGATTACTTCGTGTAGTTTTTTTTTTTTAATATTCTTTTCGCGTTCGCCGCGTATCTCGTCGTGCCGATCACATCGCGCGTTAATCACCCGCAGACGTGATTTTTATATTGCGCAACGGCCGGTGTTCTTTTTCTTTTTTTTTTTTTTAGTCGACGGGCCGCGCGGTCAAGTCCACAGCGCGGCGCGTACAATATGTCTCGAGTGTCGTTTCCAAATTTAGTCACGGCTGAAAACCGTGTAAAATTCTATCGTAAACACTCTGCTGCTGTTGGTGTAATGTACACTCGGGGATCGTTTAACAAAGTAGACGAAGAAAAAAAACGAAATTATTCTTTTTCGACGTTAATACGCGTAGTAACATTTGTCGAAAAGGCATCGTATATATATATATTTTTTTTATATTATTATTATTATTATTATTAGATTATGATTGAAACGAGAAATGTAATAAACGTTTTTTCACAACGATGCGCGCGTGTGTTTTTTTCCCCCCAAAAAAATTCTACCGGAAAGATAGATCTTTAAAATCGCAGTTCGTTTCCAACGAATAAACGAACTAAAAATTATATATATACTCGTACATATTACATGTTTTCGATTTTCAATTAAAATAAATAATTATTAAATTAATTTAATTTTTTTTTTTTTTGTAATAAAATTCGTGTATCGGGTTTAAAACGACTTCAATTATTTAATACGATTTTAAACGGCAATTAATATAATAATTAGTATTATTTTTCATCTCTATCTCTTTCTCTCTCTCTGCCTTCGATCGTGAGCAACGTTATTGTGTAATAATATATATATATATAAATATTATCGCGATGACGGCTGTCTCCTAATTTGGCGTCGTCCACGGAGTTGGGCGATACGTTTTCTGTCCCGGAGTTGTTTCGAGTCATAACCACAAGTGTCGTGAACATACTCGAGAATAAATTCAAATCGATCGTGAACGTACATATATAGTAAGTACGTTCGTATTAAATATATAAATTATATATATGAAAATAAGTTTCCAAGGGTATAACGTGAAAATACTTGTATATAACGTGTATTGTAATTCGTTCGCGTCGTCGGACATCATATATTTTATGATAATAATCTGAGTTCGGGACTTTAAAAAAAAAACATTTACTTACTTGTTTTTTTATTATTATTATTATTTTTTTTTTTTTTGTAACTTGACATCAAATCTAACAGATTGCTATAATGTGTATACATATATAATGCAATATATAATGCAATACTTAAGATAAAATTTATTATTATTTATTTCGGTATTTTTTTTTTAACGCTTTTTATTAATATTTCAATTTTTTTTTCATTATTTGACGAAAATTCCCATATATCTTTCTGTGATATATCCCTCGTCCCTTATTGTGTCTAAAGGATAACACAAATTAACTTTTCTTCGGCCATTCTTTGAAATATTTTACATTCGAATTTTCAAAAACTCCATATAAGTAAAAAAAAAAAATTCAGGAACCAAAATTTTATGTCAGAAGTTTTTGATTTTCTTTTAATTATACGCGTTTTAATTTTAATAAAATTTGTTGCGTTACTTTTAAATTTTTTCTATAAAAGCGTTTAAACAATTAAACAGAATATAAATATGTTACCCCCTACCCCTTCCCTCAAAAAAAAAGTACTATTTCTCTGGACCGCTCAGTTGTGCCACAGCGAGCAAACGTGAACAACGTTGTGTATATAATACGCACACAGTGTTTTTGCCATGGTCAAAGGCAAACAATGTTGTTCGCATTTGCCTTGTGTGTGTGTGTGTGTGTATAGGTGTTACCTATAACCTGTTATCCTATATATATTTGATCACTGAATGAGCTCTGCCGCTTGATAACTGGATGCCTAAAGAGCACACCTCTCCACAAAGTCTTCCCAATCGCAGATATCGCACCACCAAACATTCGACGTACAATAATTAATGCTGACTTAGAAAGATCCAAACTCGAAACTGACAGTTGACATATCCAACACGGCAAGGGTATACACAGGTCAAGATTAAAATCAAGGAAGAGCTTTATGAAATGCACAAATATCTTAGCGAAACCCGCCGAGCAAGCACGAATGGATTGCTGGAAACTAACCGTAGGCCATGTTGAAGATGAACAGATTTCACCAGCAGAACACCTCCCTGCAGTGTATAACCTCGACTGGCCAGCCTGGAGAACGCTCAACACACTAAGAACGGGTGTAGGAAGATCTAAAGACAATCTAATGAAGTGGGACGTAACACAAGTAGACACAAATGCGACTGCGGAGACGAACATACCATGCGCCATCTATTCTACCCAAACTGCCCTACAAAACGCACTACTTGGGATCTACTAACAGTGACAGAAGATGCGATCAAAGTGGTGAAACATTGATAAGGGGAAATTTAATAATTAGTAGCTAACACGACCAAATATCACCCCATTTACATACCTAGTTAGAACAGCCAATTCATCTATGATTTATATATTTTATTTTCATTTTACTTTATACGATCAATTCAGACTCATGCTAATGTTTATATTAATATTTATGTTTATTTAATTAAGTGATAATTTTAGACTCGTGTTTATGTTTATATTTATATGCTTATACAAGCACTTATGTAAAAATGTGGTTGTTTGACACGAATATAATAGTAATAATAATAATAATAATAATAATAATATATATTTTGAGTCTTAGCTAGGACAAAGTAAGAGTAGCCACCAGTTAGTAGGATAAAACAAAAATTTTAAGCCCCCTTCTCCACGTATGTGATCAAATATCCGTCTATGGGACCGACGGATCTTACGCATAATACATCATTTGCACAAATTATTGTACGCGCACCGGCGATGAGCGTAGGTTAGGTTAGGTTTCCGACAGTTTTTCGCTTATATAACCGTCGAGTTCATAATGTATGTAAAAATTAATTATCTATACCTACTGGCACAGCTCGGTGGATCGGAATAGTTTTTTTCTTTCCCACTCTCTCTCTCTCTCTCTTTAAACATCACACGACACTATAATATGTCATGTAAATACACTGCGATAATCGTCCAATCGAATAAATATATATATATAACACAATAATATTATTTATTACGTTCAAAGTGGCCATAAATCACAACCGAACCACGCTATGTAATTAATATACTATCGTAATAATAATAATAATAATAATAATAATAATAATATTAATAATAATATGACCTCATCGCCGCGTTCGGACCGTCGTATATAACAGACACTGTCCGTTACAGAAGTCGTGCACTTATTATTATTATAATAAGAGCACGGGTGGAAATTCTCTGAAATTTAATAGTCAACTTGTTGCCGTCGTACCAGACACGCATTAGACTATGTTTGTTTTTAACACCTGTTTACTGTCAACATAGTCTGATGGTATTAATATAAAAAAATTAGACTTCGCGCAGATAAATGCGTGTAATAAACGATATTATATAGTAAAACAGCAATTTTATAAATTAATAAAATAAAAACTGAATAATTGTTTGTAGTCTGCAGGCGACCCCGTTACATTTTAATAACATGCCCGTTAAACATTTTTGGCAACTTTTCCCCTGCAGTGTCGATCACAGAATTCGAACGCACTTTTTTTTCTACATTACATTACGTCAAATACCGATTGAAAACGTTACTTCGAGACAAAAGTGGTGACGAACTGGTTTTAACTGGTTTAGCACACCGGTCTCTTCATACATTTATCTCCAGAAGGAAAAGCATTGAACGTAAAATCAAATATTTATACGTGTAGCAAAGAAATATTTTTATAATAAATAAATTATATTCGAATAATGAATCTTTATTTTATTTCAATAATAAATTAATTATATAGAAAATGTATTTAATACACGTAATAACTCGTAATGACCGAGAGATATAATTTCCATTTAGATCATCTATCCTCCCTCCCCCTAAATAAAATTCTAGCTCTCGTATAAGAGGCGTACTCGAGATCGCTACACGATACACGTATGTAATAATGCGTATTAGGTACCACGTAATAAAGTTTTTAATAATCAAATTTAAATAGCGTTAGCGGACTAATAATTTTTTTAATAGCTAGTTCTTTGCACGTACACGTATAATTATTATCGTTAACATTTTGTCCGACAAACCTGTACTCAATTATTCCTTATTAATGTAAAACACGATTTTTAATAATATTTATGCACTGCATATAATATAATATTTACCTTCGATTTATTATTACAAAAACGTTTATTGATCGACGCATATATTAAATCGATTTATTTATTATTTACATCGCCTTGTAAAACATGTCCATCGATGGTTTATTGAAAAAGTAAAAAAAAAAAAAAATCTTTAAATAGGAATAAAATAGTTTTTATTTTTTTTTTGTATTGAAACTTTGTTAAATATAATTAGTCTCGACAATTATTGTCAACACGATACAACCAAATAATTAGAAAAAACTAAATCACAAAACCTGCACAATGACGAATGGAAAAAAATGACAGAGAGGCCAACGGGATGAAAAAACGGGTCGGGAGTTGAAATGAACGTTGAGCGAGTAAAAAAAAAGTGGTAAAAAAACGCGAGAGGACGACTAAACATCATTGGTTGAGAAGTATTACACATAGTATTAAAGTTATGTATATAGTGAAAAGAGGGGAATTTTCTACTAAGATTTAAATTATTGAACCACGGTCGTTGGGAAAAGAATATCGACGAAGCGATACTTGTGAACCAAGTATAAAAAAGTTTGACGGTAAAATTGGCAAATATAAGACGTAATATAATAATTTGCATAGAAGCGTTTCCTGAGCCCGAGAACGGGACACGAATCCTTAACAACCATTAGACGGCGTAACGAGAAAGTGGATGTGCGAGCTAATAATGAGTTGGCAAATTCCAGAATGGAAATTAAATATGATTAATGATTATTATTATTATTATTATTATTATTATTATTATTATTATTATTATTATTATTATTATTATTATTAACCGTAGGAATTCGTGAAATTAACATACGACGTTTTAAAACAAACCGCCGTCAAATGATTTCGCATAACCTACTTAATAATATTATTACGGCAATAATTATTATTATTATTTTTGTTTTTCGAAACGTTTGGAATTCTATAATTCGTTTATTTTCGTTTTGAATTTTCTATTAGTCGTCCGATATTATTATATAATACTATCGAGTCTTTGCGCGTATTGTTGTTGACTGTTTGGAAACGAAATAAGCGTGAAACGTTTTCGGGAGAAATCGGTTAAGAATTATATTTAAAATAATTATTCTATTTTTAGAAGAAAAGAAACGTGTACCGTATAGCATTATTCTATATACAAAAACAATATGGTTATGACTAGAATAATATCTGTAAATTCGTGGGAAATCATAAACAGGCGGAACATATTAGATTCCATTACATATATCTATATAAACACCATATTCCAGACAACCCGTGTCTCTCAGCTGTGACATAATGCGTACAACTGCTATTTAAACACATTATATTCGTAGACTATGTAATATTTACTATTTAACGATTATTTTTCTCCCTATATACTTTCGACGTATTGTTTTAGATTTTAGATTTTACGACATATTATAAAATACCTTAACTAATTGTAATAACAGTTATACTACGCACTTGTGAACGCGGTAATTACAAAAACGTCAAACATAGAAGTTCCAATACGCTTTAAACACATAACACGATGTGTATTTAAGTAACAATATTAATTCAAAAATATACCGCAATTGTTGACAATTTTTTTTTTTTTTTTTACCGTATTTCAATCGAAATATTATAAAAGTCGATGTTAAAAATGGCCGGTACACGAGGAAATATTTAATTTATTTATGTGGCAAACGAATATTTCGGTTAGGATTTTTGATCTTTTTTTTTTTTTTTGTTTCAGAACTACAAGAAATACGTTTAAATGTACTCACGAATAACGCGCGTTCCTATTCACGCGTGTTATTTTGTAACTATTTCTTTAGGATAATATAACTAATTGGCTCAACTTCAAAACGTACAAACGTCTCTTGTCGAGTTCTCTTTGTTCCATCAGCATTCGTCGTAAACGTTTATAGACGCAGAAATGTATATATATATATATATATAATACCTACATGTTATCCTTTCAAAACGCTTGCATCATATTTTTTTCTTTTTTCACAAACGAACATTCAAATAAACTGCGATACATATGTCACATATTCCGTTGTACGAGCATAATTTTACTCCGCACACTTTACTATTAAAATCGGTCCGGTCCGCGTATACTCAAATTTATATATATATACATGTATGGAGAGATACAAACACAAACTGATATTTTCTGTCTATAAAAAAGTATATATACGTTTGAAGAGTATCGATTTGAATTACAATTTTTTAAAAGAAAATTCACGCCTTAATTAACAATTAAATAATTATTATAATAATAATAATAATAATAATAATCGTAAGATATTACGTATATTTAATACAACGTTTTAATTTATGCTACAAGCTGTTTAATAGATTTCCAAGTATTATATAATTATTAGTAATTTACATCTAAAATAATAATAATAATAATACGTACGTACGTATTAGAATTTCGAAGGCAATCAACACGTGTCAACAAATAAATCACGCAAATTATACAGTATTAATATATCAAAATATATACACGTGCTCGTTATATAAATCCGAACGTGTACAATATTATTTCGATTCTAAAATTAATACGTGATTGCATTGAAAAACACTGCGACTATTATGCGTATTATATTTTTAAACCGTTAATTGGTAATTAAAGAAACTCTTTTTCGAAAATAAATAAAAACATTTTAACTGCCGATATCAATCGGACTTATAAAAAAAAAAACAAAAAAATCATCCTTCAATCTCTCTGTACATACTGTCTATATTATAAACACACTCGTACTCCAACGAATCCGTCGACGACGAGATATTCACACGTTTAAATATTCTTATTTGCATTTTGCGTTAAATGAATCCACCACAATAATAGTCGTGTATCCGTCCGGTGTTTACACAATATTTTATCGCATTCGCGTAGATCGATTGTACACGTTATACAGTTAATTTCGTCAAATGAAATTATTCGACACTACGTAAGACGCGTTGACATTATATTATAGAATACGACCATCTAGGATGATTGAAAACGAAAATGTTGCATTACCGTTATTATCGAAAATAACGCCAGTTGTGTTGTACGGTACAGTGGAGGACGCGCCTCGAAATTCTTTTCCATCATCGATCACCGGCCGTCGGTTTCGGCGTGAAATCTGCAGCCAGACGCGGTTTCAAAACGAAAAAGAAAAAAATTACGTTTTTATATACAAATAATTTTACGCGACTGAATTTTTTTCTTTTATTTTATTTTTTTACTCTTTACAATACGGTTAATATTGTAGAAGTTTAAAAAAAAAAAAAATGTTTTTTTTTTCATATATTTTTACAACGACGATTTTAAATACGTACAAATCTATTATATATTTTCTTGTAATATGATTTATTACGACACTTGTATTGATAAATCTATCAATGACTCACTACTGAAGAATTTATTACTATATATAATATTTAAACTTGAATTTACTATTAGTACATTTACCGCGACTGAATAATACATTGACGTTGCATTTTTTTTTTTTATTAATCATCAATCAAAATATACGAATATTTTATATGTATTAACCGTTCAAAGGCTATAACGAGCAAAAAGATATATATTTAAACGATTATTAATATAACAAGTATTGAATAGTTAATTTTTTTTAACTACGTTTAACTAATTAGCGATTAATCGGTGGTAATCATTCGAGTCGACGTTAAAAAAAAATACAAATTTTTCCAGCGAATAAAAAGAAAACACGCACAAAACGAACACACGCACTTACGCGGTATAAGTCATTTAAAATGTTTAGAAACATTATTTATGCGTTCGGAGTTTTAAGCGATTATTATAAAACGTTTCACGTAATACGACTCCGCTCGTTAATAATCGAAATTATAAACACACGCGGTTTTTTTTTTATTCGATTTCAATGATAAACGAAAAAAAAATCGAGACATTTCAAATATAACCGGTATAGGCAATCTGCAGCGTATTATATAATAAATTTATATTCTTGTCGAAGAAAAAAATTTGTTTTCTCTTTCCTCTTCATCTGCATTTTATATTTGTATACGCGTTACTCTTGCAACCGTCGAATCGCAATCGGAAATAAAATCGAATCCCCCGGTTCGTTCATTCGTTTCAGATTATCCGGAGACGTACGCGTGAACGCCGCCGCCGGCATAACAAAATAATATATACATATATATATATTGGAAATTTTAAAAAATTGGAAGAAATTGGAGAAGAAAGACATTTAATGAATAGTAGTATTAGAAAAAGGAGGAATAGATTGATTGGGCGTATTATCTGACATAACAATTTCATCAGGAGCACTTTTGAAGGGGAAGTGTTAGGAAGACGACCTAGGAAGTTGTTCTTTCAAGACATTCTACATAATATACGCTGAACCTCAACTTGAAGGAATAGCTGCCCCAAAAAAGAGCTGAGTGGTGGACAAAAGCGACAAAGCGACAGCCTTTATAGAAACTCACTGACTGATATGAAAAAAAAAGATTTTTTTTCTGATAAATGAATTTCTAAAAAAAAAACAACGAAAAGACTTCGCGCGCGTATAAATTATTATAAAATAGTAAATATTTTTACGACGGCGTGTGTATGTATAAGAGATTATATTATTATTGTACGATTATAATATTATTATTTTCTTTTTTTCTCCCCTGTAAGTTTAAAAAAAAAAACAACGCGTCTCCGTCCGTTAAAACACTCGGAACGGTCAATGTAGTAATTATATTATATTCAAACCGCAAGAAACGAAAGCAAAAGTCGCTACAATAATAATAATAATAATAATAGCCGTCTATTATAGACAACTGTATATTATAATATGTGTACACGCGTCTAATGTAAATTCACCACTACTAATGCATTAATAAATACGCTCGAGTAGTGGCTGTATTTATTTATATATATATATATATATATAATTTATACGTCGAGACGGCCATGTAATAAAATAATAACAACTCGACGCTACATTAGATTATAATTTTATATGTTATCCAATACGCGTGTTTGGTATGAACAATATATACTTCGAATATACTTCTGTTTTTACTTTTTTATGAGTAATACGTATTATTACGTACACACACACACATACAAAAATACGCTATTTCGTTTTAAAAAAAAATTTTATTTTAAAGGAAATCATATGAAGAGTTATAATTATCTAACTATATAATATTATATATAAGTACTAATTGATTGATAAATATTTTTATTTTTAAATATGACTCGTCGAAAAATATTCGTGTAAAACACGAGAGACGAAATTGTCTTAAGCGATTAAAAACAATGAAAAACAAAAAAAAACTAAAAAAAAATAAAATATTCCACACGAAAATTATCGATTTTTCAATATTACGACGTATGAGCAATTTGTATAATACGTATGATACATTGCTCAAATACGACGAAATATTTTAATACTTATATATTATAGTTTTTTCCTCATAATAATAATAATATATTATTATTATTATTATTATTAATTTATTTTTGATAAATCGTAGAACATTCCAAGTATGACACGATAAATATTGTTTCACGAGTTCCAGGTGAAATTCAAAAGAATATGAAAACGTGTTTTTATATCCGACAATTTATTTTTGCGTAATTTCCAATTTTTTAACGCTATTTATTTCGATGTCTTTAAGTACATCTTATAAATTGTTGAAAATTCGTTATTTTTTCAACGCTATATAATAACTTCCGAGCCTTGGTGATAAACGCGATTAATTATTCGTCTCCGAGTGGGGGGGGGGGGAAATCAAACATTTCCAGCGATTCTCTATGAAATACAATTACGTATTATAGACAACTATATAATATAGAAAGAGTCAATTAGATCCTTATTGCGCTCGTATACGAGATCTTTGCGTGGCCTCAACGAATGCATTTAAAACATAATTAAAAAAATTAAGAATTTTAACTAAAAGACTCTAGATCTAATCGTTCACATAAAACATATTTTTTCTCATATTTATTTTATATAGTTTGTCTGGAATATATATATATATATATATATATATAAGTTAACACGTGATCACGTCGATGGAATCTCGTTTTTTCAATGTTTTTAATAAAAATAATAATAAAAACCCACAAACCGCTGTAACGTTATATAGCGGTCATGGTCTCTCTTCTATACGCGGTTTAGACGCCGACATATAATATCTCAAGTTCAATGTAC
The DNA here is from genome assembly GCA_032441825.1 of Chaetogeoica ovagalla. Taxonomy (NCBI): domain Eukaryota; kingdom Metazoa; phylum Arthropoda; class Insecta; order Hemiptera; family Aphididae; genus Chaetogeoica; species Chaetogeoica ovagalla. The sequence continues at coordinate 124,783 of CM063741.1, forward strand.
AAAATCAACTTTTTTTTTTTTTGTATGTGTGTGTGTGGATTAACTCGTTCGGACTTTCTCTTTTTTTTTATCATTCTCGCGCCAATAATAACTGCAGCCGTTATATCGCCAGCCACACGCCTTACGTAGTTATTATTATTATTATTATTATTATTATTATTATTATTATTATTATTATTATTATTATTATTATTATTATTATTATTATTATTATTATTATTATTATTATTATTGTTATTATTATTATTATTATTGTCGAAAAAACGAGTTGGACTGTTCAAATTCAACACGTTCGATATCGCGTAAAATCGTACATATATATACATAATAAATACACAAGACGATTTTTCTATCGCGAACCAATGACAATTACTTGTCAAGATTTAAAAACAAAAAAAAAATGTTTTTAGCCGTTTAAGTAAATGGATCGTTTATAGATGATTTTCAAAATTATATCCCTCACACTCCATATTATACTTTAAACACTTTTCAACCCATGTTTTTTTCAAACGTACAAATGGAGAAACGTTTTTATTTTCCGATATTCGTTGATCTTAAAAGTCGTTCTTTCCAGAAAACGGTACAACATGAGCGCAAACGGCAAGACGCGCAAAATCAGTCGTCACTAAATTGAAAATAATTTTAAAATGTCAGTCAGTACGAAGAGTGCGCCTGAAATCGACACGTTGTAAGTTTTTTAAAATAATATTGAACACCTCCCGTTATTGTATGCGTTTCGTCAGCGTAAACGGATTATTAAAAAAAAAGAAACAAGTAAGAAAATTATCGAAATAAAAACCTAAAACGAATTGATTTTTTTAAACAGTTCAAATAACGTTTTAATTAAAATGAGCTAATATTGAATTTCAAAACTGTTGGTTTATATCTGCAGGAAAAAAAAAAGGAAATACGCTAAATACGGCGGGTCGATAAAAATCCGACACGCGCCTGCGGGGTAACCCCGTTTTTATCGAAATGATTAAAAATTGATATTTCGTAGTGGTTTTTCGCGTTGATCGGAATAATGTAACAACACCGCGGCGGGGCTTATAAAGTTCGGAATAAGAGCGTCCTCGTGCAACATTCATAATATTTATGACTATTGAAAATACTATTGTTCAACTCCGCAATACCGGGTCATAGATGTTCGAACACGCGTTCGAATTCCCATAAGAATAAATATATCATATCCTTTAATGAGATAAATCAGTCGATTGCTGCGCCGTTTACACGTCGAAAGTCGAGCGGAGAACAAAAAAAACAACGAGCGAGAAGCTTTCTATAAAATATAACGCGCGTTTCAACATATTTCTACACAGCCCCCGCGTATTACAATATAGTCTCCCATACATCACGCGCGCAGATATTATGTAGGAATTAATAAACCACTCTGTATATAATACGTTCGATTATTATAATATATGCGTAATATATAATATATATATATATATATTATATGTAACGACAACAATATAAATATGACCGCCCCGTTGTTATAAATCCAGTTTCAATATCCCGTTATTTTATTATCGTTATTATTTTCGTATACTGACTGCCGTTAAAACCGCATTGGTACACAACACATTCTCACAGGATGTGTGTATCACACGCCGCGGAATATATTCTTTTATATATATATATATATATATATATATATATATATATATATATATATATAATACAATACACGCACACGTGTCTGTTAGTGCCAATTCTAATCATTTAGTTTAAAAAATATATTTAAAAAAAAAATCGTCTTTTATATTTCTACGTTACAGTGCGGTGGCCACGGCCGAAATTCCAACGCTGCAACCGGCTAAAAAAATCTGTTGGACATTAAACCGTGTATAGTAAAAATATAATAAGTTATCGATATACGAGGAGTCTGCTTTATAATAATATCTCGTCGTGATGTTGGAACGCGATAAATCTTTTGACACGCTCCACACGGAGAAAAGTGTGTGCGTGATTTATCTCGCATTCTCTCTGATTGTCCCTAATTATCGACTAAACGAAGTTATATTACGTCTCTGATTTAGTCCTTTACAAATATTCCTGTTAACCTATTCTGAATTACCCGGTGACAATTATTTCACTTCGTTCTATAATTCTTTTACAATAATCGACTGTGTGTTTTGTTATTGTTTGTGTGCAATATTGTTGAGCATTAGCGGTTTACCATAAAAGTTAATAATAATTTTAAAAATTCGTTTAAACACGCGTTTGCGTTAAAATGTAAATAACCGATTTGTGTCGTGCGACATCCTGTAAATATATAATTAGACCGAAATCGCCAATGGTAGAGCCAAAAAAAAAAGAAAAAGAAAAAAAACTGGTATTGAATTCGTAAAACAATGTCGTCGTTATATAATACGCGTTACACAATTTACCGGATTCGATTCGCGTTCGCGCGTAATGTTTATAATATAACAAGTAGAGATTAATTCGCGGCGTAAAAATTATGCCGTCGTAAACATTTCGAAATTTCATATCGTTTTTGAATCGTCGCGAGTCAGTGTTATAACGTACGCACGTGATCGTAAAATACGCGTTTAATCCCCGGTAAAACTCACCAAAAATTATCGTAATAATTCAGTCGTTTGTAAAACGCAAATCGAGCGTATTACGTCATTATAAAAAATCCTCTTCAGTACTAACAATAGACGAGGTCTAAATCAGGCCCGCGTGCGCGAAAATCGTTTTAAGATCGTCCGTTAAATTTTTCGCTACGCGTTGCAAAAGTATATAACGACCGTAATTTTTCGCGTATTTATAAACTGACACTTAAACGCTACGTACTTTTTTTTAACTTGCGTTTTATATGTTTTTTTTTTATCATACCGCCATAATGTATGGTAAAAATACTCGTATACAAAATCGTACACGTCACATTTCGCAATAAACAATTGAAAATTAAACGGTTATACGGAATTACGTAATTGATTTTATTTTGCAACGCGATATTATCAAAACAAATACATTCTCCTCCGGTAAATTCGTCTTTTATGATCGGCGGGAATTTATAAATCCCGCGCGGCGTTTGTGCGAGTTACGTGTGTACCTAACACCATTCGTAGCAACACGGACAAATCGATGTCTTAAAGGTCTTTGAGAGAGTATCGCAAATGCGCACTCTAAGCCGCACCGATCCTCTTTCGCCGAAATCGGAAAGACTATAGTGTTGCTGAATCGAAGAATTAGGGGAGGCGCGTACGGTTTTAACATTAAAATTCGGTTGTTACGCGCGTTTTCGACGGGAAATGCTAATTGTGGGGAAAAAAGCGGAAATAAAACTCAATCCATATAACAATCGAAAGCGTTTTTTTTTTTAATGATTTCCTCTCCCCCCCCCCCCTCCGGTTTTCTAAAATCTCGAGAAATCGAGTTGTACAACGAGTGAAGAGTATAGTAATTTGTTTTTTCATTCGAAAATATCGCATAAAATCGTTTATACAGTCACTGCGTTTTACTCTAAACCCCCCTTGGAGAGAAATTGAAAGTGGCGACCACGTCTGCGCGTATTATTATTTATATGACGATACGAATATAGTATAATACGCCCAAGTCGCGGATTGCACGCGCGACGCCCCCACGACTCTCGTCACTCGCTCGCACACTCTTCCACGCTGCAGTCATATAGTTAATTTGTGTCCGCTGCACGCTCGAGTGTAAAATGCTTCTCATAGGCGTGTCTACGGGGGAGGCAGGGTGGGCACCGGCCTCCCCAGTGACTTAATTCTTGGCCTATTGGCTTATAATCTACCACTGGTTGAAACCATAAATGTTAAACAGCTATCAGTTTGTTTTAATATTTTATTCACGATTATAGACATAATCGTAATACACAGATATCAATACTATACAGTAGTATACATTATCTATGTCGTGATAATTAGTTTCAAAATTTTCAGTATCAATTTGTTAAACATTATAATATCACAGATAACGTAAAATCTGTGAAAATTTACACATTTATATAATTTGTGTAATAACTGTAATAAGATGTGTAGAGAAGATTGTGATGCTTAGCTGATAAAATATTTATAAAATTAACTAAGTAGTACATTAATTGATTGGCCTTATTTATTAGTTGTAATAGTATGGGAAACCAATTTTAAGACAATCTTTAATTTTGCGGGATGAAAAAATTCCAGGTGCTATGTAATTGTCATGCAACAACAAAAAATGTCACATATATACATATAGAATATAAATCGCTGTGGTAAGTAAAAAATTTTAATTTTATAACTGGCCTCCCCAGTCATGTAGGTCTGGACACGCTTATGAATGCTTCTAAAACATTCGAAATATGTGTACGGAACATACTTTCAACGACAATAGTAATTCCCCCTGAGCATTTTGAATACTTCACAACAAAAAGTGTTCCGAAGTACGTTTTTTTTAAACTAGTTTTTAATAATATCAAAACGTAGCGAAACACTGACATGGATAATAATATGTCTTACGGCTCATTCCGAACACCGAGAATGTTACCATGATGACGTCACGAACGAGACCGTAACTACTTAATAACACTGCGGCAATGTGTCGACTAAAAATGTATCCGCACACAGTGTATACACACTTTGTTTTTATATATATTATTATTATACTTAATGGAATATAAAAACAATGGCCGATACATTATGTATTTGTGGGGGAGGGGGTTAAATGATTTTTATAAATTTCAAACGTACGGAATAACTGATATTGTTTCAAATACTGCGCTATAATCCGTTACACATATTCCCCCTCTCGAAAAATAATTATTTTTTACATTTACGTAATAGATCATTAATTTCTACGTGTACATATATATATATATATATATATTTACTATTTAAAATATTATCGAGCTTTGAGGAACAATGCGAAAACCGTATTCGGAAGACTACAGGCGAGTAGCTGAAGTGTACGCAAACGGATGATAAGTACGCAATGCGTAAATCTGCGGACGGGAACGCGTTTTTCGAGAATAGTGCGCAAGACAAAAAAAAAAAAAAAGCGAAAGGAAAAACGGTCGCGGAGAAGACGACGGCGTAGTAAACGCGTTTATGTTTCGTTTTTCAAATTATTTTATTATTACACTGACTGCTGCTGCTGCTGCTGCTGCTGTTGCTGCTGGTCGTCGTCGCCGGCGTTCGTGCAGCAGCAGCAGCCGTCGCGCGCTCAGACCGTTCACGGCAACGTGAAAATCGTGACGGAACTCGAGCCCGTCCTTGAAGGGAAAAAAAAATATTGAAAACGCCGTCTTCGGCCCTGAACCGACCGTATAGAATGAAAGAAAAAAAACCGACTTCGTATACATACGTATTATTATTATTATTATTGGTATTGTGTGGTATATGATGTACACCTGGGCCAAGTCGTCATCGTCGCGGGTGGACCGAAAAAAAAATCCGAATAAACGCCCACCGGCGCCGCTTGAATCCGGGAAAAAAAATTAACGGCGTGGCGGAGCGGGTGTTGTGCGCGTCATCAGCGCCGCTCGAATGAGAATATATTAAAGATTTTATAATATATATAGTTTTAATACGCGTTTGAAAGCGTCTATGATAAATCGCATTCGATAGAGGATAATAGAAAAAAAAAAATAAAATACCGATTCTGAACTCCGGCGTAATATTGCAACAGATCGTCTCGCTCACTATTTCGTCGATACACGTAAATATTGATATAATAAATTCGTCGCATAACCGCGGGCGGCGAATTTAACGATTTACCGCCCGTATCCTAAGAAGATTCTTCTATAATATCTTTCAAAATACGAATGTTCGAAAATTTCGAAACGATGAAATAAATTTTAAAAAAAATGTATGTCATTTTATTACGTATAAAAACAAAAAAAAAATTATTACTATTATCGAACACAATTTTGCGGCCGCATAGTGTTCGCGACAAAATTCTGCAGTGTACCCACGAGAAAATTCGATATAGTATTATTCTTAAACTGATTCCGAGTACTGCATTTAATATCTCCTTTTTTAAAAAAAAAAAATTTACTTTCCAGTGATGTACGTATTTAGAGAAGTGTCGACCGGGTCTCATCCACGTGACCAAGAAAAAAAAAAACGACGATTAATGTTGAACGGCCGTTTTCGCCGTTTGTAAAATTAATATCTCTGACATTGAATCGCGCAGACAGCTATTGTTTCGCGCTTAATTTTTCTTTTTTTTTGTCGTCTTTTCTTTTTTCATCGTACAGGGCGCGACCGCAAGTGATAAAATATACAGACTCCGAAGGGGGGGGGATGAATTTATTGTGTACACCTCAAATTCGACAATAAACAGTTCTTCTTGACCTCGTGGTCGGAGTCTCGAGTGTAAAGTAGAAATTTCAGTTTTTTTTTCCACCACCCAGAAAGAAAAAAAGGCGATTTCTCTTCTACTAGGACTGGCCGTATCTTCCTTGGCTCCTGCGAAAAATTCATAAAAAACTCATTAAATTTTCTCGAAATCAACGTGCCAAACGAGGTTCCAATGTCATTTTCGCGAGCACAATCCCGAAAATTGATAATTCGAAAATTTCTAAATTCGATTTCTATCCGTAACGATTTTTGTTCTTTTTTTCGCCAAATATGTGACAACATCTTTTCCGTTTTTAATAAACGATTTACAACGGTGTAGTGATTTTTTTTTTGAAAAATTCCGTTTCGGTCAGAATAAAATGCATTTCGAGTACAAAAAAAAAACCATAGCCTATTAGACAAGAAAAGGACGACAGAAAAACTGCGTAACGAAAAAAAAAAAAACGTTTCGATAATTTTTTTTTTTTTCAATCCCGTAAATCGTCCGACTGGGGGTTTAGCGCCCACGGCGGACTCGAATAAAATAGCGTATAACGTTTTCACATTTACACAATAATTATTATAGGCCAGAGATTGGAACAGTGAACAATGTTATATGTTAATACGGTAGAAAAAAGAAAGAATAAAAAAGCGATTAACCATGTTGGATAATAAGACAAAAAATAAACGTGTATTGCGTTATACGAATAATTCCCGTTTGAAAAACGCATTATCGTACGCGCGTCGTAATTTATTATTAAACGTCCACTCACAATCCGCTTAATATTTATTTATTTTATTTATTTTTTTTTTTTACAGATATTATCGTCCGATTTTTCATGCTTTTTTTTAACGATGCGTGGTACCAGCACCCATTCTCGTAAAATATATAAATAATATAAGTTTTTCGTTTTTAACTCAACATTTATTTATAAGGTAAGAAATACCTGTACTTATATAAAAACAAATAAAATAGAGTTTGATCGAGTGTGAAAGTGTAATAAATAAAATAGCAGCGAGTAATATACATTTTCTTGATTCGAGTAACGTAGTAATCTTATAAATTTAACGTGTATTCATTTCGAAATTATATATTATAATTTCAAAATACATTAGCGAATCGTAACTACTCTATACAGGTATAAGGAATTCTCGAATACAAACTTTTGAATCAAATTAAAATGTATTCAAAGGTTTTCAAGAGGAGGGAGGGAGCCATGGCCCTTGTGGAAAGGATAGATGGTTTAACTCCACTCACCCCAGGACCAAAAGGTCGATTTGTTGCGCATTTTCAGTCAATTTATTATTATTAACGTATTATTATTATCATTATTAATATTATTATTATTATTATCACGAACACGTTTAATATGTCGACACGCGTCATAATATATATATACGTATTAGTCGATTGTAGATTTATCGATTTTCTATAATATATTTAAGGAGAAATTATGACGAAATTCTCCTCGCAAAAGAATTTTATATAATAACAGCCGCGCGGTGATATCGGGTAAAAAGATTTTGAAAATTCGATTAGCGTTTATAATTATATAAACGAGTGTAATTATTTGAACGGTATATTATAATCAATTGCCGCGGCGAACACTTCCGAAAATTCTCATTTAACAATAACGGTTAATGAACAACGTGAAATTATGGAAACACGCGGTTTTTTTAATTCGCGAAGAAAAAAAATCTCTCTTTTTTTTTTTTTTACGCGCATACGACCTGCAGATAAATTGGAGACTGTGTACGTGCCGTGCGGGCAGAGCGAAAGAAAACTCACTCCTATTATATGTATTATATAGAGATAATATATTATCGTTTTTCGTTTTTTTTTCTTATTAAATATACGAAATGTTATAATTATAAAGATCGCGGGTTATTTTTAACGGTAATTTAAAAACGCCGCTTGGTGAGAGACGTAGTTTCTGCGGCGTTCTAATTCGGATTTCCTCGTGTATGACGGGAGAGAAAACTTCTCTGTCGTTACCGTGGAAACCCGTTCGTTTCTACGGTAACAATTGACGTTTTTACAGATAATAAAAAAAAAAAAAAAAACGTCCGATTACAATTTCTAAATTTCATTTCCCCCCTGCACAGTGCGAATCGTTAACCGTGGCGAAAGACGAGAATCGGAGAAATCGTTATTGGAAAAACAAGAACAAAAGTCTCGCGGTAGTCTCGTCAGTATTGCCGGCGGTCGTTTTTTTCAATCTCCTTATTGCCCGGACAACAACATGTCGGGCAACTTTTTTGAAAAGATTGCGACTTTGATGAACGTTATGAAGGCGCGCGTGAAACACAGCGCCACCGCCACGTTACGCGGGGACGCCCGTCGCGAAGACACGGCGAGTTCGTTGCTGGAGTTGCCGGGCGCGGACCGGTGTCCGCCGGTCGTTCGATTCCAGATGATTATCGATTACATACGTCGTTTCGACGACGTTTTCATGAAATGCAAACAACTAGACGCGGTTGCGGACCGCATGGCCCGGCTGAGCGTCGAGAGACTGAAGGCGGACGTCGCCACCAACTACGAAATAAAAGAATTGCGGAGGCTCCAGAAATATCTGGTGCTGCGCGGTATGGACACGAAATCCGCTCACACGCAAACGCCCCGGGTCCCGCAACCGTCGGCCAAGAAAATCGTGAAAACGGTCAGGTACGACATACGAACACTACCTGTATTATAAAAAAAAACAAAAAAACCTCTTATGATTTTTTTTTTCCTTTTTCCGTTAACACATTATTATTTTCCGTACAGGCGCCGTATTTTATTTTTACAAATGTGTACGGCACTACACCAGCGTTTCTCAAACTGTGGGTCGCGACCCTCTGGGGGGTCGCGAGAAGTTTTTTTTTTAGATTATTTAATTTAAAATAAATATTATTATTATTGTAAAGTAGTAAATGAGTATTAAAAAAATTTGTTTTTTGAAATTACTTTTTTAATTCTGTAAATGTAAAACTATGGGAGTCGCGATAGATTTTTGGAAGAAAATTTGGGTCGCGGTCCTAAAAAGATTGAGAACCACTACACTACACTATTATAGTCCTATTGCGCGATTACATGGTTTACAATAATACGAAAACTATACGACGTCGAAGTTTTTATACTCAATAATATAACAAAAGCATTGACTCGAATGTGTACACATACAGTGATTTTGTAAAACGATATTCAAAGGAAACAAAAGTGCAAATGTTAAGCGCGTTCGTTAAAAGATTAGAAAACATTTTTTTTTTTTAGAGGATATTTGGTGAAACGGACATCTAGTGTCAATAGGTTATTTATTCTGGAATACGATATTGCTATACACGCGACTACTGTAATTTTCATCCGCGTTTTCAAACACATTTCATCCGGATCATTTGTGAGATCGTGTTTTTGAACGTTATTTGAATTTCGCATCGTATTTATATTATATATATATATATATAAAAAAAGTTACGAAACAGGGATTTGTTATTGTTTTTAAACGTTAATAACCGACTGGTTCTGTGCAACAATTCGTCCTGACGATCAGCTATATGACGCGTAGCTCACACGATGCGGCAAAATCGAATTCAACGCGCCCTTACATTATCCACCCATTGAATTTTGTCTGCCGTTTCACTCGAACTGTTCACATGCAAGGACGTTGATAATAATAATCGATAAATTAATAATAATAATAATAATAATAATAATAAACCCCCTCGTTTTCGAAGAAATACGATCCTACACGTGTTTTATAAACAACGTTCCTGCACAAACGTGTTACGTGTATTTCGAGCGGAATTGTTGTAGACGACGGGAAATTCTACTGAAATAAAAACCGTCTCGTCCAATATAATCGCGATATTACGATTTCAGGTTCGTGATTGAAGCAATAAAACGAATGTATTCACGGGCCGTTAAAAACGTGTTCGAATGGACCGCCGTTTATTTGGAAGAACCGGTGCTGTTGAGCAGAATAGCCGAGAAAATCGTCTGCTGGTCGGGAAACCTGGTGGTCGTCACTGTCGGCGTGAACGCGAGATTCGACGAAACGTCCATAGACGTCGAATTGTTACCGAATATTCCCAGACGTCCAGCGGCATAACAGCCGGATAGACGACTGTATAGAAGAGTAGGTGAAATTCCGATAATACGCTGGCTCGTAATCAGTAGTGTTCGAATTGAAATTTCTTGTTCTTCCTTCGTACAACAGGGAGGATACGACGTTCAAATGCGCGTCAGACGAGTCGAAACGAAAAATTGCAAAAATCACCAGAGAAATCGCGTTCGAATAACAATAATTTTTTTTTGCCCCACGTATACATATTACTGGTACTTTGAACAATAATTCTTCAATAATTGGCGGCGGCAGTAGGTATGACGTGTTATTGCGACGCAGTGCCCGTATTTAGAATATACATTGGCCGTTAAAAACGTGTTCGAATGGACCGCCGTAAGCTACACTGTGGGCCCTATTACACGGGTATACATCATCATTGGTTATTGAAACAACAGAAAAATTTGACTATATAATATTAATCAGTCGTACGATGCGACTTGGGGTTGAGACTCCTTCATTCTTCTTTTTATTTTGCAATTTTTCATTTTAACACTACCTCTTCCGTTTTACGACGATCACTTTGTATTTTACGACGATTCGTGTTAAAAATAGTAACCACCAATAACGTCGAACTTCGGTAAATTTTTAACGCATTTATTTCAACGTACCAATATGTGATTCACATCGAACGTTCAAATGCGGCGTCATTTACACGAGTCGAAACGAAAATTGCAAAAATCACCAGAGAAATCGCGTTCGAATAATAATAATTAATAATTTTTGCCCAATAATAATAATATTAATAATAATTTGGTAATAATTTGAACAATAATAATCTTCAATAATTGGCGGCGGCAATAATAATATGACGTAATAATAATAATAATAATATATAATAATAATAATAATAATAATAATAATAATAATAATAATAATAATAATAATAATAATAATAATAATAATAATAATAATAATAATAATAATAATAATAATAATAATAATAATAATAATAATAATAATAATAATAATAATAATAATAATAATAATAATAATAATAATAATAATACTAATAATAATAATAATAATAATAATAATAATAATAATAATAATAATAATAATAATATAATAATAATAATAATAATAATAATAATAATAATAATAATAATAATAATAATAATAATAATAATAATAATAATAATAATAATAATAATAATAATAATAATAATAATAATAATAATAATAATAATAATAATAATAATAATAATAATAATAATAATAATAATAATAATAATAATAATAATAATAATAATAATAATAATAATAATAATAATAATAATAATAATAATAATAATAATAATAATAATAATAATAATATAATAATAATAATAATAATAATAATAATAATAATAATAATAATAATAATAATAATAATAATAATAATAATAATAATAATAATAATAATAATAATAATAATAATAATAATAATAATAATAATAATAATAATAATAATAATAATAATAATAATAATAATAATAATAATAATAATAATAATAATAATAATAATAATAATAATAATAATAATAATAATAATAATAATAATAATAATAATAATAATAATAATAATAATAATAATAATAATAATAATAATAATAATAATAATAATAATAATAATAATAATAATAATAATAATAATAATAATAATAATAATAATAATAATAATAATAATAATAATAATAATAATAATAATAATAATAATAATAATAATAATAATAATAATAATAATAATAATAATAATAATAATAATAATAATAATAATAATAATAATAATAATAATAATAATAATAATAATAATAATAATAATAATAATAATAATAATAATAATAATAATAATAATAATAATAATAATAATAATAATAATAATAATAATAATAATAATAATAATAATAATAATAATAATAATAATAATAATAATAATAATAATAATAATAATAATAATAATAATAATAATAATAATAATAATAATAATAATAATAATAATAATAATAATAATAATAATAATAATAATAATAATAATAATAATAATAATAATAATAATAATAATAATAATAATAATAATAATAATAATAATAATAATAATAATAATAATAATAATAATAATAATAATAATAATAATAATAATAATAATAATAATAATAATAATAATAATAATAATAATAATAATAATAATAATCACTTGTACAATTTAAATATTATGAGTCGGTACAATTGCAAAAGGACGTATTTGTCCAAACGAACAAAGTTTTCACCAACGACGAAAAACTGATATTTTCTTTAATGTTTTATAAATCGCAACCATTTTTTTTTTTTATAAATAGTTTAAAAAAAAATACGGTTTAATTATTCCGTTGACTATAGAAATCGTGGACAAATTGTTTTTTAGATAATAATCGATATTTTAATTTGGACATATTCCCTTTTGCAATTGCAGTATGGACATACTCACTTTTGAGTATCAAAAAGTATTTACTTTGTCCATATCAAATTTCGAACTTTTGCCTTATTTTTTCCCTTGTTGCTTGGTAACCATTTTTAATTGAATTTAAAATCGAAATTATAAGCCAAATCATAATATTTATAATTTGTATAGGTTTAACATAGTCGATTTAATAATACAAAATAGCTTTTAAGTTTTTTTAACTTAGAAAAAGTAAAAAAAAAAAATCTTTTTAAATTTTTCAACTCAGAAAAATTTCAATATAAAATCTAACAATTTAATAAATAATATTTATTTAATTGAATTTAATTTTAAAACAAATAATAAATTTAACTCAAACAGACTGAAATAGTTTATTAATATGTATGGACATATTACTTTTTGTCGCGGTTTTAACACAGTCCGTACAAACGCACGGGGACTTACTCCGTTTTGAAACTATAATGATTCAAAACTTAAGGACATACCACCTTTTGTTACGGAACTGATGATGGACATACCTCCTTTTGAAACTGAACTGCATTTTTGCATGATTAATTAAATAGGATATATTTAATTTTGAAACCTAAGATTTTTACGCGAGAAAGAAGAGCTAATTAGTAATCATGATAATGCAAAATTTTGATTTTTTTGGACATACGTTATTTTGCTACTGGACGACTCAAATATTGTTGGTAATAAAAACTATTATTTAGCATAGTGTATAACAGTAGTCAGATTATCTGCAATAATTCGTAGAATTTTGTTATTATACCAAGAGCTTATTCCAAACGGTTTCGAATAAGAAATTTCGAAGAAAAATCTAACGATTTAAAAAATATTTCAATATTATTCGTCATATAATCACGCGATATTTAAAAAAAAAAAATTCGAAATTACCGTTTTGCGAAGTTCCTCTATATTTTCTTGTAGGGATTTTTAAATTTTTACAATATATTTAAAGGGGAGAAGTGCTTTTTTTATATATTCGATATGATGTATATAAATAAATGAAAAACTATAAAAAAGAATAACGAGCTAGCCGGTGTTATGGTTGTCGCTCAAGTGAAATAAATATTTAAGACGAAGATTTTAAGTTTCTGAGCGGATCTTCGGTGTGTCATTATTCATCAAAAGCATCTAATTTAGTGTATTAATCTAGTTAGTATTAATATTATATAAATATGGAAATTTATAATCTAGAAAAAAAAATCGTACGTTTACAAATAGAAATTAACTTAAATCGTACTCACGTTTAGTAAAAAGTAAAACAGCTACGACACAATTCTCCCTCTATACACATGTATAGTAAACATTTAAAAATCCTTTACCAATCGAGTCGAGGCGGACAACAAACCCCGCAGCGCAATGACATTTTACTAGCTAGTGCGACATCCTTTTAATACTTTTTTTTTTTTGTAAATAGGACGTCTCACAGAGATTTGACACATTTTAATAAGAAATGTTATTGCATTTGTAATTAGGATTTGTCAGATCTCTGTAAACCTCTTGCAGTGTATCAACTAAAAAAATACATTGTATGGTCGTCGTTTATTACGTTTTATTATTGTTCATTTTCATCGTTTTGCTGATTATTGTATATCGTCGAGGTGGAGTGTTCCCGGGAGTACCTACCCAAGCCGCGTTTTTGCTTTTTTCTTCGTCGCATCCGTCTGTCGTGAAAAGTCGCGTGATGTTGTGTAATGTAAAAACGAGCATTACCGTTCATGGTAATAAACGATGACCGATCCGACCGCGTTAAATTTATTGATTCATATTTCAATTATATATATAAATATATATGCGCTTTATAAAAAATAAAATACAGTCCACTAATAACAAAATAGAATTGAATTCTTTATTTAGCGTTATCGTTAAAGAGCTATCGTCCATACATATTATATTCATTTGTTTTATTATTACAGTTTTTTCCAATTATAACAAAGGTGGTAAGTACCTAGTTTAACGTAAATTACATATTTAAAATTATATTTATGGCTATTTGAATAATTTGGAAACAAAACTGAAATATAAACATACTCATAACTGTATCGACTGCAGTATTGTGGATGAGTTATAATAGGATTTCACTCCAGGATTGTGTAAAACTACAAGAAATTATAATACGAAATATTGAAAAGTATAACGAACAATATTATTTTAAAAGCATTTAGATGATTATAATTTTGAATATTGTACCACAACGATTATTCGATAAAAAATAAAAAATCACAATCTGTCGTAATTTCCACTCGATTCGTAATTTTAAAATATGAAAAACCAAATTTGGTTAGTGTAAAGTCAAGCACCCACCAAAGTGACATGACAAATAACATGCCATAACTATGACAAATGATGTAATTGTAACTCACACCAAAATAGTGTGATTATTGATAATAATCAAATTGAGAATCGTATTAATATACAAAGTTATTGTACTACTGAATACGATATAAAAATATTTGTCAGATCAAACTACGATGAAACGTAATTTTCATATACAGTAACCACTCAAATCTAAATCAAATATATTTCAAAAGACAACATTTTATTTATCATAAAATCGCTCATATATTTTACTCCTCTTAATAAATGGACGGCTTTGACGCCCTTAAAATGGTTTTATATTAATCACCGAAATACATGTTTGAATACATTTACATTAATTAACATATTTCGGCATATACAAATCCCAAGTAGAATAAATTTGTGCACGTTATAATTTCCCGTAAATCAAATATATTTAATAAATGTAACTGATACTTAAAATATCAACCATAAAGAAAAAAAAATAACAATGACAATATCACATAAATAATAATTCATTTGTTAGAATTTCTGCCCAAATAGTTTTCAGAAATTTCCCTCGCGGCTACATTAGTTTTAAGTGCAGCTGGCACGCCATTGTGTGTCAGGTACAATGAGCCCGCCAACAAATTACGTTCCACAGAAACCAACTGTTCGCAAACCAGTCGACAATGTTTTCCACTGTTTCCTGCCAATACCCGACGTGTGAGATTATTCATTATTTCTTCGTGTTCATGCAATTGTTCCACGAGACCGTATTCGAGAATGGTGTCCAACACCAGATCAGGTAAATCCTTAAACGTAATATTTACAATTTACAATTATAGAAAGATAATGTGACTCGTTTTACTAAAATGCTGTCATTTCAATGGAAATCGCACATTGTTAAAAGTAAGTAATAATTACAAGTAATTATACATTATTCAAAGTACACTTACGTGTTGAGTTTGGAAATAACTTATGGCTACTGCTTCTACGGCGCTCTCACCAGACAATAAATACAACAAAGACAGTAGAGTTTTGTTTACATTTGAAATACTATTGAGATCTTCCAATTCCTATACAAAATTAGTAAACTTATTTGTGATAAACTAATTAGAATTATGTAATTTATAATAAAGGCATGCGATAAATGTTTGACATACCTGTCTGGTAAAATTATGTTTACTACAAATATACTTCAGTACAGATATTGAAACTCGAAATTCGTGCGGTTCAAATATCAATAATCGCTTTATGGCTTCAACCCATAGTTCGTTAACACTAAAAAAAAACATTATATTATTAAATTTTCGAATACACAATTATACAGGATTGTTATAAACTAATTTTCCAAGTAACATTTAACGAGCACATTTCAACGTACAGCTAAAAATATGTACAGACTTACTTATTTTCTTGAGATAAGAGTTTTACAATATTATCAATATCGGCCGGTGAATCAGCCTTTTCCAATAATCCGTTGAAGTCTACATTACTTTGACAAACGTCGGACTCTGAATGCCCCTGAAATTGTTATAAATGTTACATAGGTAATTCATAAAAGTTAGATAGATACTGATTTACACTGTTTCGGCAAATGAAATTATTGAAACTGAGCGACTTACAGAATAAGTGAATTTTATACGTTGTTGTATTTCATCCGGTAGACTTTTCAACAATCTATTTAGAACAGGAGCACTGCACCCAGATTGTTGGGTGGTAAAGAATGTTTCATAAGCGGTTTCGGGATTTAACAACAACTTGTAATCGATATCTAGAAAAAAAATAAAAAAATAGAAACATTCCTTTCCTAAATAAACGTAACGGTTCAAAATGTTTACCTGGAATGGTACTGTGAACTCTCTTCAATAGTTTTATATGCTGTATAGGTGTCATACTATCTTTGCACTGTACACGATTAGCTGGATAGATCAGATTTAATGCTGTATAATAAGCGATCAAAACATTATGATTGGTGCCTGGCACGTTTTCGTAAATTTCAAACACAAGGTTATCATAAAATTGATTGTCATTCTGAATCAAATTGCTGAATTCCATTTTTATCAACACTTCTTCTAAATTGCGTGTAGGCATTGTGTGTAAACAATGTTTCAAAAATACCAACAGCAGCTTATCATGTATACCCAACGATTGTCTATTGCATATTTCCAGTGATTTTTCTAGGTGTTTTATTTGACCAGTACTGTAATAAAAATTTAATTTGTTTTTCAATAAAACACGATAACCAAATTGGTCACGAATTAAAATATTTATACCCAGCCATTCTAACAAGTTCTTTACTCATTTCTTCTGGACTCACATTCGAATCCAAACCTTTTGCACATTTACTATACAACAGTGCATATTTACGTACATACTGTCCTGTATGAAGATGAGGTTCTGAAGTCTGTGCATCTAGATCGGACATGACTTGTTTGATAAGCTAGGAAAAAACAACAAATCATGAAAACAGTTTAAATATTAAAATCAACAATATAACGTACTTGATCTGTTGGTACTTGAAAAATATCAACATTGTTCATAAATTTAAGCGCATAACGTAATGCGTAAATATAAAGGGCTAGTTTAGTGCTTAGAAGTCCTTCACAACAACTAAAACATTCGTCTACAATACTGTCACTCGACACATATAAAAAACATAATACTGACATTTTGGAATCATATTCAAGATATTTAGAACCGTAAACAGCTAAAACTAAAATATAAGAAATTGAAACGTATAATTTTTTTTTATTTATATATATATATATATATATATTACATTATACCTTTATCACAATTATCTGAACAGTCATAAGGGACTTTAAGCAACTCTTTGAATTTGGCCAATAATTCTTCATGGGATAGTCCAATTTCGACACAATTAGAACAACTCGAATGCATTGAACTCTCATAGTTGGACACAGCGAGATAATTGATATTTTTAATTCTAATTACCAAATAAATAATTCATTGAAAACAATGTAAATTAATGAAATATCAAATATTTAGATACTAACAATGGGAGCTCTAGTCGTGAATCGTATTCAAATATTTGTTCTGCACATTCATTCTCCAATGATCTCCTTAAAAAATTAACACATTTAATTAAAACAATAAAAATCACTTAACTGATTTTAATTAAATGTTTACTAAAAATTACGAAAGAAAATATGGTCAATACTTGAATGTTACTACCGTAATTCAATTATCGGGACAATTTTTTCCACTGGACAATTGAGCACAGCAAATGATAAAATTTTTCTCTTCAAACCAGTATCAAAAACATCATTGTGTATTCCTAATTCAACACATAATGGCCATACCGATGGCTCATTTTTATCCATCAATTGAACGCATATTCTCAAAGCAAATTTCAAGTCATTGGCCTAAAAATAAAAACCATTAAAAGTAAATAATTTGCATACAAAATGTAAGTAAATATAATTATATTTCAAGTTTTGACATCACTTGATACGCAGCCATGGCACATTTGAATAAAATATTAGACTCGATGGAAATAAAGTTTTCATGACTTGTGATATTCAACTTATTGGCTAATGTTATTAACTTTTTCAATAGTCTATAGTTTTTCGGTTTAGAAGATATACTTGTGTCAATCAGTTTCCATTTATTTTTACACTGGCGAACTGTTTTTATACACAATAAACACATAATTTATATATAAATAATAATATTTCAACATGAATAAATTTGTAAGACTTCATGAAAACATTACCTTGAACTGGAAGTAATTTGATACCAAGAATGTTAAATATCGTCATAGCAGAAATTAAATTCCATTCATGAACTACGAGATCTTCAATGTTGGGAATAATTTGTAAGCATAATCTAAAAAGAAAAAATTTGAAGTATATTAAAAGAAAAAGAAAATATTGAATTTAATGTCATGCACTAATAAGTCAGTGTGTAAAATTAATTTTTTACTTTGCTAAGGCCATTGATGAATCATTGAAAGTTTTTGCCTGATCAAAATACACAGTAAATATATCTTTAACAATACTTAAACTTAAGCTTTCAGGTAATTTATCCAACAAAATATCTTTACTGAACATCATAATTTTTTCATTTTGACTTGATAGGAGCATTTTAACATATTCCTAAAAAAAAAGTAATAATAATATCAATTTAAATAAAAATATATACCAATAAACACATTATCTTAATTTATTATTTATACCTCGTAGCATATTGTAATTGAAAGTGATGGAAAACAAAATTCTGCTATTTTCAACAAATCTCCAAGTACATTTAACCAATACTTTTCCGTTTGGTTTTTTCTGAAGGAAAAGAAAGGAAAAAAAATAACAAAACATGTTTTTAATCAAGTTTTCAAAATTATTATAATACATACTTCGAAGTATATTCACATACAGATAGCATTATGTTTCGGAAAAAAACACTATCGGTTAAATTATCCACCAAAACTTTAAGAGGATACCTAATTCCATAAGTCAATAATAATTTTGATGCTTTTATTAATTGTTTGGTATCTTCCAGCTTTTTAATACTCGGTCTATTTTCAGCAGTGTTTCTAAGATGAAAATAGTATATTTACATTTTTTATAATAAATAATACATATTATAAATACAATTAAATATAAATTAATTTTAATTTTCTTTATTACTTCACACTTTTCAACAATGACAAGACTACACTTTGAGCCTCATCTAACTGGTCAGTTTTTGTATAAGTATAAATGCATTTGAGACCAAGAACTACTTTTGCTTCATCCGGTACATTTGTACACCAATCGTTTTTTTGAACATATTCAAAAAACTAAAATAAAATTTAAAATGAATATCTCAAATCGTCATCATAAAATAAATTAATGTTACCTGCGATATATATTTTAATGAAGTTTGACTAGTCTGAATTAAATACTGTTCCAGTAAATAAAATGAATCAGTTTTAGTTTGAATGAACGGCAAAAAGTATTTCGTAAAATTATTCAAAAATATGTTTTCATCGCACTGTTTAATTGCAAAAATAAAATTATATATATAAATATTTATATGAATTCAATTAGTTTACAAACCCTTAACATAAATAATGATGCTTTTTCTGAAGTATTCATTTGTTCAATATCTTCTAAAAACATATTTTCCAAGCCTACTTCATATACCAAAACTTCTAAAATTGACAAATCTTCGTGCAATTGTTCTAATCCCTGAGAAATGGAAAACTTGTTTAAATACGTGTTGTATCACAATAAAAATAAAATATTTACTTTAATATTATTTTCACGAGCAATAGTAGCTATTTCTAATGTGTGTTGGACTAATTTAGTACACGACTCAATGTTTCTAATTCTTTTTGTATACCAATGGATCAAGTCATTTTCAGTTAAGCGAAAATGTTTTATATTTTCAAAAGTACCAGTTAATAATTTAAATCTGTCTGACTCGCACCAATCAAGTTCTCTTAGAATTTTTGATTCTAACAATACAACTTGTTCTGCAGTTACATCCCAAACTGGCAACAAATGTCTACAACAAAATTTAAAAAAAAAAACCAATTCATACAATTCATTTTTATTTCCATATTACTAAACACAAAGTAATTTAAATTTAATGAATTTTAAAAAAAATTATTTTTTAATTCAAATTATACCTATACAATTTAGGCATTAACGTTTCTGGGAAATTGTTTAATATCTCCAACCAATATGGGAGAACATGTTCCCTGTAATAGGTAATAACAATAGAAACAGCGTGGACTTGACATTGTCGAGCTAACTCCAAGGCCCATTGTAGAGGACTTAAATCCCTAAGATGTTTATACATGTGTACACTGTAAAGAGATTCACAGTTAACATCTGTTTTCTTCAATATCATCTCATAAGTAGTCAGTTTGTCCAAGTAATTTAAAAGTTTTAATCTCGACAGTATAAAATCTTTGCCTTCTTGACAAAATGTACCTGAATAATTAAAAGTATTGGAAATTATTTATAAGTGGCTATGATCATAATTATGTGAAGTAATTAAAATAATTAATTTACAACAGTTTAATAATAAATACGTTAACAAAATATTGATATTTTTATTACTTTATGGAAATTACATGTTACATAAAACATATAACAAACTTACTCGAATTTTCAGATTCTATTTTTAAGTATTCAGAAAAATCTGTTATTTCCAAACCATATGCAATCAATTGTTTTGCTCCCATCAAAGTATCCGAAACTCTGTTACAACACTCGTGAATAATCCATTGTTTGTCTGATATTTTACTCTAAAAAGTATATGGCAAAATTAAATTGTATAACAAATTTTATTTATGAAATTATACATCATACCGGAGGTTCCTGATCAGGGGATACAACTCACCAAAAGATTTAACTCAATTAAAAGCAATTTTAAAAGGAAAAAAACCGATCGGTCCAATATTATATTTTTAAACAATTATCTAATGAGTTAGAAATATAATTTTCAAAGAAGTCTTAACACAAAGTTACTTGACATGTTCTTCATAAAAAATAAAACTAATATTACTAAACTAATAAAATGAAAAAAAATATTAATTTCAATCATCACATTTATTATTATTAATTTTTAATGTTTTGTAATTATTATTATAATAAAAAGATAATAATTATGTACAAATAAAACATGACTAAAAATGAATTTATTATTTTTAATTATTCAAAAGATTGTGTATAATAAATTATCTACTTTATGTCTGATATTAGAAAAAAAAGTTAATAAAGCCACATGAAATGATTTTTAATAAATGGAAGCGTGTGAAGTTTTAACAAATCTAAAAAGGGTGCACGGAGTAAAAAAGTTGGGAACCTCTGCGTAACTCACCAAAATATTTTTAATTGTTTCTTCCTGAACCAAACTATTACACCATTGATGTTTATAAACCAAATCTTTATTTAAATTATATTTCAATGCTAATTGTAATGCATCTTTATATTGTTTTTCCTGTATCTACAAATTATAAAAAATTTTCAATATTAGTTTACATAATATAATAAGCAATATATGTCTCAAATTTGTTGCAATTAATATAATACATTTTATAATGTTGATATTAAACATTTTTTATAAATAATAAGAAGAAATACTTTACCTTTTTCATAAGTAGCTGCTGAGGAGTAGTTTTAGTCACAGCAACGAGTTTATACACATTTGTTGTAGTTACTTTGGCATTTACTATAGAGTCCTTTAGTGCATGAAAAGAAATTGAAAATAATTAGGCACATTTAGAATAAAAAATATGTTTTATTTTGTGGTTTTAAATGTATAACGGATACAATCCTTAAATTCAAAAATAATATTTTTGACTCACAGAAATAAAAACAGTTGTCTAACACCGATTTATAGAATAAGCTTCATCTACTATGGTCATAACTTTTTATGAAATAATATATTTAATAATTTTAAATTAAAATACCTGAGAACTATTGAATGACTCTATACTTTCAAAATCAGCCACAACAAAATTGTCATTATTATATGAACCACATAATTTGAAATAAAAAGAGTTCATTTTTGTATTCACTACACTCTGTTGGCCTTTTTCCTCGCAAATGATTAAAGTGCCATCAGAGCATCCTAAAATTAGAAGCTGAAAAAAAACCAGATTTGTAATAAATTTGTATACGATAATCAAACGTATATTACCTCATTACACCACCATTTAATGTCTACAATTCCGCCAAATTCTTTTTGATCATTTACACACCAATTATTACATATTCTAAAAAGAATAAAAAAGGGGAATTAAATCATATGAAAAAACTAACTTAATACAAAAATTAACTTAATATTGTACCTACACAAATGTAGAAGAAATTAAAAACATTAATTATATATTTATGTAGAATAAAATAAATAATTTAATAAAAATGTAATAACCAACGTTATTTTTGGAAAATTCCATACACTGACCGATCCAGTTCCATATAAACATGCCAACATTGTAAATGAAGGTGACAAACTAATTTTAATAACATATTTCTGCAATTTACAAAAATATGTAAAATAAAACATGTTTCATCTAAACGCATATAAATTATTATTATATTTAACTCACATTTTTTTTCCGTAATATTGTATTAACAAATCTAGACAAAAAACCATCTTGTATAATATTTGAAGACAAAACTGGATTGTAATACGGCTCGTATGAAATTATTGACCATAAATTTAAACCAGAATCATTTAAATCCTAAAAAATTTAACAAGTTTCTTACATTACAAAATTAATTTGAAATATATAAAACATTGTGATAGTTGTCTTCTACAAAGCGAAAATTCCCATAGTGAATTTAATTTATTCAAAAATTTGATTCCAAACAATTATGAGAATTTTTAATTATATATAATATATAAATTTTAAAAAATGGTAGATATTTAAAAAGAATCAAAAAATGACAAATAATAATGAATTAATAATGACTTATAATATCTATTGTATCCTTTATGTCATAATCATTCGCTAAAAAACTTACTAATTTATTTTGTACATCTGAAGATGTAATTATGTAAGCTGGATCTGGACAAGATGTAACAGCCGATAATAAAGATGCTCCCAATACTTGAATAAAATTAAATGTATGTTGAATTTGGTAACCGAACACAGATGATACCGCATAGCTAGTTAATAATCCGCTGCCACCAATTAAAATGAGTTCGTATAGCCTAAAAATAATTTTATAACTTCAATAATGTAATAAAAGTAAATCATGGTTTGTGAAATTGAAATAACTTGATATTTAAATATACCATTTTGATGACCGTGTCCGCAAATCTATAAACACAATTTCTTTGGCGTAATTATTATTAGCGGGTTGTTTATTACTTTTATGGATCTTTTTTTGGAAAAATAAAATAAAAAACAAAAATTATGTTAACAACTAAGTTATAAAAATTAACACAAAATCAAAGGAAAACATATTTTGATCTACACTTACGGACTCTATAACAAATAAATTGGAAGCAAGAAGATCGTAACAAGCAATGTGGCCATGTGTAGTAGCTACTGCAAAAATAGAACAATCAGGACTCCACGCCAATATTCTTTTTGAAGGATACAAATCAACTGCTATTAAATCAGGCACTAAACAAAATATAATTACAAAAATATTTCAATTAATACGTTTTGTTATAAGATATATAGTTAGCCCGTTTTAAACAGTCTATTTATTACATTTCCGTTAAATTATTTATTTTATTATATATTTTCAAAACTATCCTACCAATTTTTGTTCCATTAGTTTTTCTAGATTAAATTAACGAATATTAAGAGCTTCGAAAAAGTATCCCTCTTCATGCTAAAAAGTATTATAAATACGTCTTACGAGTCGCTTTTGCTAATGTTTTATTGTAATGTTTTTCTGTGCGCATTTCCAGTGTAGTTTGTTGAACAACAGACAAAACTTGACCATCGCCGCCAATACAAAATTTCCATGTCGGCTCATTCGAATTCAGCGATTCTGAAGAAAAATACGGAAAATACTTCAGCACGCCAATATACTCGACGACGTTTTGAGTTCTTTTTTTGGCCGTTTTCTTCTGTAAGTAAAAACATGGAAATTAGTATTGAAAAATATTTGAAATTGATTTCACTCATTCTCGTGCGCACTTGCCAAGTCTATAGACTCGTGCCATTGAACGTAGTCCGATACGATGTACAAAATTTGTTCGCTCATTACAGAAAGGTTTCAAATACTTAAAGCAACATAATACAAACGAATCATTTGAAAAATATAAAATATTCTAAAAAGCCGATTAATATTTCAAAAAATAAAAAAATTTATTGCCAGCGTGTTATCACGACTTTGAGACCCTGTTATCACATGTCTTATAAATGAAAACCTTATCACCGTTTTGCGTTTGTGTATCTCAATTCTGTACGGGCGTATATATAGTTAAATTGCCTATACACTGTCCCTACTAATCAGCGTATAGCCAATTTATATAGTTTTTTTATCATTTTGCTGAGAGGAGTGGTCTTGCCAACATCACGCACGTGAATAATTCTTGATGTGACTTCTTGAGCAGTTTGCAATAATTACTACAATAATTATTAAATCTCTGAAGCAATAGCGAATTACAATTCATCAACTGGTTCAGATTCTAAAACCATTCTATATAACACCGTTTTACACTTTCAGACAAACATACCAAGAGAAAGTCTGCAGAGATAACAAACTTACTACGGTGCAAGAACAAGCTTGTAGAACTACAGACTACAGTTGAAATGCCTGGGACAAGAAATCGAAATAAACAGTCAAGAAGAGGAACGTTGTCTTAAAGGAAAAAAAAATGTATTGGAATAGAACTACTAAAAATAAAAAAATTAATGACTCAATTTTTTTTTTACATTTTATTTTTTTATTTCAAAAAAAGTCTCCTTCTCTATTATTATTATTATTATTATTATTATTATTATTATTATTATTATTACAAAAACTCCAAATAACTTTTTTATTCGTGTGGTGTCGAAGAAAAATTTCTCGTAGTTAGATTCACAATTTTTGCCATTTTTCACCCTTTTTTCAGAAAATATCGGCTTTTGGGTCATGAAAAAAATGTCAAATTATCGAAAAATTCTAAATAACTTTTTTATTCGTATGGTGTCGAAGAAGAAAAAAACCCCAACCTTTTAAAAGAAAAACCTAGGGGGTGTATGGGAAATTTATCTATAATGTTTGACGCTGCATTTTAATAATTATTTATAATATTAACGAAAATAGGCGTCTTGAACGAAAAACAGAATTTAATTCGATCGTGTGTCGAGGGAAAACGAAATAAGATTATTAATCGCGGGACGCGCGTATATTTATTTATTTTGTTTTTCTGTGAACGCACCTCCGTCGTAAAATTATTAAGAACGAGTTGAGAACAAGGAATTAAATATAATATAAACGAAAAAATAACGCATGTTATATAATATAAATCAAACAAAAGTCTTACCTCGGGTACCGAGTTTCATCACATATGCGGTTCCACCCACGCGACTATTTAGAAAAAAATATGCGATGTGACTATTTCTCGATACCATTTGGAGGAGAATGATTTTGAACTCTAATGTTATTTAAAAAGATTCTGTCGGTGTATCTACGCCGGTTGTAGTCACAGTGCACAGGACGCGTAGGAACATTGACTACGGGCGATCGCGATTGGAACGACGATTATTTGAAGAAAAAAATAGAATAAAACCATAGGAAAAATACGAAATAATACGCTGATAAATATTGAATTATATTCAATTAATGACCACAAGATACTAGAATTTTTTTACCCATTGACGCTTAAATGATGATTAGAGTAATGACGAAGTAATTGGAGTTGGTTAAGGTAGTTGCTCAGTTAATGACTTCAAATCATAAAAAATCCATTATTAATTTGTAAAAATATTTAAACTTATTATAATTAAATAAATATTTTTGCATACGAAATGTGTCATTAAAAAAATAATATAGTAATATTAATAATAATATAGTAAAATTATTTTATTATTACTTAAACAAAAATACAATTTTTTTTTTAGGATCCTTATATTCATCAATTGGTTATATTGATCAATCGGCCAGCAAGTAATATCGTTTTGCCACCGTCACCGGTACCGGCGATAACGGGTGGTCGAAATTCAATACGAGCTCACACATTCGTTTACTGGGGAGTAACGTTTCTAATCAGCCTATCTCATAGTAAATTTCACGGGCTTTCTTAATATGTATGTCTTGGCTTGGGGCCATCCTCCGGAACACATCGAAAATAGTAAATTCGGATTTGTTTAACTTTTTAATTATGTTTGTTTTTACTGTATATTTATGAAAAATATTTGTGACGCTATCTGTTTTATAAATTTTTTTGTAATATTATGGTACGAAGTGCTTATTAGTAAGCGCTATATATAGGCAATTAAATATACGTTTCTTATCACTTGCTGGGTACCTCTTGCTAACTTCACACTCGTTTATATTAAAGGTGCTTTTTTATCCATGAATTTAAGTTCGATAATAAACATTATAAACGATTTTAAAAAAGACAAACCGAACAGAAATAAATTGTTTTAAAAATGACTGATACTCTTGACTCGGACTTACAAACGAAATCAAGACGTGGTATGTACACATTGACATTAAAATACAATGAAATTTTCAAAATTTCACAAGTATAAACAATATGATATATTATTTTTTGTTTTAATCAAAGCCACTGGAATATTGTCTGAAAATCTTCATTTCGTCGCAAATGAACCATCATTAGCGTTCTATCGACTACAAGAACACGTGCGGAAGTCCGTGCCACCAATGATTGAAAAACGAGTTCAAGTTCAGAAACTTCATAAAGACTTACAAGGCCATTACTATGATGTAGAATATGCATTAGGGTAGGTAGTAATAATTATTATTATAATAACGGCTTTTAACATTTGTGTGTCATTGTGTTAACGTTGTAAATTAGAGCTGTTAATTCAATCAAAAACTGTGAAGAACCTTTGAATAATATCCAAGAACAATTGAAAAATGCTCTGTTCCTTAGTCAACAAATAAAGTACGAACATACTAGGCGGTAAGTTTTGTTTCGATCGCATTCGTTTAAGTATGTTAAGTAGGATATTCACTCAAAATATTACGAATGTCTATAATTTGATGTGTGAATATCTAGAAATGCATGTGCTTGTTATATACAATTAGATTTTATTTTATTATTATAGATGAAACATAAGTATATATGATTTTGTGTGTGTGTGTATACAATATGTAGATTGAAAACGGCTCAAATAAAGAATAGCACACCATCCAAGTCTAATAAAAACGTACCAATATGACTGTAAGAAATTTGTAGTTTAGCGTTTGTATTGAAATGTAAGCTTATTGTTTATATATTTCCAATTCTCCGCATTTTATTTTAAATTATTAATTATATTGCGTTTTCAGTGGAAGGTCTAAAAAGGATTCGATGTACAAACGCCTGTCTGCACACTTAACCACCACTCTGGATCTACCAGAATTGCCAGAAGCTATCAGAGATACTGCTAATAAAGTTGAGTCCATGGTAAACAGTGCACGACATTCTAATATATATTGATATCAATTAAATAAGTATGAGACTGTTTTACTATTTATAAGTATTTTTGTTTTCTCAATGATAGTTTTTTTTAAGTCTGTATATATTATAAATGAGTACCAACTGGGACGCCAAGTCTTGTAGAACTTTTCATTTGTCAATATGAACACAATATTTATCTAAATATATATTCTTATTTCATATAAATGAATCTAATATTTTACTTTGTGAATTGTTTTCACTTATACATTTTTGTAGTAGGGTGACTGACAAGCATACACTAATTGGTTGTAAAAAAAAAAAATTATCAGCGTGTCATTTATGTACAACTATATAAAGAGAGTATATGATTCATTCGATATACACAAAACTCTACTCGTAGTGTAACAAATATAGTAGCTAAATTGTTCCTATATATTGGGATGTGTAAAATATATTTTCAATTTTCTTTTTTTTAAATGTAAAACGACTTAAATTATGATACTACATTGTTCCGAGTCCTTTATTGTAATCACTTTATTATTTTCAAATGATTTAAGTTTTACATAACTGTTTATTATTTACTTATATTAATTATTTTATTGATGTTAAATCTTTTCAAATGTAATAATGTAATACATTTACACATGGTTGATCTTTGTAGACATTCTGGTCATTATAATTTATTTTTCATTGTTCTCATAATTATTATTTTAGAGATCATCGGTTATAATACAATTTTTTTTAATATTATATTTAAAAATATTTTTATGATTAACATTTATTATTAAACTTTTAGAATTTATTCAATAAATTTGTTTGTTTTCGAAAACAAATTATTAAATTGTTGTACTTCAAATTTTGTCCTATTGACATATCGAGACTCTGGAATGTCGACTTTGAATCGGCGTTTGTTATATTTATGGTATTCAGTCACAAGTTTTATTGACTTCACATAACTTTGCCATTAAAAATCTGTATATTAATCTTGTGTGTCCAATGTATATATAAAACAGTTGCTTCTTTCTACTTTTAAAGTTGAATTATCCCAATTGTTTGTTATTATTGTTTCAACTTTATTTGATTTAGTGTGTTGTTTATTCTAAATTTTTTACCATCTGTCAGTTGTGATATCTTCAATATGGTCATTGTATTATGTGCATAAACTTTTAAATACAATAAATAAAATATACAAATATTAACATTTTAATCAGATTATATTATAGTAGAACAATTTAAAAAAAATTACATATATAAACAATTAAATAAAATGTATAAAATATTATTTAGACCTCGATGAAAAAAAAAAAAAATAATAATAATCAATATCTTAGTTTATTTTTACTTTGGGAATGAA
Source organism: Chaetogeoica ovagalla (assembly GCA_032441825.1). NCBI lineage: Eukaryota > Metazoa > Arthropoda > Insecta > Hemiptera > Aphididae > Chaetogeoica > Chaetogeoica ovagalla. Next base: position 154,267 of record CM063741.1, read on the forward strand.
AATAGCAAATAAAAATTACAAAAATTGAATGTCTAAAGTATATTATAAATCAAATTGCGTTTAGTGTTTTTTTTTTTTATTCTGTGTGATGGGTTGCTTGATTAACGAACTAGAATTGTATGTTTTTTGAGAAACATTATATATGTTGTAAAGTGCAAATAGAGAGAACAGCAAACTGTAAATACATTAATATTAATCATAATTGTTGGTAATTATAATCTCTAAAAATAATAATAAAAACATACTTAGAAATGATATAATTAAAATTATATTTACCCTGTTGTAGCGCATACCCTGTGAATTGAAACGCACGTGAAGAATGTGAACAATAATGATAATATAACTAAAAAATATATATATATGTATAAATTAATTTCAAGTAGTAACATGTATTAACATATATTAATTATGAAAAATATTGGTAATTTTTTTTTTAATAGTACAATAATCAAAGAAGCATACTAATTACGTTATGTATTACTAATATTAATTAGCATTTGATTTATTTATTTTTTTATTACATTATAGTACACAGATATGTTGAGAAAAGAAAAAAATGTCCATAAAATAGTGAAATAATGCATAAAAAACTTAATATACCACGAACAAGGATTTTTCAGAAATAATCGTGCTACAATTTCAACAACTCGAAATACATAAAAAGTTATTTTTATTGCGCAAAGTATATTATTATTAATCATGTACTTTAAAATTAAGTTTTTAAAAGTAAAAAGTATTCATTTCTTACAAATATACATAGTTATTATATAATTTATCGTTTGTGATGTGATAAATAGTGTATATGACTCGTGAAGAAACCTAAACATAACATATTATAATGCTGTATGAATCTATAAAACAATTGAAAGATATATTAATTTCAAAACGATTGTTTTCTTTTAATATGGAAATTCAAACGATCCCTATAGTATTTAAATATTCCTTCAAGGCTCGGTAGATACATAGTTTGTTGTATTTTACATAAGTATATACTATAATGCTATAACGAATTGAGTAAATACGAGAACTGTATTCGGTTAGTAAATTGTTTTACTTACTTTCTGGAAACAAACTTGCTTGATATCCTTCACCCAAAAGTAATGTCATTAAATTACTCACGGCCTGGATACCGTTTATACTTAAGGTCAATTGATTTTTAAAGCCTTTCACTAAGATGATTATTTTGTTTTACCATTTTAACCATTAATCTAGGATTAACATATTCCATTTGCGTAATTCTTTAATCGACCGCATAAAAATATTTATTTTTTTTGTTTCGTTTTACTACATTGAAATTAAATAATAATCGTTAATTCATTAAAAAATTTTTGAAATAATTAAAACGATAAAAATTGATTTAAAAAAAAAAAAAACCTACTCCGCATTCAGTAAAAGGATACGGTTAATGACAGCGTAAACAACACAGATCCGAGAAAACCAGTACCTATGACTAATAGCGAACTGGACGTTAGCCATTTACTGTTGAGTTGCATGATCGAGAACAGTGACAACGCCAACAGGGTAGAAATCAGGAACGACGTGCCCGTGGAAACGGCTGAAAAAAGAATAATTTAAAACGTTATTACGATTGGATGTGCAGTGAATGAAATAATTTTTATATTTAAAATTTCTTCGCGCGCGTTTAATGTGTTATATGAGATTTACCCATATTTCCTCGGGAACTATTGTGTTTCTCTCCAAAGGCTTTCGAAGTAGACGGATTTCAAATTTCAAAACGCGACGAGAGAACGAAACGAATAAATTACAAAAAGGCTATTGTCGTTTTGTGTTATCATTTATCGGCCGATATCTTTTTTTTTTTTTTTGATAATGACGTGTCCGCGATTGTAGCGCCAAATTTTTTTTTTGTTGCTCTTTTCACTTTTTTCTTTTTTACCACATCTGGATTAAATTAATTCTATTAAATTCCGTATAGGAATTATTATTTATATTTTATGGTGTACGTTCAACACTCCGCCGTCCATTGTAGAACTATTCCACGAAGTCGGGAGTGTAAGGCGAAGACCGTTCTAAAATTCGTCAATGAATCTGTTATAAAACGTCCATTTGAAACTGTTACATGGGTATACAAAACATTGCTTGTGGAATAAATAAAATATGAAATCAACGGTATAAGGTGGGGTTCGTGAAGTGGTTTAAAATGTGATCTACGCGGGAATAAACTCCAATAGTTTCAGTTAAGGTCCACGTGGAGTGCTGTTGGTGTTTTGATTTTCACACGAATCTCGTCGAAACGATGATTTTACCATATAATAAAATTAATTCACTGTATTTACAGTGCTCTAATTTGACGTTACAACTGTAAGAACATTTTACGTTCCGATTTGCCAGACGTAATCGCGACCAATAACACAATGTTCACGTTTTGCGGTCACAAACATTGGTTACACTGCGAGACCACATTTCCCAACGTAGTAATCATAAGGGGGAAGGGAATAGGTAAGAGAAACAAAAAAAAAAAAAATAATAAAAATGTATATAATATTATTATGTTGACATAATTGCGTTATCAAATCCAATTTCCATCGATAAAAATACGTTTGCGCCGCGTATATGCGTAAATTACCGATTCCATTAAAATCGTCCTTCTCGTCTTATAACATTAATATTGTCTGTAACGACAATCGTTCTTTCGTTGCACTGCAGTAGTAATAATTATTGTATCTGTTTTTCTCACGGAAATTCTTTTGTATTTCTAGTTCTTTGTACGTTTTCGTTATTCATTGTCGATTCGCCATTCGTGTTACTACTACTGAACGACAATCCGAAATAAAACTGTTATCGCGTCGTTTCAAAGTACTGTTTAACACGGCTATAAGGTAACTTAAGACAAATGTATTTAGTAACAGTCATTTAGGTTTAATAACAAAATGTACGACCATGATGATTGAAAATATGAGTTGCGACACAAAGACGGTGGCCGGTAATGTATGCAAAGCGATTCTACAGTATTGTGTCAACTCGCATCCGTTCGAAGAACGTACGCTCGCGCTCGACCAGCCCGTCAAGGTTGGCCGTCTGTTGGCCAAAGCCAAAGTCAGTCCGCACAATGGGATTTTCGATTGTAAGGTTTTGTCGAGGAACCACGCCCTCTTGTGGCATGAAAACGGCAAATTTTTCTTGCAAGACACCAAAAGCAGTAACGGCACGTTCGTCAACAACCATCGGCTCAGCAAGAGTGGCGAAGAGTCTAAACCGCAAGAAGTGTTCAGCGGCGATGTAGTCCAGTTCGGTGTCGATGTGATCGAAAACTCTAAGAACATATCGCACGGCTGTATCACAGCCATTCTAAAATTGTACCATGCCGACGGTACGGAAGCCAAATCTAACCCCGTTGTCAATTTCATTAATGATGTGTCTGCTCAGGATTTGTACAACATAGACGCTTATATACGAGAGGCAATGCACAGGGAAGCAAATTTAGAAAACAAAATGTTAACTTTGGAACGGCTGTTGTCTAACATAATTGGTGAGACGGATAACAGTTGGAAAGCTTTGGTCGCTGAAGACCGTTTGTTGTCCAAAATCGAGTTTCTAGAAAATCAACTCCAATATTACAAAAAAGATTGCGGAGAGGACGAAACGAAGCGGGAAATATGTGATTTAAAACAGTACAAATATTCGCACCAAGCGATAGCCAAAGACTGTTTGAAAAGAGAAATGGAAGAAAAATTGAAGACAATTGAAAAGTGTCAAGAATTGGAAAGTTTACTGAAGCATTCCACAATCGAACATGATACATTGATGAAGCATTTTAAAGACTCTCAAGATGAAATCAAAGAAGTGTGTTCTAAGCTTAATACAGAAGTTGCCAATCATGAGAACAGTGTGAAAGAATTCGAAATGTCAAAAGAGTTGTATGAAACCGAATTAAAGACACTACGAGAAACAATAAATGAGGTAGAAATGAGCTTTCGTAACCGATGTGAAGAGATTGAACGTTTGCGAGCTGAAATAGCTAAAATGAATTATGAAATCAATACGCGTAATGTTCTTCTCTTGACATTACAAAATGAACACGAGCTTACAAATGATATCTCTTTGAACGCATACTTTAATGATATAATGTCGTATATTGTTCACATATTACAAGACCAACTGACATACCTTAGTCAAATGAATTCTCTGCAAAATCAAATGCAAAAACATATTAAACAAAAAGCGGACATAGAGAATCAAGTATGTCAGTTACAAACAGAACTGGACCTAAACCAAGAGTTATTGACTAACTGTGTCAAAAACAATAGTGTAAATGACATAGACAATATGGATGGTGATCAATTGAAAATGATCATAATGAATGAAAATGATTTAAAAAATATCGAAAACTTATCGAAAGACATTGAGATTCAGACAGAATTTTATAAACAAAAATGTGACGATATTCAGTTCAGATTGTCTGAAGCTAAAGACGTGCTGTTAGATTGTATAAATAATTTAGACGATCAGGAATCTAATATAAAACATCTTAAGAAGGAACTCTTCTGTAAAGACATTGTACTGTTATTGATATCCGATTATTTATGCCATATATCCAATATTGATTCTAACAATATCAACAATGTGCCAGATATATTACAGAAAAATCTTTGTTCTTTTAACAACTCTAAAAGTATTGACCACAATTTAAACAGTTTACAAGTTACTCAAACAGTGTGTTTAAACAACGAATCTTCATTAGAAAAAAAAGATGTAAATAAAATACTTGCAGATTCTCAGACTGACAGATCTTTAAATGAGGATAACAAATATTGTAGTATGGTAGAAGACTCGGTCGTAGACCAAAATGAATTGGAACGAATTCATAATGAATACAATATGTGTGTAAAAGAAAACAACGATTTGAAATACAAGTTGGAACAAACCATGTTAAAGTGCAAAGAATTAGAACAAATTCAGAATTTCGACCTTTTTTTTATGTTACCGTCAATAGTATTATTTTTCGTTATAATAATCCGATTTTACTCTTATTTGGCCTATTTAACAGGAACAACCGAATGAGTAAATAAATAAATTTATTTTGTTCTCAATTTTTATTTCATAAGAAATACGAACAATAATATTTTTACAAGCTCACATATAATTCGAAAAATTGAATTATTTTAACTACCTGTCGTTAACAAATTTTATCTCAATTATAAACGTCCAAAGTAAATTAAGGCAAATTATAACTTGTTTTGTAATATGATTACTATAATCATAGTTTAAACGATTGAATTACACATTTTTATTGAATCTGTTAAAGCTGGATCACATATTTTTAAAAATAATTAAATTCATCTATCGGTTTTGTGTTTCCTTTGCCGTCTGTAATAATATGTTATTTTATAATTATTATTTTCAAATTAAAAATTACTTAACGTGTGATTCCTTCTAAAATAACATTAAATTAAAATATTTTAAATTATGTAATGCTTTTTTATTTTTACTTAAAAATTTATAATATGTTTTTTTTTATATATATTATTTTTATAAAATATTAATTACTATTAAATTCTCTTCATTACTAAGAGAGTATTATAATTGTTTTTATTTTTTTATTGTTTATTTAATATGTTATTTTTATTTTATTTAGTGCGCTTTGTTTTTTCTTTTGTAATTCATTTACATACAATTTATATATAATACTCTACAGTTGATATATAACTTTATTTTTTATATATAATTGCGTTTTATCATGTAATAGTCTTAAATAATTCAATAATTAGATAATTATAATATGCATGTAATATTGTATTACATTAACTTGTAAGCAACATGTTAATTTAATACAATATTTTAAGTCCTAATAATAATTTATGTTAATATATATTTTATTACTTTGAATAATACTATGTGTCTATATGTAATTTAAAATATTTTATAACATTGTATTACACGTGTCAATTTTGTTCTTGAAAATACTAGGTTCTCTGAATGACAGAAGTTATATTCAATTTTAATCTCAATATATTAAGTTATTTTATTGTTCTTAATACATTTCTATTGCCATACACATTTTTTTTTGTCTTTATAAATTTTGTATTGTGTAATATTTAGTATTTTAATGAAAAATTTAAATGTACTTGTCGACTGAAACATTCGAACATATTTAATACTGTAAAAAGAAAAAAGAACAATAATATTGTAGTTGATGTTGTATGTTATTGAATTATTATAAACACGAACTGTTGTAGTCATTGATTATTTATTGTTATCATTTTTAAAGAAAGAATAGTAAGAATATTGAATTATTACTAAACTTGTTTGTTTTATTTTCAATTGTTTGTTGAATTCCTTTACTTAAAATCTTTATTTGATTATTTGTCTTCGGAACGGAATGTCCTTTCAATAGAAGGTAATCATTAATAGTGATTTAATCAATTGTCAGGACATCAAACCAAAGATAACATACAACATTCTATGTATGAAAAATCATTGTGTAGAATTTGGTGGAGGTGTTCTTTATTATTTATATCATATAAATTATGTACAATTTTATCAGGTGTGTGGTTTGGTGCCTTGATGGTTGTTATGATACTATTGTTAACTTCAACGAAAACATGAAACAATGTTTTTATTTTTCAGTATTTAAATATTATGGAATCATCGGAACAGTCATCTGTTAATAATTTAGAAGTCATTGTCATAGAGAAAGATTCTATTGGTAGTGGTGTAATCAACATTGACAGAAACAAAATCGAAGCTATTCCTAAAACAAACCAAGTACCTATAAATACACGTAGAAATAAAATAAATCGTATGAACATTATGTAAATGTTATTATAGCCTATAGAGCTGCAAGATGTAACTGGTTTAACTGTGTATGATGTAAATCGTTTTGAACAAGAAGTCTTAGAGCAAGTAACCAATGAAGTGTTGGGTAATAAAACTGTTAGCAATATTCGTAAAGTTCCAATGACATTAGGAGTTTTAGGGTTTGAAGAAACTGAAAATGAACGTAAAATTAGAACAGGAGAAATGACACCTTTTGGTTCAACAGATGATTCACATAAAAATTTAAAAAGGTATAGGGCGGTCATGTAAATAATTGAATCTTCATTTAAAAAAAAAATTTATTTTCATTTCACAACTTTTAGCTCTGAAGATATGTTACAAAAGTATTTGTTATCTCAATCTAAACTTTCAACTATGGTACATAAATCGACACAAAAAGTATTTGGTACAAAAAAACAATTGGATAGAAATGTAGAAAGTAAAAATATGATTGAAAAATCAACAGAATCATCTAATAAAGAGTCTGGAAGTGAATATTTTCCATCTACAGATTCTGGTAAAAAAAAAGAAGTTGCAATTAAATAGTAAAATATTAAAATCATAGTAAATGTGTTCAAATTTTTAGAAGGTGAGACGTATATTAATGTTAATATTAAACGTAAAAATAAACTACAGTTGCGCCGAAAATATCAATTAGCAGAACATAGTTGTTATAGTAATAGTTCCGATGAAGAATATTTTGAAACCAGAAGACGTTCATCAAGTATTTAATTTTGTTAATAATATAGAAACTAAAAAATATATATGTTATTATAACAAACATACAATTTACGTATTTATAATTATTATTTGTTTATTAAAGGTCAGTATAAAACGTTGGACGATGGAATAGAAGAAGACTATCAGAATCGGTTGCGAAATTATGATAAAATGAATCCTGAACTAGTAACTGGAAATGATGATTTGTTTCATTGTATAGATGGAGATTATTTTAAAGTTCCTAAAGAGACCTGGGAAAAATTGTACAAGTAAAACAAAAATCATAATGTATGTATAAACACCTGTGTACATATTTGATATAATTGTTATTATTAGGTACCAAAAGGTTGGTGTAAAATGGCTGTGGGAATTACATCAACAAGGCTCTGGTGGTATTTTAGGAGATGAAATGGGTTTAGGAAAAACTATACAAATTATTGTATTTTTTGGTGCTCTATTTTGGAGTCGTTTAAAAGACAATATAACTGACATTTGTGGTTTGGGTTCAAGTATAATCGTTTGTCCAGCTACTCTAATGCATCAGTGGGTTGATGAATTTCATAAATGGTGTCCACCATTACGTGTTGTTGTTTTACACGATACTGGCACTTATAAAGGTAATGTTCTTAATTTAACTAACATAAACAATTTTTTATATTTTATAAATAAATATTTATGGATATATTATATATATAATACAATGTATTAATTGTTTCGTTTAAGCATTTTTATAATAATTACTTGTTATCTATTTTCATATTGGATTGTTAAATTTCTTTTTAGGCAATCCAGTCGATTTAATAAAAGAAGTATGGTCTAATAAAGCAGTGTTAATTACTACTTATAGTGGTTTACTCCAATATATTAATAATTTGTTAAAATATGATTGGCATTACATAATATTAGATGAAGGCCATAAGATTAAAAATCCTGATTCTAAAGTAAGTACATATTTGTTTATTAATTTGAATTGATAAATTATGTGTTGTATCTTTTTTTTTTTCTGTGAGCATTTGAATTGAAAAATTTACTTATTTGTTATTATTTCACATATTATTATTATTATTATTATTATTATTATTATTATTAAATCTGTGTGTAATAATTAATTATCTATAAACTTATATCCAATTTTATAGATAACTGTAGCTGCAAAGCAATTGAAATCTAATCATAGAATTATTATTTCTGGCTCGCCAATACAAAACAATTTGAAAGAATTATGGTCATTGTTTGATTTTATTTTCCCCAGCAAATTAGGAACTTTACCTGTATTTATTAAAAGTTTTGCCATTCCAATTACACAAGGAGGTTATGCAAATGCTACTGAATTACAAGTACATTTTTATTTATTTATTTTTTTAATGTAGGTATATAAAACATTTCAACTGATTACATAAATTATTTTATATGACAGATAACTACGGCATATAAATGCGCTACAATACTTAAAGATATAATAACTCCTTATTTATTAAGACGTATGAAAAGCGATATTCAAACTCACATATCCTTGCCAAACAAGAACGAGCAAGTACTTTTTTGTCGTTTGACCGACGAACAGAAAATGTTGTATCGAGGATTTCTTGAAAATTCAGACATAATACCTCAAATAATGAATGGAAATTATAAAGTGTTTGTTGGCATATCTCGGTTAAGAACTATCTGCAATCATCCCGATCTTTTCCATTCAAATCATGTAAGAAATATTTTATAGTTTATGGGTATTTTATATAAATTTTTAACATTTTATAGGAAACTGACTCATTTGGTTTCTGGAAGAAATCAGGTAAAATGATTGTGGTCGAAGCATTGCTGAAAATGTGGAAGAAACAAGGTCATCGAGTTCTACTCTTTACTCAAAGTGTAAAAGTATGATAAACATATTTATAATGAAATAAAATTAATTATTCGCTCATAAATAGTTATAATTTTTATTGTTTGTTTTTAAGATGCTTAACATTATTCAAAAATTTGTTATTGAGCAAAATTACTCATATTTGAAATTAGAAGGAACTACATATATTGGTTCTCGTCAGTCTATTATTAATAAATTTAATGAGGTAATAAATTTTTTAACATGTTTTTTTTTCTAATATTACGTATATTTTAATGTTGTTTAGGACCCCTCAATATTTATTATGATTCTAACCACAAGAGTCGGTGGGTTAGGTGTTAATCTCATTGGTGCAGATCGTGTGATCATATATGACCCTGACTGGAACCCAGCTACAGATTTACAAGCTAGAGAACGGGCCTGGAGAATAGGACAAACAAATCCAGTCACTATTTACAGGTTACTTACGGCTGGAACTATAGAAGAAAAGGTGTTTTATACGAATAAAAGTTATTCAAATGATTTTACTATAATATTTTATATTTCAGATATATCATCGTCAGATTTTCAAACAGTTTTTATGTAACAAAGTATTAGTAGATCCTAAACAACGGCGATTTTTTAAATCAAATTATTTATATGAACTTTTCACACTTCAAGACGTAGATGACAATGGTTTGGTCGAAACGACAAACTTATTTGCCGGAACAGGCTCAGAAGTACATGAATTATAAATTTATATTACTTTTTTACATAAAATTTTATAGATACGTTTTTTTTCCTTTCCAGATTAATTTTAAAAAAATGGCAATAGCTCGACATGAAAAGAAAAAGTCAATAGAAAATTTTTTGTTTTCTGATGATAAAATTGAAGCCATGAAACGTAAAGCACAAGAAATTAGTAAAATAATTGTTCTGAATTCAAAACCAACTATTAATCAACAAATAGTACCCTCAGATATAGGCATTAATCATAATTCCAGAGTTGATAATAAATCACTACAGGAAAATAAAAATAAAGAATTTTCTACGTTGATGAATACAGAAAATGCAAATATTCCGTCTTGTAGTAAAACGTCAATAGTCCCTAATATTGTTATTTCATCAAATTCTACTATCTCTAAGAGGAAACATAGTAAAGGACGTAAAAAACTGAGCAAAAAATTTAAAAAACTTGAAATACCGTATTTAGTCAAGAGTGACATCTATCAAGAAGAAAATGTTGACAAATTTACGTCTAAGAAACAAGACGATTACGTTTTGAAAAAGTTGTTTAACAAATCGGGTATGTTAGATTCAACTTATTACTGATGACCGAAACAGAAAATTTGTAAAGTAAATTGTCGCGTTAAACTATTATAGTCCGATATGTAAAGTGTTTGTAATAGCGTTGGTATAACAGATTTTAATTTTTTGTCCGACTAAGGTGTAAAAGCAGCTTTGAGGCATGATAAAATAATGGAATCTTCAAAATCGGATTATGTTATTATCGAAAGTGAAGCCAAAATATTAGCAAAAAAGGCAATCGAAGATCTTGAAGCTTCCCGAGCACAATGTTGGGAACCAGGATCAGGTAGATTAAACTGGACTGGTAATCAAGGAACAGTCAGGCCTAAATTGTTCCTCAATACACAAACAAAGTAAGTAAATTAGATACAATTTTATTTTTATTCCCTGATTTATATTTGAAGTCTTTCTTTTTACTATTTTATTTAGAATTATTTTGAAATAACTTTAAACATTTTATGAGAATACAATGAAAGTAATTAGGTTGAGACATTATTCAAGAAGGGGAAAAGTTATTTTTTTTTTAAGAAAAATATTGTAAAAACAATACGTGCGCTTGTGTTTTAAGAAAAAAAAGTATAATATGAACACGGAATCAAATAAGGCTGTGTTTCTGACAGAAAAGAAAGCTGTGCAGTTAGTCGTGTCATTGAGTGATTTTTTTTTTTTATTTGGGTATGAGAAGAGACGATTTGAAATATGGAATGTGAAGGATGGAGAAAAATTATAAATATTTTATTACCTTTTTTTTTCTTTTTGTTAGAAATGACTCGAACGACTCATCGATATTGTCCAAAATGAAAAAGCGTAATGGGTTTGTGGAAGCCAAAGAACGTGAAATACAAATGTTAAATAATATAAGACAATACATGTTAGACAACAATCAGTGTGCTAGCACCGATCAAATAGTAGACCAATTTAGGAATAAATATTCGGCCGAAGATACGCCATTGTTCAAATCGTTGCTAAGCGAAATCTGTACGTTCAGCAGATGTCCCGATAAAACCGGTGTTTGGTCATTGAAACCGAAGTATTGTTAACGTGTATCTCCTAAATAGTAAAAAGTTATTGTATCAAAAAAAAAAAAAAACAATATATTTTTATAATACATTTTGTACGCTTTAAAAAAAAAAATTTACAAAATTAAAATTAAAAATAAAAATTAAAAGGATATGTAGAAATAAATATTTAAAAAGATAGAAATAAAAAATTATAAGTTAATACTCTTGATAATAAATAAAAAATATATATAAAATAAATATACACATATATACATATATATATCAATATGTACATTTAAATATAAAAAAAAAATTTTTAGTAATAAATAACTTTACAACAACATTCTATTTTATTTAATACTCATTGGCTTTATATATATATATATATATATATATATTTAAATGTACATATTGATATATATGTATATATGTGTATATTTATTTATTTTATATATATATTTTATGTACAATATTTATCTTTGTCAATCTACAAATAGTACGTGAACTGAAATACAATATTTTGCGTAATATTTATAAATAGGGGTTGTATTATGTTGTTTTTGTTTACCTGTCGATAATAAAAAAGATGTGTTTATTCACCGTATGTGTTTAAAAAAAAATGAGAAATGGCAGAAGGAATTCAAAGCGAGGAAAAAGAAAATGTATGAAAATCATGCAAAACACTTTTGAAAAAAAAACAATACTTAACTTGTTCGTGAAACAAAAAAAAATTCAAAACTCGTTCGCGTATGTAATAACTAATAATAATAATAATAATACCATCGTATGGATTGAATCGACTATTTTTTTTTTTTTTTTTTTTGTGGTTGAGTGTTTAGTAGCCACGTTTGGTTATTTTTAAGTGTACAATTTTTTTTGTGTCGCGTTGAATGGTACAAACGCGTTTTGTATATACAAAAAATTATTTTTTAATGATTACTGCAAATAATAATAATAATAATAATAATCAATATTGATCGATAAAATAAAATATTAACGACCAAATGAATATATCAATATAATAACGCGTTGCATTTTATTGTTATTTTCCAACATAAAGAACGTTAACGAGTACGCAGTATTTAAAGTGATCGTTTCGAACACTAAAATACAGGTACGTACATACATCATAATAATACGATTTACCGCCGACGACGTGTATATAAAAGAATATTATTTGCCAAATCCGCTGTCAAATCGGACGTTATGGCCAAATCTAACTGCACCGCGCGTTACTGGGAACTTTATAAATAGAGGAGCAATAATAACGATCGTCACGTGTCGGGTGATTTTTTGTTTCTTTTTTCCGCGCTCGTCTCCACCAACACTGCCAAACAACGGGCTCAACACAACGGTCCAGCAGTGACAAAATAATACGTTTTTTTTTCCTTTCGTTTTTTTGTTCCATACAAGTTCCCCGCCGTTTTTATCGTATAAACAAGAAACTATATGAAGTCAACTCTGAATATATGAAAACACAATAAACGTATTTCCAAATCGTATTGCCCCTGAACCTGTCCATGGATGTCGTATGGACTCTAACTCGAAGCATTTGAAACGTTCTCTTATATAGCTGACGCGTTCAGAACCCCACTTAAGTCGGCACATTTATAATGCGTAGGGACAAAAAAATTTCGATTCTTACAGATAACTCCAGCGGGGTGTATACATATTTGGTCACATCCGTGGGCGGGGGGGGGAGGCTTAACATTTTTGTTTTATCCATTAGCGTAAACAGACACTTATTGACGTTTCAGCCTACTAACCAGTGGCTACTCCCTATTACTTTATTCTAGCTGAGGCACCGAATGTATATAGATAATAGGTAATGCACACACACACACCGCGCGCGCGCCTCATGGCGGGCAAACGCGGCAAAAACACCGTGTGTGTATATGTGATATACGCTCATACGACGTTTGCCCGCTGTGGCACAACTGAGCGTTCCATTTGCTTTGTTTTGAGGGATGGCTATGCCTTTACCTATACCAGGCTTGCGCCTCTACTAGGGGATGGAAGTGAGGGATTATGTTGGTCACAGTCGGTCTGCCCACGTTAGTGAGTATGGTTTGGTTAAAAGTTTGATGATTGGTGGGATTTGCCGAGGAGACGGATGTGATCTGAGCGTTCCGTTGGCCGCGGACCGCTATTTATACGTGTTTTTCTGCCTAGCCTCCCCCCTTCCACTCTTTTGCGTCATAGTGCTATCTGGTGATTACTTTCGTTTCCCGTTTTATCGCGTTCGACGGGCGCGCTTTGTCAGGTATACACGTGTGTTCAGTTTGACGCTGACCGAGCGTATACGCATGTGCTAAATGTATTATTATTATTATTATTATTATCATTATTATTATTATTATTATTATTATTATTATTATTATTATTATTATTATTATTATTATTATTATTATTATTATTATTATTATTATTATTATTATTATTATTATTATTATTATTATTATTATTATTATTATTATTATTATTATTATTATTATTATTATTATTATTATTATTATTATTGTTAATATTATTTTGTTTCAATGAAATGAACTTAAGGATTCATTTTTCTCCGTTCTACACTCATTTATTTTACATAGATATGATTGCAATATATACAATATAAATATGACATAATAAATTAAACTCTGTTTACCTACATTTGTACTTACTGTTAAAATTCGTCGCACTGAGCCTGTTATTAAAGTTCCTAAGTCAGAAATGACATTGTTTTCATTTATAGTATTTTCAATAATTTTTTGTGCAGTTATATCAATTTCTATACCAATATTTAATTGTCCATTTTCAAATTCTAGTGTTTGTTGTTGATGAGGAATCAGTAACAACTAATTTTTAATATTAAACATATCAAACACGCTTTTAGCCATTATTGAATTAATTATAATATTTATAATCAATTGATTAATTCACACAATACACATAAATAATATTGTTTAGCACTTACTTTATGAAACACATTTATACATTATTATTTTGTGTATGAATAGTTGCTTTTTCTTATAACGTATGATATAATACCGTTAATTTATTTAAAAAATTTTAAAATTCAATAATTTTATTTATGAAGTAGGTATAGTTCTCTTTTTTTAGGGGACTAAATTTACTATAATTATTTTTTGTGGGGACTAAGTCCCTTTAAGCTCTCTCCCCCCCTCGATTTCCGCCAATGGATTTATATATACATATGTGTGTGTGTGTGTGGAAGAAAATAGTTGTACTGCAGCCGTCGTTCAACGACATGGAAGTGATTTCTTGGTCATAATATATTATTTATCTCCAGAAGAGACGGTTTAGAGAAAAAAATCATCGGAAGAAAAATAAACGTCAAAAGGGTGTAGCTGAAGTCGTCAGCTTGCTCGTTTTATAGATCGAGCCGAGTCACTCGTCGCGGTTTAATCGTCTCCGGTCTCCGGAATGACGAGAACTATACCTACTCGAGATCGGAAATAATATGCGGAAAAACTTCATATTCACACAGTAGCAACGGCAGAACCAAAAAAAAAAAAAATATATATATATATATATATATATATATATATCATACAAATTAAAACTCTCACACTATTTTAATTCTAATATTTTTTTATATTAAATATATATTCGGTTATAAATATTTGTATATAAATACAAATACGCGTATTGTTCGGCGTTCTGTTTTTTTAACTATTAATTTTGACGGCTAAACTCTCACAGAAAAAAAAAATTGAAAATACGCCACTCTGAACATGCGCGGGGATCACGGCAATATAGGAACCGCGATTATAACGACCTAGAATGACTTAAATTGTTTAATCTTTCTTTCTTTATTTTTGGCTAACCTAACCTAATTTCAATTGATATTCACGAACGACTCTCGCGCGGAGAATTTTGTTTGAATATTTTTTCTCTCTTCTTGATTATACGAAGAAAATATTATACAATTCCTGACAATTAAGTAATGAGACTGATTTTTTCGCCGTGTATGAGGTATCATCGTGAATCTGAAACTTCGGGTCATTAAGAATTTCTTAATCTTAATCTATTAATAGACATCTTTGAAACTCCCGTACAATCATTAGCTCGTCGTTTGTGTCGTTTCGTTTTAGTCGGTATATAATAATATGAAGTGCGTGTGACGAAAATGTAACTACGTAATATCGAGCGACAGTAGGCGATCAAGTTTTGCGTGAAACTCAACGAATCTGCCAAGGAAACGCTTGATAGAGTGGTTAAAATTTTCGGCGATGAAGCCATGAGTCGTGCACAGGTATTCCGGTGGTACAAAGAATTTAAAAACGGTCGTGAAACCGTCGAAGATGAGTCGCGAAGTGGAAGGACAGTTGAAATGCGAACTGACAACAATGCTCAGTGTGTGCGGGCTTTTGTGCGCCAAGATCGGCGGCTCGAATGCCGTATGACGAACTGAACATTAAAAGTAATTGAACAGTAAGAAGGGTTTTCGTTGAGCATGAAAGAGTTTTGTGTAAAATGGTTTCAAAAAACCTCTCAGTGGAACAAAAACACGCGCGAATGACTGTCGCACAGGATTGTCTTGAACAGGTTGAAAACGATCCAATCCGGATATGTCTCCGTATGACTTTTTTTCTATTCCCCCGGGTCGAACAAGTCATAAGGAATGCGTTTCGAGTCGGTAATAGACATTGAAACGTCCGTGACGAGGGTATTCCAGAAGCTTCCAGACGACAATGAGTTCCGGAAATCTGACAAAAACTGGAGAGAGTGTTGGACTCACTGTGTAGCAGCTGCCCAATGGGAATATTTTGAAGGGGACTATATCGATGATGTACCTCCATTTTTAAATACACGTGATTTTTGCAATCGGTATCATTACTTAATTGTCAGACCTCGCGTACTCTATTTGCGTGCTCATGAGCATTTCGCAGCGTTTTCTCATTAGGTATTTTAAGATTGTCCCGATTGAATGAAAACACATTTTATTTTTCATCGCTATAATTATATAACAACACATTGGATATTATTCGAGTGTATACAACCGGGAGAAAATGTTATTTTATTCTTATTATAAAAATTTTTTTGTAAACCAATTTGAAATCGTGTTATATATATATATATATATATATATATATATATAGGTGCGCGTTTTCGCAAAATTCTGTATAAAACATTGAAAATTCTTATATACTGTATAATGTTTTCAATGTCAACGGCGATAAATAGTTGCATGACACAGTTTGTTTTTTATTACTATAGTTTTTTATACGATAAATTTTAAACACGTTTCGTACATATAATACAATATACTATATAATGAGT
Organism: Chaetogeoica ovagalla; assembly: GCA_032441825.1. Classification (NCBI taxonomy): domain Eukaryota; kingdom Metazoa; phylum Arthropoda; class Insecta; order Hemiptera; family Aphididae; genus Chaetogeoica; species Chaetogeoica ovagalla. The sequence goes on from CM063741.1 coordinate 171,181, forward strand.
TGTTGATATTATTATTGCATATATCGCGGTCTCCTGCAAGACACTTATATACGTTAGCATTCGTTAAAAATTAACAAATAAATATTATTTGTCTGGTAAAATTAAAAAAATAAAATAAAATGTATTTTCGTATTATGTATACGCGTTTAAAATGAGTAAAATAAAAATTACTGTTCTGTATATATATATATATATATATATATATACATATAAATACGCGAATAATATATAGCGGATTTAATAATATTATTATACATTTTAATAATAAACACGCCTTTGTTTTTTTTTTCGTGAAATTTTCATTTCTAAATATTTAGATAAAAAATATATTATAATATATTGGAAAAATGCATTATTATTATTATTTTTTTTTTTTTGACAACATCTTTTTGATATATTGTAATATTGTACTATATAGTAGCTCTGCGAGCGATAAATAAGCGAATATACACATATTTTTTTCAAATTAAATATAGTAATTACGTGTATTTAATTTATAGCGCGTTAAATATATACCATTTGTTAAAACGTTTGCAAATGACGCGAGTATATAAAATTGCTTCTTACATTTTGTTTTCGGGGGTTTTTTTTTCTTTAAAATTTACTTTTACACGAAAAACAAAACACAAAAAAACTCTGGCTGATCGCCTGACAACGTATATTAAATAATATAATTGTATTTAATATTATATATATATACACTTTTACAATGAACAAACGACTGTAGTGTTCCCGCAAAGCAAACACAATTTTTTTTTTTTACTTTTGCGTATATATCCTATTTTAAATTAATATTATTTTGGCAGAAGAACGTGAAATATTCTTTATCCTACAAGCGCATTATGAACAATAATAAATTAATAACGTTTTGGATTTTAAAATACCAAACGTTTACCGTATTTAGGTATATAAGTATATTATACGCTATAGCAGTGGTTATATTATATAGTAAAGTAGGATAGGATTAAAATTAATTAGACGATTTCCTTTGTATAATAATATGTGAATATTTATTATTAAGTCATTAAGTGTATATATTTCTTTTATTTCCTAAATTCTATTATATTCGCGTTAAAACGTACATATTTCAATTTTTTCGAAAACATTTTTTTTCTTATATTAATGTATTACTTTTGTACATATTTTGTTTCGTCGCGTGACTTTATAATACAGTTTTAAAAGATTTGCATTATTATTATTATTATTATTATTATTATTATTGGATAACAGCTGCAGATGAGTGGTTTAAAAAAAGAAAAACTACATGGTAACAATTGAGAAGAAAAAATATTTACAGCGTACAAAACGCAATTTACACATCATAAGAGTTCATAAAATGTTTTGTTTTTAAGGTCATCTATTTTAAAACGTTATTGTCATTTATTATTCTCGCTTAGACTATTTGTTTGACAAAACACAATAATATTATAATAATTTTAATGAAATTTCCTTTATACATAAGGTGATATTAAAATTATATTATTATAATTATTATATATTATATCTACGAATATTAACTTTAATATGATATTGCGCATAACGTTTACGATAATGTTTATTTACATATATATTTCATATAGTTAAAATGAATAGTAAAATTTTCAGAAAAAAAAAATTATGAATTATCGAAATTATATTATTTTTAAAAATCGTAAAAGTCAAATGTATTTAACGTTTTGAATAAGTATAGATAAAACGTTTTAAAAAGAAAACAACGCCTTAACATAAATTATTTTATTTTATTTTTTTTAACGAATATTTATCTATCGTATATACATAATATATATATATATATATATATATATATATATATATTATATTGATTATTGTTCTTTTAAGATTAAAAAATAGTAACTGTTTCCATATAATATACAGCAGCTGTCTTAGATTCTATTAAAGGACAACACTATACATTAGATGTACATATTCTAGTAGTTCAGTCACAGCGAAGGCCTTGAAGCAAATGATAATCCAAAATTAAAATTATGAATTATGTATATGCGCTATGTATTATTGCAATATATAAGAGTATATTATTAAGAAATATATATATATGCTCTATGGGGTTAGTGTTGAATGAATTTTACGTTTAATGAATTTTGCGCTATTGTTCTTAAAAAAAAAAACATATTTGTACAATGTGTATTATACAATGAGTATTATTTTTTAAAATTGAATTGATCGCATTAATCTATCGGAATCAGTTGTGTAATTGAGAATGTTTTATGGAAAGGGGAGGATATAAAAATAAAAGTTCAAGAAAAACTTGTATAGAAGACTTGTATCCCTCCTCCACACCTTTTATAAACATTTGATAACTCATCAATCATCACTAAGATCCGGATTTATATGCACACTTTCACATTTTTTTCTTTTTTAACAGTCCAATAAAAAGCTAAATAAGTTACAAATTCGAATCATAATCAATGGTTTTGTAATAAAAAGTTTTATTTCGCATATTTTATCACGTTTTGACATATAACGTGTATAATATAGTAACGTTTATACGCGTATAATAAATTGATTTTTTTGTCCTTTGTAAAATTATTGTGTAATGGTTCGTGGTACATTTTTCTCATTTTTTCTTCTCGTGGTGATTGGTAATAAAAGATGATAATACGTCGTAAGATAGGACATAGGACACCAATATATAGGAGTTATACCTAATAATATTAGGACTTTAACTTCCAAATTTAATTTTATTATTTGGATAATAATTTGAACTTGTTTTAAAATGTTATTCAATACAAAAATTTATTCACTACTATTTGTGGCCAGGAAAATGGTAGTTGTAGATAGGATAAAATTAGTTGTATTTACTATGTCTTAAAATAATTATATTACAAACATACATTTCATATTATTAAAATAAACAGGTATATGATTATGTTAATCAGGTGTCAAATGTCCAAGATTTAATTTTTTGTTAAATATTTACTTCTTACATATACTAACAATTATTGTGTTTAGGTCCACTTTGAAGATAATATGTGGGAAAAGACACGTGAGGACGGCAGTCGGTGGCTCAAATATAATGCTGTGCCAACTGTTTTTTCTTTCGCCAAACAAACACCTAAGAGAAAAGCACCAAAAGAAAGAAGTATAAAATCTCCCAAATCAAATAATATCACAGAAGAAGTTCAAGTAAATTCAACAAATCAATTAATTCCAGAAACTTTAAATTCACCTGAAGAAAACCAGCAGTCAGATCAAATAAAATGTCAACATATGTTAAAAAAGATGAAAGAATATAAAAAACATCACTATAAGAATACAATATCCAAAACAAATATGTACAAAAAACGCTTTCAATACGTGACCAACAAATTAAATAACTATGGTAATAACAAAAATACAAACATTTTAAATTCTATGTTTAATTTTTTTGAGTAGTGTAGAGTTGTGTATTGCAGCCATAGGCGCCCGCAGAAATATTTCTAGGGGGGGGCAATCGTTCAATATATAATATATATATATACATTGGTTAGGTAAAATAAATTTCAATTTAAAATCGAAATATACTAATATTACCATATTATATAATACAATATTACCAAAATGCCAAGGGGGGCAAATGCCCCATCTTGCCCCCCCTTGCGGGCGCCTATGATTGCAGCGTATATCCAAATTATTATTTGGATAAGAATATTATTATTTCTATGGAATGCCCACACTTATTGTGCACACTCGCTTTTAACTCGTGTATTTAATTTGGTATTTTCGAAGAGACCTCCCGCGTTGACATTGTCATGTTATCGTACGCCACTAAATTCTATCGTACAACGCGGTAACGGTGACGCTGTCTTTTGGCATTTGGCAGTTGGCTCGTATTATATAGCGCGAAAAACGAGCGTTGACATATTATTATTATTATTATTATTATTATTATTAAATAGTGCAGGGCATATACTACTACGCAAGGCTGGATGAAATTAATTATAATTTTCTCTTAGCTCGTGTTCAATCGAGTCGAGTCAATATTATTGTCATTTTCTTTTCGACTCTATAGCAGCCGAGTTCAGAGAACAATATAGTAGCGTTTAACTTGAAAAAGCGTTAAAAGGACAAGAAAATAATTTCTTGAAAAATAATAGACGTATGACCTCCACAACGTTTTATAATCTTAACGGATATCTAATGAATAAAAAAATAAAAAATACTGCTGCGTGTCGATTATTATTGATAATAATGTATAATGTATTCGAACCTTGTAATAAATCCGAATTTTTCGATAATTCGAAATGGTTTCGCGCGGTGCCCCGGCCAGAGATATAATGATAGGTCTTCGTCTAATTAAACTTTTTCCTACGATTGAATTAGGGGTCCAGTTTTTCGCATACACACGAGATTATAACTGCGGTGTTATTATAGAAAAAAAAAATAAATAAATATGATATATTGAACCATTGAGAAATACCAAGTGATTGACGTGTTGCTTGAAAATTTTCAAATAGCTACGAACGAACGACGATTATTGGAACAAAGAATGAATTGAATAAAACTTCTCTTCGCATCGATACGTTACTGACATCGGCGTGTGCAGACACTTGATATGGGGTGTACCATGAAGAAAATGAACCATTATTCCTAAAATACGCCTTAAACCCAACCTCAACACTTATCGGAAAAAAGGAGAAATTTAATATTGTTATTATTACTTGCGTTTCACGACATTTTTACATTTGTTACATGTTGCGATTAATAGAAGAAGAAAAAAATACTCGTTGCCCCTAAAATTTTGACGCGTCAAAACGCCGTCGACAACCAGTGGCCGCGGGGGACGCATTGATACAACTGGACTTATAATATTTTAAGGGGTGCTAAAATGATGTATACGTCACTGACTAAAAAACACTCAACACACACCCAATTTCTCCCAACCAAATTTCAAAATCATTATAATAGATAACATATTTTTATAACACGATTTTGACATTATTATTATTATTTATTTGTATATTGCGCGTGTACGGATTGGATAAATTATTATCAGGTACAACAAATACAAATTACATTCAATATGATATAACAAAAAAAAACAAAAAACAAAAAAAACGTTCGATATTAGTTAATAACAAAACTAATGTAACAACGATTCGGTTTTCAACCACACGTCTCTGAACGTTTTAAATAAGTGAACCGTTTTAAATTTGGAAACTACTCGTACGAGTTATTTTATTTATTCTTTTTTTTTTCGTAAAGTGTTAGGTTAGGGTTAATATCGTCAAAATTGATGAAATCCGAATATTTCGGGAGTGTTAATAAAGTTGGGGGCCTCCAGCCTGAGTAGCTATTATGGCGGAACGGGAGGAGAAAATCGCTCGCGCCCGCGAAATCTCTTTTTTATACGACGCGATCGTACGAGCGGGCCCGGGTGTCGGACGCGCGCGCGCGCGCTCGTCTGCGGCGGCGAAAATAAAAATATTACACGCGTGTGTGTGTGGGGTCGGTCGCACGAGCGCGCGTTAAAAACGATAATATAACGTCCGTAACCAGGGAATATAATTTATTATATATATATATATATATACGCCGGCGGGCTCTCCCCTCCCGGACACCGGCGGCACTGCCATCGGGCTCTCATCCGTTTGTCGGGCGCGCGGCGGCGAACACTGCACGACGCGCGCGTTGTCCCGTACGGGGGACGCCGCCGCCGCCGCCATTGTCGTCATCGGCGGCGGCTGCTGCGCGAATCCGTCACCGTAGCCCCGCAGCCGCAGCCGTCGCAGCGCGCGTTATTAGAGTACGGCGCACGTTAATCTCGGGTCGACGGTCGTCTCGTCGTCGTCAATCCGTTCGTGTTGACGCGCGCTCGCGCACATATTCGTATCGCGGACGCGTGGCGCTCGTGTGTGTGTGTGTGTGTGTACGCCGGCCGGACGCGTTCACACGTTTTTGAAAGCCACGCGCGTGAAACCGTACGAAAAATAAAAACCGTTTAATCGTGCGTGTAACAGCCCCGGGCATGACGTCGTTGTCGTGCGTAAAAAAAATGTACGAAATCGTCGTCGCGTAGCGTTCAACGTGTTTGCGTGGTTAAAATTCGGGGCGAATTTAATTCTACCACGGTGCACGGGGTACGGTAGTGGCGGTGGTGGGGCGCGTCGCGCTTGTGGGGCCGCGTGCGAGCGCGTTCCAGCGCCCCGGCGAGAATCCCCGCGGTAAATGCGCGTGGCCGCCACCGGTCGCCGGATGTCGACGCCATGGGAACAGCTGATCAGCTCGACGATGACGCCGACCACCGCTGTGGCGGTAAAGTTGGCCGTCACGGACGAGCCGCCGGAACCGACGGATCCTAACGGCACCGTATTGCCCGGCGGCGACCCGGCCGGCGGCACCGGCACCGGCACCGACGGCCGCGGCATATTCGGCACCCTGCAGAGGCACATACCCATATTGTCCAGGCTGTCGCTGAACAAGACGACGCCGCAATGCAGGTCAGTCGCTCCCCGCCCTCATCGTCGACGTTTCCTAGCGGTTTACCGACCGGCGGCGGCGTCCCCGTTTCACGACGTCCTCCGAAACAAACGTTTTACTCGCGGTGTTAAACACTTTTTTTTATTTTCATCATAGACATTCTGTGCGAAACAATAATTTTCGACTGGAATTAGGAATGGCTCGCCAATGATCTGGTCTTGGGCAATTTGTCCAGTTTGGTGGGGGTTATTATTGAATAACATTTTAAAACAAGTTCAAATTATTATCCAAATAATAAAATTAAATTTGGAAGTTAAAGTCCTAATATTATTAGGTATAACTCCTATATATTGGTATCCTATGTCCTATCTTACGACGTATTATCATCTTTTATTACCAATCACCACGAGAAGAAAAAATGAGAAAAATGTACCACGAACCATTACACAATAATTTTACAAAGGACAAAAAAATCAATTTATTATACGCGTATAAACGTTACTATATTATACACGTTATATGTCAAAACGTGATAAAATATGCAAAATAAAACTTTTTATTACAAAACCATTGATTATGATTCGAATTTGTAACTTATTTAGCTTTTTATTGGACTGTTAAAAAAGAAAAAAATGTGAAAGTGTGCATATAAATCCGGATCTTAGTGATGATTGATGAGTTATCAAATGTTTATAAAAGGTGTGGAGGAGGGATACAAGTCTTCTATACAAGTTTTTCTTGAACTTTTATTTTTATATCCTCCCCTTTCCATAAAACATTCTCAATTACACAACTGATTCCGATAGATTAATGCGATCAATTCAATTTTAAAAAATAATACTCATTGTATAATACACATTGTACAAATATGTTTTTTTTTTAAGAACAATAGCGCAAAATTCATTAAACGTAAAATTCATTCAACACTAACCCCATAGAGCATATATATATAAATTCATATATATAAATAGCAATTATTTGATGTCGACTCGTTCAAGTAGAATAAAAGGGATAATTCTCGATTTTAAGGGCTGACATTTTTTTTTCTTATACCGACATAAGACGTAATTGAAAAAATGTCGAGAATAATCACGATTTTTTTTTATCATCACTTTCAATTTTCCGATTGATCACACCCATATGATCGTTTTATCAACTTTTAAATTCATAGTAATACAACGAAAATTCTAAACTCTTTACATAAGACATTTGCTTGTAGCTCATGAACGATACGCACTGATGCAACCTTCTTGACTACTCCCCCCCCCATTTTTTTTTCCAGAAAAATTATTATAAATCGCATTTGTTTCCCTCCAAACGCGATATTGAAATTATGTAATTGCGTTTACCGAACGCGTTCGAATATTATAAACACATTTTTATGATTTATGCGCGACGATTGATTTCCGTCGAGTCGTTCGCGCAATTCAACATTTAAATCATGTGTGCATATTATAAATTGTAATACCGGAAATCTGTGACGCCTATTTGTTACTGTATGGCGTGTGTGTGTGTGTGTGTGTGTGTGTGTGATATTAATTTACAAAATATATACGACGACAATATCATAATATTATGACGATCGCGTTCTCCCCTTTATTATTATTATTTATTTTTTTTTACAATCAAATATAACGCGCACGTAATGAATATTATACGTTTATAAATTTTATTTGCTGCACACCACACTCTTAACGTGTACGCCGTGTGTGATAAATTATAAAGTAAAAAAAAAGTTCGTAATGTAAAAATAGAGTGAAAAAAGAAAAGTTCGTAATGTAAAAATAGAGTGAAAAAAGAAAACATTTTTTTTTTACTTCTTTCGTTTCTTTTTTTTTTTCTGGGGGAGGAAAAATTGAAAGAGTGAAGGACAATTCGCGGAACACGTGCATAGGACACCGTTATACAAGTCATAGAAGGGGCGCGCAGATTTCGAGAATCGTATGAAAATAATAATGATTTTTGGCATTATTTTTCACCGCGCGTTTCGACTGTTGTGCATTGGTCGGACTTTTCCGGAACGCGCAAATCGATTCACTTCTGCGATAAATTACATTATTCGATTTTAATTATAATATGATATTATAATTACATTATTTCGCATACGGAGGAATCGAAAAATTTGTAAAAAAATGAAAAAAAAAACGCTTAGAAATTATATCCGTTTCGAGATATCCGATTTTACCGATTTAACGTTATTATTTTAAATATAAAGACGCGAAGTAAAATTATTGTAACGTTGTGCGGTAAATTCGTATGGTGTAACGCGATAGCTATTATAATGACAATTATTATTATTTATTTATTTTTTTTTAATGCATTACGCGTTCATTATTATTCGACAAACAACGAAAGGATTTGAAAATATGGCCGGGCCGTATAAATTTGTTTGGACAACTATTCAAATACGAATTTTTTTTTTTTCAATTTTTAATTTACATTTTTTTTTTTTTCGTTTTCGCTATGAACACGCGGTGGTAGCGCCGTCGTTAGACAATACGCGCGTATGAAATTCCGACGATTTTCGATTCGGTGAGGAATTTTTCGGTGTCCGTTGGATTTTTTTTTTTTTTGTTTTCTTCAATGATCCAGTGTACAGCGTATAAATAATGTAATTAATAATATATTGTATTAATAATATAAAATATATACACGAGTTCCATTGTGACGTTGATTCATTCGTGTACACGAACTGTCCGTTAAATGTTATATAAAAAAAATTCGTTTTTCGCGAACAACGAAACAATTTTTAATTCGTATATAATATAACAGTCTGCAACTCATACGCATTTCATTTTTTTATTCGCGCATTCCGTTTATAGTTTTTTTTTTACTCGCGTGCAAAAATTTACCGATGTATATAATGCGTAGGATTTTTTTTCATTTTTTTACAACGTGATTCTCGATTTTTTTTTTTTTAAGGTCATCGACCGAACGCTCGTCTTATTATATACGTGTATTATTATTATTATTGTTTTTTGAATCCATCCCCATATTAATCGTTTTAAAAGAAGAATATTATATAAGCGCACGCGTAAAATTCCAGAGAATAAATTTTCAATTTTTTTTTACACTATATTCGAGTTGTCGTTTATAACTCTGTTAATCGAAGGTTTTTTTTTTGTCTTAGTTTTTGAATCGCACATTTCATTATTCTTCAGTTACGTATTGTAAACAGATTTTTTCGCGTTTTCCTAAAATATAGAAAAACGCTTTATTAAAAACATATTATGTTAAAAAAGAAAACTGCCAAAGAAATGGCCGCGATTAGAAAAACAATTATAAACCATTTTAAACGGACTCTCTGTCAATTCGACGACGACAGTTTATTATGAAAAAAAAAAAAAAAATTGATTGGACACCATACGATATAATCATGAGTTATTTCCATTTCGAATGTCAGTTGTTCATCGATTTACTCGAGTCGTATAGGAGAGCTGGCGTTTCACGTTCGTCGTCGATATATTTTATTCTCTTGTCGAAACGTGCTTAGTAGTACTTCGAATCGCCTGTGGATTGTGGACTTTTCTTTTTCAGACGAACCGTTTTGAAACGCTCATGCACATGTACGCCGCTTATAACTCAATAGGACATGCAAAAGAAACCGCGCTATGCGTTTGTCGTAGATAATATTATAATTTATTTTACGTGAAAATCCGGTGTCTTAAGTATAACTGTGTGGCCTTCGGGGATTCTTATTTCCGCGCGCAAAGCGATTATTCCGATGAAAATCATAATATACACGAGTCCTCCTAAAAACGATTATTTTTAACGTCTGAAACAATTGCGATTGTTTTCCGACAATAATATTTGTTTAATTTAAGTTGAAAAGCTTCGCATTGTTATTTATTTATTATTATTATACTCGTTATACGCGTTTAAGAGTATAACGCGCATAACAAGATGACACTTCCACGACTTTTCTCGTGTCCATTACGCGTTTTGTGCAAACGACCGACTATGGTATAACGTATTGTTATGTATGAATTATAATACAAATAATTATGTCTTTAGTATATTACATGGTGTTGAAACGACTGACATTCGTGTGCTGAAGAAAAAAAAGAATAGTAATTATTATTATCGTCCGTGTTTAGCGACATTTTAAGATTACTAATCTCGTCGTCTCGTCCCGCTACCGTTTAAAGTATTGTTTTCCTTGTTTCAAAAATAATACGATGGTTCTTACATTTAAGATTTTTTTTCTTTTTTAAAACTTCTCTCGAATACGGTACCGTAATAATAATATTATAGTCTTAGTATTGCGCACCGTGATCGCCGTTTTTTTTATCCACTGAAACGGCATATTTTATATAACACAGTCTTTGTTGTTATTATTGGGGCTGGAAATTTGATTCTCTATTAAAAACTCCCTCTCCCGTTAAAACGTCCTCCTCCCACAAAAAAAAAAAAAATGACTTAATGAACTTCTGACCATACGAGTTTTTCGTTCATTTATATATTTACATCGAACCAATATTACGATTAGAATCGGATACTTACTTGATAATAAATAAGAAATGAAATGTCCGAAAACGTTACGCGATCATTTGCGACGTATAATATCTCAAGTTTTTTTGTTTTTATGCGAGAAAAAAAACGATTATTTATGAAAACTATACGGTGACGTTTCGATATGTGTGTGTGTGTGTGGCTAAGTTTTTAAGACATTTTAGTTCTCTTTCGCGGTATACGAAAATTTTTAACACACTCTTGCCTCCGTCTATTACTGATTTCTTTTCCCAATTTAAGCGTTGTTTAATACCGAACATTCAGCTGTATAACATATATATATTTATATATAAATTGCTGTGGTTTGAGTCACATGATATTATGTTGTCATCGAGGACGAGTCATCGTCTGTAATGTAATATAAAAAAAACCGTGTGATGGAATTTACACAGAAGTGGCGCGAAGTATTCCGGCAGACATTTGAAGAGAATGGCTTTTATTTTGTATATATATATATATATGTCGTAATATACATTTAAAATAACGCGAGAAAATAATAATAACAATAAAAATTCTTACTCGTATATGCGAAACCGTGTTAAGAGGACTTTTTTTTTATTTTTTAATTTAGGTACCGATAAAAATTTTCTAATTTTATATGTAAATAATAATATGTGTGTGTGTGTGTATGTTATATGCATATTACCGTGGTATAAATATTGAAATTTGCGTAGAAAAAAAACGACAACAATGTATATATATATATGTTTTATTATATTCCATAATATATAATATATATTGTATAAAACGAAATCTGTACCGAATTTTGATCGCGTACAAACAAACAACACAAATGGGTTTTTGAAAATAATCGTTTTGTTCGATAAAACTGCGGGAACGCGCAAAAACGTTTTCTAACTCGTCCGTCAGATGTAGAAATTAAATTTATAATAATACGTTTGAATTTGATTTTAATCACAGTGTATTGAACGATGATGACTAGTCGTTCGGGTAGGTATTATAGAGACAAGTTTTTTTCCCTCCCGGTAACGTAAATTTCAAACACGACGACGATTAAATGTATTTAAATCCGACCTAGAGAAACGAAAGTCGATCTGGAGGTGGACTATAATATATATAAAAAAAGTAATAATAATAATAATCTATAGGTTTTTTTTCTCCTTCGTTGTCGTGTAAAACTAGTATAATTATATACGCACTAATATTACAAATAATATTATAAGTGTATATTGAGTTTTATATATATATATATATATATATATAATACGTGCAATTGTGGAATGCGTATCAACTGATTGTGTATTTCATTTCTATACTGTTCCAAACGTCGCGGCGATAATATAATATATTATTATATAATATATTATTCGAATGAAAATTGTGCGTTTGATTTTTCTTTTTCTTTTTTTTTTTTAACCGTTAAACGGGTTTAACAATTTTTTTTTCCGAAATGTTTTTTTTTCCGTCATAATTCTTCTAAACGTTAAATACTCTGCGCGTTAGGATAACTTCTCGGGTATAATAACGTTACATTGCACGTTCTATATAAATATTTTTATTTGTATTATACATATTATAAATATTTACGTATTTCGAATACTGCAACATCGCGGTGTTTGTGACGAAAAAAAAAATTGTTCTTATTTTACAGCTGTTAACTTTATATATATATATATATATATATAGGAACGGCATTGCGATTGAGTTTAAAACAGGTCAGTGATTACGGTACAGCGATATTCGGAATTAAAAAAATATATGTATATTAATTTTTTTTTTTTTTACATACGCGTATATCGTTTTAATTTTAATAATACGTGGTTCGACGTTTTCACACATAAGCGTACGAAACAATTTTTTTTTTTTTTACTTTTCTCGTTTATTTTATATATATATATTTTTTTTTTATCGTCAAAACGGTATTATTATGTGTACCATTATCTATATAAAAGAAGATCCTCCTCTTTGGCGTCGTCTCGCGAAATTCGATAGATAACCCGGTGTTCGTGTTTATAACACGCGTTTGCGGTGCGCCACAAAGAAATAATTGCATTTACCGTGTACGTCAGTTGTTCTTCGTCGTCGTCGATTTCGCAATTGAAACACGTTATAATATATATTACGCTATAATATATATAATATATTATATGTTGTACGGTTCGATGTTATTCGTTCGCCGTTGAATTTTCCCGTTGCGGAATAACGTGTCGTGGACGTCGAAGAGAATGGTTCGTGAAATTTTTTGCAATACGGACGAGCCTCGGTGAGTTCGAACGAAATATGTTTTTTTTTTTTTTATTATTATTATTATTATTAAAAATGTGTAAAAAAAAAAAACAAAACACGAGTGATGAGAAAATTCTAAATTATTGACGCGTATTTCTAAAGTTCGAGTCGACGCGGCATTCTTAATTGTTTTTCTCGCACACTCGTCGTAAAATAGTTTTATTTTTTAAAGATTTATTAGAGTTTATTTAAAAAAACAAAAAAAAAAAAGATTTGTCTTACCGTAAAATTTTACGCGAACACGACGCGAGTATTTTCTAAAAAAAGGAGGGAAAAATACAATTTTCTATACTCGCATCGGACACACACACATACGTTGTTATTATTATTATTATTATTATTATTATTGTAACGAATCAGTTATAAAAGTCGCACGTTGTCCTACGGAAGCAATCGAAATATAATCGTAAATTTATGTTTGTTTAAAAATCGTACTTTTCTGGTTTCAGAAATGTGGAACACGTAGTCAAGTGTAATGGACAATCGCAACCAACGTGAGTCCGCTTTCAATACATAATAAATGTTGTTACGCATTTTGTCGAACATAATATCATAATTGTACGGGTGAAAAAAGAATTCATATTATGAATTATATTCATATTATTCATATTCATATTTAAAAATGAATCCATATTATGTGGGGCGGATAAATGGCTCGTAGTCAGCAGCTCTTATAGTAGTGTTTTGGCTGCAAATTATTCATTTCCCAAATAAAATCTTCGTTTAATTTTTCCGCTCTTGGATTTTAAGAGCGGGTGGGTGAGGAGCTCGAGTGATATTGCGACTTTTTTATTTTTATACCCTTTGTTTTACGTAGAATATTACATAAATTTACACAGGCGTCTTGCAGTGACAAATTTCACCTTATCGTTATAATAAAAGTCGTAATAATAAAGTATGCTCTCGATTTTATGCGTCCGCCATATTTGCAAGACGTATGTTTATATGAATTCAAAATTTCAAAAATTGAATCGAAACTATTTTATTATTCGGTATAGGTTATGATATTTCGTAAAAAAATTATTTATAAAAAAAAAACATACAAATTTTACCCACTTACTGATTACAATATGCCTGCGCCGCAATCAGTTGAAGTATGATTTCGAACGACGAGACAACATTTAGTATACTATATAATATTACGTTTATATCAATTTTTATTCCATGCGTGTTGAAAAATACATTTTACCGATATTTCTCATTTCTCATATTTTATCTTCGCATAATTATAATACGCAGAGTATTCAACGTGTTAGACGTATATTAATTTCGCCTTTACTATCAGAAATATTATTCTGAAGGTATTTTTATAATAACGCGAAGGCAATATCATTATATATATATATATATATATATATATAGAGCGCACATTGGACATTGGTACTCGGTTATCATGCGTTAGTTAAAAATTTGTCGAATATTCCGTTATGTATATTATTCCGACTGACTTCCGACTGTTTACTTTTGCACGAACAATAAATATAAAATATGGATTTACGAAAATAGTATATTTTAAAACCATTCGACAGAATATTATACACAGTATAACGTATATTATAATATTACAAATTCAAGTTATATAGGTATAATTATCGAATTTTTCAAATTAGCTCGTCTATAATTAATATTATTAATAATTAAAAATTTAACAAAAAAAATAAAAATGTAATTTTCACTGTTTGTTTTTAACAAATTTTTCATTCACATCCGTCTCCACGCCGAACAGTTGTTTCTATTCCTGTAATTTATGAATTCGATTTTTTTTTCATACTATTGATTTTCACAAAACAATGTTTAATTGTGGTTTTTTTTCTTGTAATATATTTTCGATGATATGAAATTTCAAGGTAAGATCGATTCGAGTTATTGGACAACGTGTATAACGAAGTCGTAATGGCAAAATGTATAAACGATTTTAGAGGGCTTATCGATTTTCGGGTTATCGAGAACAATATTATTTATAGTCTATACAGTGATCGATCGATCAAGTTCATTCATTATGTAATGATAATATTTACTACGCTGCATTGTAGATTTATCGATACACGTGTACATCTGCGTTGTATTTCGATAAGAATTTAAAAAAATATTACCATATTAAATGCGATTTGTATACTTAGTTTAAAAAACAAAAAATATATTTAAATTAATACGTTTTAATTGCGCGCGACACGTGTTAAATATTTTCGTTTAGTAAATATTACCTAATATAGTTTATACGCATAATATTGTGTTAACAGTTAGTTACATTTATTACAAGCGTTTATATTATTATTAAAATATTATATAAGTACAATTTAGTTTGTATCATTTGAAATTCGTTTAAGAAATCGTGTTGATGATATAATATTTATGTAGCTAATAATTTTAAATAATATATGTTAATATATTATCTAATATTATATGTTTGTTTTGAATTACATTAAAATATCGGGAATTATTCAAAAGAAAAATATAGATATAATGCTGTAAAACGCCGGATAAATGATCAAGGATTTGTTACAAAACAACACACCCTAATCCAAATTCACTAAACATTATTCGAGTTAGGTCTCTTAAGTTTCTGACATGTGTATATTTGTATACATTTTGGTTTCTCGTTTATAAATTGGATTTTCATATATTTACGTTTAGTTTTCGAGTCTATTATATTATGATCTGCAGAAAAACGTGAATTTATTAGTTACTTCAAACAAAACGTGTTCAGTCGTGATTTCTGTGGATAAAAATCGGATTGCAATATTGCGTTATGTACGTATATAATAAATCCATGTCATGTTAGATATTTGTGAAATAAATATAATTCAAACGTTACTTCAGAAAAAAAAATCATTGGAATACATGTAAAAGATGTATTTTTTTTAAATTATCAATATCCTATGTATTCGGGATGATTGACAAAATAAAAAAATTAATAGTTTTTGTTCTTTTTCGTATTTCTGTATTTCATATTTTAAAGACGAGCCAATTTCCGTTCACTCAATACGATTTTTTCACCCTAACCTAAATCATAGGATAATAAATAAATCGCAATATTGCTGCGTTTGCTTATGTACATAAATGTTGGAATATTGAAACGCGCGTGACGAAATTTTACATTGTCCTTGGCATTGACGTTCAATTTATCGAAGTTTCAGATGGGAGAGAGGAAAATGCAATTATATAAATGATTTACTAGTTTACCAGTTTCATTGGGTCTCTATTATTTTATTTAAAATTTGTCGCGGTTTAAATAATTATAAATCACTGGACGTCAGAATAATCTTAACAAAACGTGTACAGGTATGCCGTCGTCGGATCAGAGAAATAAAAATAGTACAATTGTTTATTTGATCGTATTACGTCTGTACAATACATTACACGCAATGTAAATGCATTTAAGAAAAATTTAATAACGTTTCGCGTATTACAATGTGATATGTTATTAAATATTCCAAAATCTATTTAGAAATATTGGCGTTTAGAACGTTGTGAATGAAACACGTGTCGTCCTGCGATCATATCGCATGTTACGTAATCCAAATTTTTATTGAAGAAACAAAAAAAAAAATTCGCAGGAGACAATATAAACACGTCTAAAGTTAGTATAATACAACGCGGTTATTTTATTTTTACTTTTTTCCACTGTGGTAATAAATTTCGTTTTTGTTTACGCTGTCTGCGTATACGACAGCTTATATAGATTTTATTTGTTTGCAGTCCGCTCTGTTTTGTCAAGACTGCTGTGTAGCAGTTCGTTTAAGTATATATTATATATACACGAATTAACACAACGTATATTATTATGGCCGTTAAACGTTAAAATCTATATAAAAAAAAAAAACAAACACACAGCTTTGTGCGTGTGTATAACGAGAGAGAGAGAGAGAGAGACGGAGTATAATGAAACCGTCGTTCATAGTACGTGAGCCGACGTATACACGTAATAATAAATAATAACACGTTAACAACGGGCGTAGTAATGATAATATTATATAATATTTTATGCATAAAGTTTCTGATCGTTTCGTTTTATTTATATTCGTCATGAATAAAAACGTCTTTATCGTTACCGTTTTTAAACTGTATTTTAACGCGTACGACCGGGGGGGAGGGGGGAGGGGATCGTCCGCCAAACATTAAAACTAAAAGAGGAAAAAAAAAATTCAGGAAAATTCAATTCCACCAAAAAATCTTTTTTTTCAACTGTCGTCTCATCCGTTACAGTTATCTGTGCGGTTTTGATTTTAATTTTCCGTTTTTTTTTTTATTTACGTGTAAATTTCGTCGATCGTTTGTCCGTAAAACGCAGCCGGTATTTCAATAGTTGTTTAATGCCGGGCGGTGTGTCCAGATAATTCACTTGTATATTATAAAAAATTCTATTCGCAAATCACGTACAGAAATCGGGAATTCATGTAGTACAAGTCTATGAAGTAAAAAAAAAAACCGCTCGAATTTCTTAATATCTCGGCCGACCGGCGACTTCGACTAACCTACAATTAACGTTCGGCGTCCCTTCATGTGCATCACAAAATGTGTACTTGCTCTCGGTAACGGATGAGATCTACTGTGTAAAAATGTATTTTATACGCTTTACCGGCTTAAACACGGTTTTAGTCGCTTGAAACCGATGCGAAATCGTATCCGTTCGACGATAACCGCGGGAGAAAACTGTTTTTTATTGTCATAGTGTTGCTGCGTAAAAAATTACTTTTAAAAAAAAAATTTTCACACAAAAATTTGCAAACAAATCATAATTTATCGCGTTCGGTTTGGTATTAATTTTATTCGTTATACGCGCCTTTAAATTATTATACCTAAACGGTATACGATTCCGTAATATTCGTTAATATTATTATTTATTTATTTTTTTTTAACGTTTTGTTTACGCGTATATTTGTGATTTCTTCTTAGTTCCTTTAGTATTTTCCTCAGCCACATGAAATAAAATATTTCGGTACAAAAAAAAAAAAAAAATAAGAAAAATTTGACGAACAATCTTTTTTTTTTTTTTTTTTTTTAATCGTCGATTGACGAAAACCCACACTGGTCCCACACGTTTCGTTTCGTCTTTACTAATTAACAGTGAGAGTATTATTTTCCCGTACTATATTCGTTGCTGTAGATGCGAAACGAGCCCCAGGACTTCAAGTAAATTCCTAAAATTTATAAGAATACATTAGGTAGAAAAAATAAAAATCGTCCCGTATAATTTCGGTCGCGCGCACGTCATATCAATAGTAGTAGTAGTAGTAGTAGACTACGAGTTTATGGAGTCGGCATAATTCTCACACCGGAACTACTCGAACGAATCGGTAGAAAAATGACAAAACATTTTTAGGCGAATCGATTTTACGAGCCGACTGCGGGGTAAAAATTCGGTAAATACGGATTAGTGAAACGCGTGGAAAAGAGAGAAGAGAACAAGAGGACCACGTGGCGCAAAACGTCGCGGCGTCGGTTGTGGCGGGTCGCGCGCGCGCGTGTAAATATAGAGCGCGTTTCGTAATATTTAAGAAGAAAAAAGAAAACCGTGTGACCACCGCGTCTTTTGAAACGCGTTCGCGGGCGCCCGAAATGCTGCCGGCGCGTCGGTCGCCGAGGCGTTTAACGCGCAGACCGCGCGGTTCAGCACGCTCGGCCCGCTGGTTTCCGTTTCGTTTCGTCCCCGAAACGTGTATTTATAATATAATATTCACCGGTGTTATATATATATATATATATTATATATATACACCGCGCGACACTCGTCTCTCCGGTCAAAAAAAAAAAAAAAACGAGAGAATTTTCGCTGTTTTTTTTTTTTATTTCGATTTTCGCCTCCGAACACTCGGCCTGTAAATGAGACTTTAAAAAATTAAAAATACGTATAAAAAGACACTAAAAAAAATACTTGTTTTTTAACAATAAAATTACCCGGCCGTTGCGCAACATTTCGGACAACAATAATTATATAATTCTTTTTTTTTTTTTTTAAACGAATATTATTTAAAAACGATTCCGTTATAATACATAATTTGTGACGCGAATATCAACTGCAGTATTCGTGGGTAATACGAATTTCCATTTTTAATACATTCGAATAACTCGTGCACGGTTTTGGACGAATCCCCGTCGTCGTCGATACGGTCAATTTTTTCACAAATCGTGATGAACCTCCCCCTCCCCCAGCGCCGTTATATTAACGTTTAAAGTTCCATTACCGAATGTGTGGTATGTCCCGTTGTTGTATACGACTCGCTTGTTTACGGTATAACCGTAACATTTAAGCACAATCCATTTACCTCCGCGGAGACAAAAACCGAGAAGTATTTGAAAGAAAAGCGACTCAATCAGAGACTTGGTACACGGAAAAAAAAACGCCTCTTCTTCTATACATATTTATAAAGACAACGTACACTCCGCTCAGGTTCGATTTCTTTATTTTTCTTCTTCTGAAGCGTATAATATGACGCGTTATATCGTAATGCTCGCGATTCCGGATTTCGTATAATATTGTATAATATTCGCCGAAATTCCCGCACGATTCGCACGATGAACACAACGTTTTGAATAGCAAGCGGGTGGAAAACCAGCTCCTTATTCCCGTATCTTTATACGCCACTGGATCCACATATATACATATATATATTTTTTTTAATCCTTTAGACGAACGCAAATATACGAATTATTCGTCGAACGAATCGATTTAAAATCGTAATTAAAAAGAAAAACTTGCGTAAACTAGCGATTAACGCATAGGTCGAATATCGCCGACGCGTAAACGTGCAGTTGTAACTAATGATGACGTAACAGACGTGTAGGTAAATTTCTATATTTAAATTCTCTTCGCGAGAACAAAAAAAAAAGATCGTGAAACGGATCGTAAAAACTTAAAAAAAAGAAAAAGAAAATCTATTAAAAAAATAATATAAGTGTACGTGTATACGGGAGAAAAAATCGTGAAAAAACGTATAAAAAAAAAAAAAACGTAATGGGATTAGAAAACGGACCGCCGCATCGAGTATTGTACTACGGACGGGAATCGCTCTGTATATAAATAATATATAACCGCGCGGCGGGACGGGTCGCGGTCAGTGTATTATAGAGTAGCGCGGCGTGCGTGTATACTCCTCTGGCCGCCGTCCAGGATATGCTCGACATTGCGTGCGTCACAGGCTGTCTCGTTTGTCCCGTTTCCGAAAGCCAAGAGTCTCGAAATTGTAACAATTTGGCAGCCGCCGGCGCACGACATTATTATAACGTGTGTGCGCGCGCGCACTGAGACCGCCGGGCCTACGTATGTCGGCTTGTAGGTTAATCATAAATCGAGTGTTGAGCATGAACTAGGTCGACCCCTTCCCTTTGATGTGTGGCTTAACTCGTTTATCATCATCATCATCATTATTATCATTATTATTATTATTATTATTATTATTATTATTATTATTATTATTATTATTATTATTATTATTATTATTATTATTATTATTATTATTATTATTATTATTATTATTATTATTATTATTATTATTATTATTATTATTATTATTATTATTATTATTATTATTAAATAATTATAAAAACAAAACTATCAAATTTTTTTTTCAGTTTTCCCGTTTTAATTTTTCAATAAAAATCCCCAAATAATAGCCATTCGCGCAACATTAATTATTACCA
Source organism: Chaetogeoica ovagalla (assembly GCA_032441825.1). Classification (NCBI taxonomy): domain Eukaryota; kingdom Metazoa; phylum Arthropoda; class Insecta; order Hemiptera; family Aphididae; genus Chaetogeoica; species Chaetogeoica ovagalla. Next base: position 191,998 of record CM063741.1, read on the forward strand.
CCCGTCCCGTTGTCCGCCAACAGCCATTGCTCGTCGTTAGAAAATAATCGTTCGGTGCTGGTACTAAATACGGCGCAAAAGCCGCGAGAACAAACGCTTCGAATGTCATGGCGGTTCGATAAGTTTAACACCAGAAATTGCAGCGACTGTCGAATGTGCTGGTACACCGCAGTCGCGGCGAAACAAGAGTTTTTTTTTTTTGTGTTCCTAAGTACGGTCGTGTTTTTATTTGGACTCGCCGTCGATAGTTTCTCGTCTTTTCCGAGATAGCCGAACAACTTTTGCATCCCAGTAAACAGTGGCCGGCCGTATAAACTCCTCGTCTCGGGCTCCCTCCGGGGACCGGTTCTCACTCGTCGCTGTGCGCTGTTCTGACCATTCTTCGTTTTCAGCAGACTGATCAGTTAACATCGACGCGAAAATTGTCTGAAAATTTTTGCTCGTTAAATCCTCAGTCGAAACCGTTGAAACTTTCGCTCGAACTGCGGCAACGGTTACACGTGGTTGTGTGTAATGAACGCGTTCTGATTTCTGCACGAATGACGACGGTCCGTCGTCTATAGGGTTATTATCGTTGAAATATTCGTATATCGTTTTAAAACTTCGTTTATTTATACGATCGATATTTAAAATTTTTCGCGTTCTCCAAACGTTTTCCCGATGACAGAAACTACGACCGAATACCGTACGAGAGCAGCAGAAACATTTTGCTCTTTGGAAACGATTGCTAATTTAGGTATTTCGGTGACTGACCGTAAAGTCAAATTAAATAACACGCGTGTGTCATCGAAAATCGAACGAGACGATGATTATATCTACTCGTGTCGTCGATTTTTTTTTTTATTGTTATATAAAAACTGAGAATTCTTCGCGATTCACGAATATGTTTTCAACGATTTTTACATTACACAACGATATATTACGATGATTATTACTCATGTGGTTTTCCACATATTATTTATGATTACGTGCGTACGTGATGTTGTTACACACACTCGGCGGGCTTCCTACTAAACTCAATTTTTTCACTATTTCTCACTGAACTGTTTAAATCGTTAGCTGACTATTTTTTAAGTGATTTAGACTGTTCATTAGTGTACGTTTGAAAATATTTGAGAAAAAAAAATGTTTTTTTCTCCGCTGTAAAGATAACGGATGACCGTATTTAGCTGATTTTTTTCTTCATCCAGACATTCCGAAAAGTGAAACAGTATAAACAAAAAATGATTCAAATCTCGCCGCGTGTATATACAACACATTGCCAACTGTTTGAAAAATTGTTCTAAATAAAGTTGTTAATTCGAGTAATCACAGCTGACACTATACTGCGGTATGAATAATTACCGAAATTTATAGTGTCTTACGAACACATTTTTTTTTTTTTTTTATAGGAAACCCGTGTATATTGCGTATAATACTGCCAGTGTATTTTGTCCGAGAAAAACGGGCGATTATTGTAATATTACAAAAAAAAAGACTATTTAAATTTTAATCGAAAACAGTAAAAACACGTCGTGAATAAATAAATAAGTGCATTTGATGTGATACAGGAGGTGTCCCGACACAATAAGAGAAATATTTTTATACACACTGCACGAGAACGGAAATTCGATTTTTATTTTTACGCGAAAAATTGATATTAAACGTAGACACGTTTCGGATCATTAAAAATCGCAAAAACGATTTCGTGCGTTCTCGTCACACGAAACCGCTTTAAAAGTTATTTAAAAATATATACTTACACTCATCGGTTCGTGAACTAAACGTGACAGTTCTCGTATTCTCCAAGTAATGTCTCATCGTATGTATATGATTAATTTACGATTTCGTCCGTGTGGGAGGACAAATTAATATTTTATGTAATTGCGAAACGTTAATTTGTGTATAAGTTATTGAAATATGTACGTGGGAAAATATCGTACACCGTGGCACGTTACCAAAAAAAAAAAAAAAAAAAAAAAAATCATATTCTATAATTTACACCGAGGAAGTTCATTTATTAGTTCTTTTTTTTTTTTTGTTTGTCTCTAAAATACGAAAGTTTTAGGTTTATTACAGAGAATACCGACTATTCAAACTAGGTAAAAAATATATATCAAACAGAATATTCGTAGTATTTATATTCAATTTCTTATATATTTACCTTAAACTCGAGTTTTTTTTTCTCCACGTGTTCGTGGTATTCCATTGAAGCATATAAATCGGAATACGTTTGATTGGTTTTTTGAATTTTTTTTTTTCATATGTTCACAGGTACAGACAACCGAGATTCAGCTCCAGACGACAATACAGACGAGTAGTGTTCAAACACGGTGAATGTAATGTCGTTCAAGGGAAGGTAGCTAAGAGAAGAAGAAAATATTTACAGGTAAATTTACTACGATATAAATGAGTATATTTTGAAAAAAAAAACTGCTCTTATGATATTCGCACAAAACTTTTACGTCGTATAGACTATAACATTAAAAAAAAAAAAATTATTTGACTACTCGTATGTAACTGATAAACAGCAAAACTATGCGAATTCGATTTTTTCATTCATCTATTCGAAATTTTTTCTTTCTGTTTAAAGACTATTTTTAACATACATTTTGTTTCGATCCGTACGAATATTTGATTTTTCAATTTATAAATATATCATTACGATTGCTATACGACAAAACGAGTATTTAATAACTTATTTTGTATTAAAAAAAAAAAATTAGGTATGTCGAGAAAACGCGCGAAAAATTATAATATTGCATTCGATCACGACCGAATTTCATGTATTTCGTGTTAACACTTGCCCAGAGCTTAAAATTTTCGTTTTCTCTTACCGCGTACCGCGTGTACGACAGACGGATCGAGTTTATATAATATGAAAATAATTTTTTTTTTCCCCCCCGAAACAATATTTTGTATTTATTTACTAATACATTATAGCGAAATGACGGAAATCGACCAACTCGGGCTTCAGATACTTATTGATACACATTATTTTAACCATTAAACGATAAACCGTATTTATGACAATTATCATTGTAAAAAAAAAAAAACTAGAAATGCGGTTTAATCGAAAAATGATAAATTACATTTTTTTACCGTGTGAGTTGAAAAAAAATATCTTCGGTAGTGCACACAAGGCGTTTCACTATTATATAATTATATACGAATTTTAATATATATATATATATATAATATATATATATATATATATAATGTATAATATATATATATTATGTCGTGTATTTGAGTAAAAAAAAATTTTTTTATGTCGCATCTTAGGATGTAAATCGCTAGCCTATTTTTAGTGTTGACACAACGCGCTATTATTTTATTTTTCAAACGCGTTTCTTTTCTTTTTTACTATAGGCGCGTCTTGTCACACGGCGGCGGCGCAATCTAGAGCGTGACAATGCCCGCGAGCATGACAATTTTTTCTTTTTATCATTTCATCTCTCGTCAAAATCCAAAACCTATACCGTCTTTATTTGTACGCATATAAATATTGACGAAAAAAAAAACAGAAAGAAAACCCTTTAAATTTTCTCACGTTAAGAGCAAAGCGATTTAGATTGACGCGATAGACGTGTTTTTGTCTCGTTGTTTTCAACACTGTATTTAATGACTCTGCAGTGTATTTCCAGTACAATTTACTCGTAGTTTACGCGAAGACACTCTTCGAATTTTCTTTTTAATACCGCCAATAGCAAATAGTAGCAAATAGTTTTTTTTTTTTTTTTGCAAAAAGTGATTTTTAATAATAAATAAACACGTTTTAAGAATCCCTTATACACTTATATCGAGGATCAATTTATATATATATATATATAATTGTTTGAAAAATATTTAATTTTATAATTTTTTTTTGTTTCTTTTTTTTTAAGAATAATTTCTGTATTCGCTATAGTTATTTATAACAATGCGGTATTACATTTATAATGGTATTAGAAAAAAAAAACAATTTTCAAAACGTATTTTCTTATTTAAAAATGCAAATAATTTTTATTTATGTGTAATATTTCAAAGACACACTATGTATAGATAAGGAACAAAAATTTTTTTTTCGATTAGACGTACGATAATATACTTTACAGCATGCGCGTATTATTATTTACGAAAATATCGGGGAACGATTTATATGATTTAAAATTTTAATTGCTGCTGATTAAATTCCGGAAAAAATTGACGAATACTATACAATTACGCGGTAATACGTTCGGGGGCGGGGGAATAAATTATTCTAAAACGAATAATTTATGTATTTAATATATATATATGTATTTAGATAAAGTATATAACGAAATACCGAGATTTTTTTTTTATCTGCATTGCTTATGCGATCATTAGTGCGCTCGCGATTAAATCTCTTTTCGCAAAATTCAAAACGGCACGGCATTACGCGTTATATTAGAATATCGTACTGTATAACAATATGAAGTGTAGACTCTGCAATACAATAGTCGTACATTATACGAATTCACCGACGTATTATTATGAAAAAATAAATCCAAGCGGAGTAGAATATATATTTTATTTTTTTTTATATATAATTTGCAATTAATTGAAAAATAACTTAATATATAATTAAAAGTAATGGTGTCTTCTTAAAACATTTAGACAGTAATTATACAAATCCGTTGTAAATACATAAATAGTATAAACCAGTTCGGAAATATTATTATACTCTATAATTCGTATATACATATTATAGGTCAATGTATATAAGCTCTAATATTAGTGTACCGTTTTTCGTTATTTATTTTTTTTTTTTTTTTTGAAAAATCGCACGAATGTGTCGTCACCGCGAGCGCTTAAAATCACACGATATTATTATTATTTTTTTTTTTTATACAGCACGTGCGCGGCGGCTGTGTTAAAAAGTAATAATAAATATATACGGTACGAAAAACAAAATGTTCGAGTACAAAAACCGATAAAGAAAGATTAACGTATTAAAGTACTTGTTTCAGTCGCAGTCCCGCGTGTACATATTGTTTTAATAATTTTATAAAATTAATTATATTTTATTAAATTATATTTAACCCATTTCGCTGTGTGCGTCGCAAATATTAACGCGTTGGGTTAAGTAGTTGTTGTACGCGTGTTAAACGAGTTAATTTTTTTCTTTCTTAATTATTACAATCAATGGGGGGGATGGAAAAAACTTTTTTCCGATTACCTAACCACGCGGCTTTGTCGTTGTCGTCGAAATATATCAACGTGTCCGAAAGTATTAAACACAAGTCGTATATGAGCATAAACGTTCGCGTTGTAACTGTAAAAGAAAGGAAACGATTTTTGTTTTTTTTTCTTTTTTGTTTTTACGCCTTTCCGACCGAATGCAAAGGCTCTGCGTACAACAAAACGATTATTTATGCACGTTATAATATATAGACGGAAGATTAATCCGCACGTTGAATACGTATATATATACTCGTCGTACAATTTATATAACGTTCGAAATATAAAACGTTTAATTTATTATATTATTATTACGTAATTACTGTATACGCGTTTTATATAACGCGGCATTTGTATATTATGTTGTATATAATAGTCATAAAAATTGTCCGCAAGACATTTTTCTGTACATAATATGCTCCCACGGATTCACCTTGAACGCAAATAGTTTCGCTCAAATATAAATTATTTAATCTATATAATAGTATTATGTACACGACGACGCATAGACACTGTTTTATTGTTATTACTATTATTATTATTATTATTATTATTATTATTATCGTAGATAATATTACTCGTTAATAGTCCAGATATTCCTCCTTATTCTCCCGGAAATATTTTTACGAACGAGAAAAGATTTTAAGTGAAAACACATAATAGTCGTATACATATACCCATTATATAAACGCGGAAAAAAAGAACGTTTTAATATTCGTATAGAAAAAATAAAAACAAAAAAAAAAGAAGAGTTATTTTCTTTTAAGTATTGTTTTAAGAGATACTTCGATAGTCATGCAAGTCACTTTTCTCGTAATTAAACATGGCGAGAGCGGGGGGAGGAGGAAGCGCGGTGTCTGACTATATATTTGACAACAGTTTCAAATGTCCGTCGGGAGAATTCAAGGGGGAAACGTCTTATATACAAATGTTCTGTATCGTCGATTATCCCTGCACTCTCTTTCTTTCTTCGCAACGCGGCTCAAAAATCACACGAAAATTCTTTTTAACAATCTAATTAAATAATTATTACGGTCCGATCGCACGTCTTTTGCACGTATTTCAGGACATATTTACGACGCTCGTCGACGCACAATGGCGATGGACGTTGTTGGTGTTTTCGATGAACTTCATGCTCAGCTGGTTGGGCTTCGCCGTCGTATGGTGGCTGATAGCGTTGAACCACGGCGATCTGGACGTGTCTGTCAGAAACAACAACTCGACGTGGGTGCCGTGCGTTCGTGAAATGTATTCGTTCACTTCGTGTTTCCTGTTCAGCGTGGAGACGCAGCACACCATAGGTAAATACGGTGGTACATTTTGATTTTACGCCGCGCCGCCGGTGTTTCGGAGACGTATACACGAGAGTTTTTAGGGGATACGGGTATCGTTGAAATATCATCCCTTATGATTTTATATAATCGCACAATAGACTAGCGAGGGATCTTCTCGGGGATCGTTTTCCCTCTTTTCAAACCGATTGCGTTTTTAATTATTTCCCCGGGCGGGTATCTCATTTATATCGCGTGCACGCTTCAGACACGCCCTATCTGCTGAACATTATATTCCTCAGATCGTTTTTCATATTATACGTTTCGGAACGTTTATTTTTATTTTTTTTAATCTTTTATTTATACCTATTAAACCACCTCCCCTCGTATATAACCTGTAACGTGGTATAATATGTCTCGTTTACGCTGTGTACATCAGGTTATGGTTCCAAACACACGACCGAAGAATGTCCTGAAGCAATATTCATTATGTGTCTACAGAGCATAGTGGGCGTCATGATCCAGGCGTTCATGGTGGGCGTAGTGTTCGCCAAGTTGTCCAGACCGAAAAAACGCACGCAGACGCTTCTGTTCAGCAGAAACGCCGTGATATGCCAAAGGGACGGTATTTTGTGTCTTATGTTCCGCGTGGGCGACATGAGAAAATCGCATATTATCGAGGCGCACGTCAGGGCGCAATTGATAAAGAAAAAAGTGAGAGCGCGTTCGTTTTTTTTATATTATAAAAGATTTTTTTTTTTTTTTTTTACGAAACACCGTTATTATATTATATGGATATATTTGTAACACCATAAACCGCAATTATTATTCTTATCGTCCGTTTGATTCCTCGATTTTTAAATTGTAAAACTGAAGTTATCGCGACGGAAAAATATCATGTCCTCCTCCGTACACAAACCTCTCCTCCTATTGCGCGTTATTTGTGTTTTATGTCTTCTTTGGTTTATTTAAGTAAACAATGATAAGAGATTGCACACAATGGCGTAACCAGGAGGGAAGGTTTTGGATGTCTAAATCTCTCCTCATTGTTTTTTTTTTTACGTTTTTACTAAAGTGGGTCCTTGTATGGTTCATTAAGAATATGAGCATTGAACAACAAACCTAACAAAAAATGTGAAAACCTATAGTTTCGTTCATACTTAAACCCCCCTCTCCATTACATAAACCTGGCTACGTCACTGATTGCACATATCTGTCTCGGAAAGAGGATGAGAATGGCTGCGGAGGTGGTATTGGATGTGTGGAGAAACCAGCAAGAATATAACAAGAAGCGCGTTGGAGCGACATCATTTGTGGATAAAACGAGGGAGAACGAGATGGTTCGGACACGTGGACTGATTATGGAATTGAGGATGATGCGAGCGTACAAGAGGTGGAATAGGATCGTGGAGGTATAGGACTAGATTGGCTTGGTTGTGAGTGTAAGGAGAAGATGGAGATTTTCAAATAATTTCACGCGTTTAATAAAAATAAAAAAACAATAACTGTACATAACATTGCACCGTCATAGCGAGGTATACCGCGTAATTTCGAAATTCGTTTCTTTCGCGTTTAGATGACAATAGAAGGTGAGCTGTTACCATTCCATCAACAGGAACTAAAAGTCGGCGGAGACGGCGAAGAAGACCGGATATTCTTCATATGGCCCACGACAATTGTGCACAAAATCACCCCGCAGTCACCGTTGTACATGCTTTCGGCGGCCGATTTCTTACAAGAGAAATTCGAAATCGTCGTCGTCCTAGAAGGTGAATATATCGTTTTCGAGTAAAGTCGCATTTTCGCATTTCTCGGTATACGCTTTTTCGTTGTCGTCGGTTCTCAAGACGCATTTATCAAGCGGAAACATACATTTGTAAAATTGAAAATATTTTCACGGTTTCGAAATAATTCGCATGTAGGTTGGAATTTTCGAGTATTATTTTAAAGACACGTTCATTGTGATCGCGTTCTATTGTCCGTTTAAAAACGTCGAGTTATTTAATAATAATAATAATTAATAACGTTTGGAAAATCGATTTTCAATCCGTTTTTTTTCTTATTTTGCTGGTTTTCGTTTTACGAAAAAATAAAACAATCGATTCTACCGCGTTTTCAGGCGTAATCGAATCGACGGGGATGACGACACAGGCCCGGTCTTCGTATTTGCCCAACGAAATACTCTGGGGACACCGATTCGAGACGCTGGTGTCGTTCAAAAAAGAAACGGGCGAACACGAGGTGGACTACAGTCTGTTCAACAACACATACGTGGTAGACACGCCGCTTTGCAGCGCGCACGATCTGAAAAAACTCATCTCGCTTCGGGCCCATACCGGTAAAATTGACGTTGATACGTTTCTTGAGAAAAAGAACAAAATTAATCTATTCCTGCGGCTTTTTAACGTGCCCGTTAACTACGTGATCACATAGTATAATATATAGCGGTATTTGTGTATGTTTTTTTTTTTTTTTTTGACTAATTTTCACCCGTTTCGTTTGCCATCTCATCGTAAATGCTCTTGTGTTTTTTGTTTTTTTAACGGCTCCTGAATAATCCGATATTTAAACGGCGCGCGTTTCAAGAAGACGACGAAAACATTTTTATAACGCTCGTTGTGTTTGCGTGTTTTTTTTTTTACTTTCCGTCTCGTAATCTTCGACAATGGCTTTTATCGCAAAAGCCACGTTAAAATACGTAAAATTATAAAATCACAATATATATATATTATCCGCATAAAATATATACTTCGACGATAAAATTACACGCGTGACGAAACAATATCAATCATACGCGTTTTAACAACGAACATTTATAGTTTCTATCCGTCCCTATAACTCCCTTCAAAAAAAAAATAAATATTTTTTAACATCGAAAATAGTTTTCCACGTGTATTATTATTACGGATTTATTATTTTGTTCTATTAGAGTTTAATTTTAACTCAATTACCACCGTTATAAAAAACAAACCTAATTTTTATTATATATTTATTATTTATACATATCCTACAATATTTGTATACTCACGTTTAATATCTTTATTTATACCAGTCTATACGATTAATTAAATCATGTAAATGTATATTTAAGTCGTATATATATATATGTATTCATGCACATGCTTTTAATATCGTATACTAACACGTTATTATAATCTTGTTTCGTTTTTACCGCTATAATATTAATAATATAACATAAAATCCGATAATATCGATATTGTGATCGCCGTTTAAATTTTACAAAATCGTACTTCTAAATACATGCCTATTAAAATATATATGCGTACTATAGGCATCAGTGTATATGTATACATATCGAAAAAGTAATCAAAAAATATTAATATAACATTATATAGTCTGAATTTAATTTAGAATATTTGTATAATTATTGTTTTTACCTACCATTATTATTTTTATTATTAAAAACTAATTTATAATAATATACATATATTAATATTTTATCGAAATAGAACATTTTATGGAAATGGTTCATAAAATTATTTCATGTATTCTGAATAATACCCATAATAATAATAATAATACGTATATTTATTCATCAGACGTTTAAGGACGTATTCGATTTTGGTTTTCGCCCGATTGGATAATACGTCAATAATTCGGTGTAGTATAATTTTGAATTTACTTACGACCGACATCGTCTCGTATTGTACACCAAATACACTAAACGGAAATGGACTCTGATTCGAAAGAGTGAAAAACACTCTTTTTTTCGGTAAAAAAAAAACAAAAACCAATTCGTAGGAGTTCGTTAATAAAGAGAAGTTTCTCTTCAATGCATCGGCATTAATACGTGAATATTTCTTATTGTGGTTTTTTCTAAACGTTTTCATCTCGAAATACGCGGAGAACCGTTCGCCGAATTGTTGTCGTAACAAATCGTGAAGTGCGTATTGAAAAATGTCGAAATGCGCGTTTCGATTCAGAAATCAACGGCGAACCGTATTTGCGCCGAGCCTCCGCCGTCTCCGTTTTATTAAATCGCGTAGAACAACAATAATAATCGTTCACAGTAACATACATCATTATAGGCATGCGCGCCGAGAGAAGTTAAAGTGAAATATATTTTTCCCCTGCTCGTATCGTAAGGAAATAATGATTTTTTTCTTATTCTAAATATTAATGTTTACTACACACGTCACGTCCATAAGCCACGCATAATAACGGGACTCACTCATTTAGTTATAATTTTTGTGTTTCGTTTTTTTTTTTTTTTTTTCGTAATAACAATGTCATCGCGTTCGTCGAGTCTCTTAACGTCGAATAACAATAATTTCCGTTTAATGGTGATAAAACAGTAAAAAAAAAAAATATATATATATATCGTTTCTCGTTGACGTTTTAAATTTTAAACGGAACAACTCTACACGTTTATCGTTAACTATTCCACACGGACACAATTTTAGCACGAATTTGATAATTCTTATAGAAAATATCGTAACGGGGCTTGGATTCTTTAAATCCGCCACTGACCGACACTTTACAAAATATTATGGGGGAGGAGGAAGGAATATTCAATAATACCGTTGGACGAGTCGTCGGTGTGTGTCGCACATAACGAATAACGAGGACGCGTATATAGGCGACCGATGCCCGTTTCGCCGGTTTCTTCGAAATTTGAAGTCGACGACGGTTATAATATTCGAGTTTTATCATTAATCTTCTTTTCGCATAATAAAACGCATTTTTACGCGGTGACAAACTCGTATAAATGCGTTGTGCGAAAACGCGGATTGATTTTCGGATAACGCGCACTCGGTCTGTGTTCTCTCGGTGAATAATACAATAATTATATTCATCTCGCCGTCGTGGAATAAAAACAAAATAATTTAAACGCGTGTGTGTGTGTGTGTGTGCGTGCGTGTATCCTGCGAATACATAATTACTGTTTTAAAATCATTTTTAAAGCGAAAATCGTGCGTGCACCTATTTCTAACGGATTTTCTCCGTAAAATTAAAATTTTATTTCGAGTTCGTATATTAATAATATTATTACGTATTATGACGGAACACGAAATCTATTATAGTGTAACGTTACGAATATTTTTATGACAACGCCGTTGGATTTTACGCGTATAAATTTAACCGGTAAATATCGTCGAAAGGGAGAGAGTTTCGAAAACGCGTTTGTTTTCCGAAACAAAAACGAAATTAAAAAAAATCGATATATTTGTATACGCGCGCGTTTAGTGATTTTCGGTATAATTTCTTTCAGAGATGCATCACATGCAACCGCTGGAACATTCCGTCAACTACTACAGCGACCATTCGGACAGCTGTTCCGGTTCCAGGAATGCGTTGCACAGGACCCATCGCAACGGCGCACGTGACGGCGGCGGCGGCGAACTTCAGGACAAGCAACTGTCCACCAGCGATCTGATGATGGCCCAGCTGGAGCCGTTCCTCATTAAACCCGGCGAACTGCCCGGGCCCGAATCATTCCTGTGACGAACAGACGACCGTCGCTGCCCGAGGAGCTGCGGAGATATCGTATTTCCCGTCATCTCATATACTGTTGCAGTATACGAAAGGGACACACGACAGGGACCGCGTCCGCGATATCCGCGTGAGCCGCGCGTGCGCCGACGCCGCCGCAACCGTCCCACGAATCGACGCGGACTTCCCAACAACCACTCACAATCAATCGCATCTTCCACTCCCCCTTCTCCAACCCCCCACCCACCCCTCAAAAAAAATCATTGTGATCTTATTAGACGTTTATACGATTATTTATATAATAATATTTATTGTATTTTGGTTTTTAATAAAAAGAAAAAAAAATTTAAAAATCAATTTAAAAAAAAAAAAAAATGTTTAAAAAACATTACGCGTACGTAATATAAAATATAATAATAATAATAATAATTTTATATCCGCGAATACTACAACGATTTTATTAAATATTTTGCGATATTTATATACGAAATATATGTTTATTGAAGTGTGCAAGAATGTATATATACAGTACACCGGAGAATTACGGGGTCGTCGTATCCCATTTCGCCACTATTATTATTATTATTATATTTTTTTATAAATTCTTATAATTTATAATATAATATATAATAGTTGTATATTTCGCGCAGACGGAACGCGTGCTCGGCGCTCAGTTATTGTCCATTTAACAGGAGCGAAATCAGTGGTGGTGGCCTCCTCGATAAACCTATCCGATTAATTCGTACGTAGATCGACAATCGAGCACATTGCGAAAATAATTATTTCCTAATAATATATACATATATATGGGAAAAAATAATATTTCTATTGAGAGAATTCCAGTTCATTCAAATACTCATTAACGAACGCTAAGGCTGTACGGTAAACGGTGTCGCGGATTTTTATATCGACATTATGTATTTTTAAAAATAAAATTATCGTAAAATTCGCGCGTTTCTCCTTAAATCCGCTACTGGAGAAACATGCGTACAATTGGACAATTCAATATGCCGCCGTTACGGGAATTACACTGCCATTGGAGTCGCATCGAGTGAAATATTGCGTAGAAATTATGAATAAAAATATATTGAACTAGAAGAACGAATTACGAGACTCGGGAAAGAAAAAACATCAAAATAATTCCTTCGCAAATAGAACGGGGATCGAGGACACTTTGTTTATTAAAAGTTACGGTGCTAAAATTCTCGGCGAAATGGGACCGGGGTCCGGTCGAGAGCCAGAGACGACGATCGGAAGAAACGTTCCGCTCGTCGTCCTCTACGCGAACTTCAAACGAAATCCCACGCGCAAAATATTTCACACTTATTCGCATTTAAAATCCAAAAACGTTTGTCGAGTTACAGTTAATACGTTGAGTCGGTCCCGGTTTTCACTGGTTTTCATTTGGTGTTTATTTATTTTTTTTTTTTTAACGACGAAACGAACCGATAAGGCCAATATTATAATATTTATACAAATCAAAATATTATACACTTGACGATTATTTTGACTTATACGTCACCGTCCTGCAAAACATATTGACCCGTAAAACTGAGCAAAGCAAATTGTAGTTTTTTTTTCTTTCGATTTTGTGGGATTTTTAACAATTGGGGGGGGGGGAGGAAACAATTCGAAAAACTTAAACTGATCTTATTTCTAATATATTCTTATTTCCTCGATACGTGTAAGTTTATACTAAATACATACGCGTTCGACAGGTTATAAATCGTACAAATAATATCAAAAAAAAAAAAAATATATATATATAAAAAAAATAAACGTTTAAAAACTTATTTGTTATAGTACTTTGCGGGGAGTACATAAGCACACTCGTTTAATACATATTGTATGCGTGTCTGCTGAGAAAGTCGCCCAAATGTCGTGTTATATATAAGCGAACTCGTAACGTACAAATAAAATGTATTCGTATACTTAAGAAATAAGTCAACGTGTAAACACAGTTTGTATAGTTTACAAACATTTTGCTTCCTAAAACTTGCGTCTTATTACAATAACAAGAGACTATCACACGGTGGTCGTTCGACGTTGTTTCATACTGTACATGATATTGTTAAATTTTTAAAAACTTAAGAAATGTGTTTAAAATATGTGTTGTGTATATATATATATATATATATATATAGCTGGTACGTTCGATTGCCGGAGTCGAGTGAATCGCGTAATATATAAACGATTTTAATTTTTTTATCGTTACCTGTAATACTTCGTCAATTATTATAATTATTATTATTTTTTTTTTTTACAATTACGAAACGAATTTGTACTAGTGTGTATATACCACGAAGATTGCTGACTGATTACAAATAATATTACAAATACGGCTGTAATCTGCAGTACATTTTATGCATAAGACTTGAATTCAAAATCAAAAACTGTATAGCAATAATAATAATAATAATATTATTATTATTATTATTATCGAGCCGCGTATGTATACGAATTTTGAAATTATGAATGATGTGTTTGAAATAAAAGACATACGTACATATACTGTAATAATAATAATAATAATAATAATAATAATAATAATAATAATAATAATAATATAAACATATTGCCTGAAAACTTATTTATTTTATTATACGGAATAATATCGCGCGGGGTTCACTTTTCTGTTTTGACGTTTTGTCAATTTATTACAGTATGTTATGACAAACACGGCGCGTTTTTAAACGATTTTAATTGAAAATCTCTGTTATTATATAACAAAATATATATTTTATTGCGTTTATAATTAATAATATGTTCGACAAATATTTATATATATATATAAATTAAAAAAACGAATCCCCGGGTGTATATATAAGCAGCTATAGTGTCACACATACGTTATTCATCTCTGCAATTATTTTGTCAAATACACATTACAAAATATTATATCCTCGTTCGTATGTCACACTAATACTTAGTGAGTTTACATAATTCGTCGTTTAAGAACGAACATCACACCTCAGATCTCATAGATTTTCAAAAGAACTAAAAAAAAAACGAATTAACGATAATTCTCGAAATAAGTGATGGTACGCTCTATTTTTCGAAATTAATTCCTTTTCTTTATTGGCGAGAGAAAAAAAGTAATCGTTTCATTGCGTCAAACAAATCCGCGTTCAGCATCCCGATAGTAACGAAAATTGGGTTGCAAATGTCAAAAAAATCATTTTATACCGTGTTATGAAATTACTCAATGATTTCACCTATTTTTTACCTCACAAACCTATTTTCTACAATAAAATATTATAGTTGAAAACTTCTAGACCACGAGATTACCGCGGAGGAATATCGTTCTGACACGAAACCGACGACGCATTTTCGATTGAAAACCTTTTTAAAATTTCCAACAGTGTCTATTCGTATATTACGCGTGTCGAAACAAAAATGAAGTGTCCGTTTACGTGTAAAAACGGTTGAAATTATTCGAAAAAATATTTCCGCAAGCAAAGGCAAACACCGCTAAAACCGTTTTTATTTTCTCAAGAGGGGTATTTCGTCAGTTTTTTTTTCAGCGCGTTGAATTCACAGCTCTGATACGATTTATCGCAATAATAATAATAATAATACAATACACGTCTTTATCCGTTATTATTTTTAATCTCGATTAAGTCGCGTAAATATTGCCATTGCACACCACACACAAACGGCGGCGACGTCATCGTATATAATAATAATAATAATAATAATAATAATAATAATAATAATAATAATAATAATAATAATAATAATAATAATAATAATAATAATAATAATAATAATAATAATAATAGTAATAATAATAATAATAATAATAATAATAATAATAATAATAATAATAATAATAATAATAATAATAATAATACGACAGCCTCTTGTGTACAACACTCGGATAATATTATTACGAGAACGTTACAAGGTCCCAATACGAGTGTGTGTGTGTGTGTGTGTGTGTTTGCGTATATATTATTATGTTTGAATAAGTTTAACTAGTTTCAGTCGTACTGATTCACTCGGCGACGGCACGCGCGTGTATACGTGCCGGTGCGTATAACCGTGATTTAAAAGTATTTTAAATCAAATCGGCGAGAAATATTTTGGAAAAAAAAAACAAATTTTAATTTCAGTCGATTACACACTGCAGGGAAGGAAAAAAACTTTATTTTACTTCGATAAAATATTCGAGTGTTACTACGCGTTGTCGATCCACGAGTCCCAATAAACACTACGAAAAAACCGTTCAATCATGTAAGTGTATACGTATTTTTAACAGATAATTTTATATATAAATCTTATACCGCGCTAACGAATTTCATTATGAGCACTAATTTTGTTCGCAAATATTATTAATGTTTGTTAAACGTTTTTAAAACTGCTTTCGGTGATATTATTCGATTACGAGATCGGTTATTCATTCATTCGGGTTTCTCGCGAATATCGCATTTAAAAACGTGCCGGTTAATTTAATAGACGATAAAGTGCATAGTAGTTAATCGCGTGTTTTGAAATGTTTTTCGCTTGTTTTAACGTGTGATTTGCGCAGTAATAATTCTACACAACGTATAAAACAACAAAAATATATCCACCACACTTTATACCGTCGTCAAACACGTATTATTGTGCGCCGGTCAACTATACACGATATAATGTAAATATATGTGAAAAATCTGTAACGAATAGAAGATGATAATTTAATTACGTTTTAATATAGAAAAAAAAAGTTTTAACGATAAAAAAATTTCTAAATATTTGAAACGGAATTCAAACGTGCGTACGTACATACTCGCGTTATCGCTTCGTATACGATACTTTTATTATATCACGCGAATTAATTTTTTTTTTTTATCGTCGACGTAAAATAATCATTTTGTAAAAAACTTTAACGAAATACGCAGATAATTTAATCAAACACAACGTTATTAAACAGCGTAATTTATCGGTGTCGTAAAAGTGACGTATAAAAAAAAAAAAAAACGCCATACGGAATACTGTGCTCGGTGTTTTTTTTCTTCCTTTTTTTTTTACTACCTACCTCGCCTAGTCGTGTTTTGGAGGACACGATGATTTCGTATGTTTATGAGTGCAAACGTTCGTCGACAGAATCGCGCGATTTTTCGTCGATCATCGTTTAAAATTCATTGCCATATCATTAAAATGTATTCGATTAATCGTTTACATTTTTCCGTCGATAATATATTATTATTATTATTTTTTGAATTTTAAACGTTATTCGTTTACGTACGAAATGCTCTCGAAATATTCGGACAGTATTGCGCGCGAATAGTTGTAATGAGTTCGGTGATGTAAGGGGTATTATTCATTTACAATAATATGAGACATCCTATACGTGAATTTTATTTTAAATATTTTCAAAACTCGGAACGTTTATTCGTATTTCCGTCGTTAATTTACAGTTTTTTTTTTTTTTTTTTGCACAGTGTAAGTATAGTTTATATAACTTTTCAAAACCGTTTGGAAACTCTCGCGTATTGTACACTTGACCCGAATGATTTTTTAAAAAAAAAATTAATATTCTACTGTAGAAATACGGAAAACAAAAAATTGTATGTAACGATGACACGAAACCGTAAAATACCGGAGCCAGTGTACCGGTGTGTACAGGAAACGGGATAATTGTCGCGAGCCGAGCCTGGCCGTGCGTGTTCAGCGATTAATTAATTACCTGTCCCATTGATGGCGAGGCCATTTATAGCAGACGTACCAAATAATAATAATAATAATAATAATAATAATAATAAAAACGTATTGTACGTTTTTTCGACGAATAAACATTTTTTCCACTCGTGTCCCCAATACGGAACCCGAAAGAGATAATTTCGCGAAATACGTTTTAGTTTTCAAAAATATAATATCCGCGGACACGTCCTGCAGATGTGTTTAAAATAAATAAATAAATAAAAACCGGGTTTCTTTTAGTATATCTCGATAGGCACAACGATTTATCCGTAACGCGTTTGTTACAAGAGTAGACCGTCTCGTCCGACACGTTTAAACTGTATATAATACGAGCCAAATAAATGGATTATGAAATCATTGCGGGCTGAACGTTTCAATGCGCGTGCACGCTCAATTTCGTTCAGCGCGCTCGTGACATTTTCGACGAGCGTCTGCGCTCCAGTAAAAAGTATATCAGAGAAAAATGAAACCGATCGGACACAATATAATATTACCGAGGTCGGTAGTATTTAAAAACCATTTTTTTTTTGTGTTCGCAACCGTAACTGGCGAACGGCAACGATCGTCTTCCATTCTAAAAGATTGCGTCTTGACATTTTATTTTCTATTATTTCTCTAACGACGCGTCGGTCGTGTGGACGCGAGTATATCATATTTTCTTATTTTGTAACGGGAATAAATCATTCGTTTTTTTGCATTAAAAATTCGGCGCCTCTGAAATGGCTTACGTTTTGCAAAACAAAGTGAACACTTAAACGTCCGTACATGTATGCGACAATAAAAATTACGCCACTATACGTCTTTTTTTGAATCGATTTTTTTCCATCACTTTTCTCTTACCCATCATCACACTCGTTCCCCGCGTATCGTCCACTAATTGGGAGATATCGACGAGAAAGCCGGAACCGTGCGTTTAGAAAACAATGTTTTCCTCACCGAGTTTTTTTCCAAACACCGACACACGCCGTCACGTCATATTCTTCTTTTTTTCATATATATATATAATTGAAAATAGAAAATTTACAATCCGTGTACACAAATGAGTAAACGTGATAACATTTGACTAGACGTCTCGAGAGAAGAGAGCGTCCATTGAACACTAATTCCAGTATTATAAACTCGTGTAATATAAAAAAATAAATATTTTATATGTAATTCGGAAGATCGCGTTACGTTTGGGACGATGGTGATGGATGTCAGGCGTTGTAACGGAAGTTAGTTCGGAAATGAGGGGATGTGCGTGACGGAAGAAGTACCCATGGAATTCGTCGTAGCGTTAGTGTAGAAAACGAGCGTTAATATATATATCGTTAGAACGATTACTGACGTACACCGAGTAATAGTATTCGTGTAGAGTCGACGATTGATTGCAAAGGATCGGTTTGAGCCAAAAACGCTTGTGGTACTCCTCCGGCTGAATGTTATCGATTGTTTATTCGACCGCAGGAGTTGTCTTTATTTTTGAAGATTTCCTTTTTTTTTCTCTTCTTTAATTGCTGAGGCTAGCCTTTTGTCAAGGCGGAGAACCGAGTACCGATTTGTAAAGCGAATAGAAATTTTTAAAATCTAATTTTTAATTTTTTTTTTATTCTTTAGGTGTGGAAAAACGTTACGTTCACAGACGGCCCGTGACGTAAATCGGATGTGACGATAACAACGAAAATCTAATTACACGTTACCGTAATCATGACGTTGTCATCAATGTGGTGATCTTCGACATCTGTAACGTGAACATGGACACGTCGTTGCCGCCGCCGTGCACCGTGAAACCGTTAACGTCGTCGGTGTCCGACAAGCCGAAACGGCCGATCGCGTTGCGACTGACCGATGACGACCGGCCGCAAGCGGATTCGGATCAAAATGACACACTGTTGTCTCCGCTGCCGGACGATTCGGCCAACGGTCGGCCCCTCTCGGTCCCGGACAAATACAAGTACGCAGGGTCAATACGACATTTTCAAATTCAATAAGACAATTGTAATAAACGTTATCCACAAACGAAATATAATTTCGGTAAATCGGATTAGGCGGCGAAAAACCAAAATGCGGCCAGTAGTAAAGCGTATGGGTCGCCATGCCGGGTTTTGAGAAAGAACGGAACACTGAGAGTTTTCGAGAGGAAAACATTACGTGGACGACCGTACTTTGACTGAGAAACGGAGGAGCGGCGAAGGAGACATAACGTGGAAGTAAGAGATCTTTTCGATGGGCCGGACGCAGTAAACGAAATTAAACAGGAAAAAACTGGAGTGAGCTGGACGCGTATAGAGTGAATGGAAAAATAGTATGGTGAACGTAGTATGTTAGGTACAGGAGAATCGGAAAAGAAAACGACCGCTGCGCTGGGAAGACTGAAATAATGAATGATGATGTAGTGGATGTTCGTCCGAATACAGATTGGCGGAGACTGGCAGAAAACCGTGAGAGATGGACACAAATTAGTTTGGTCGTCTACGTTGCATGCAGACACGTACCGGTACGTGGATATGCGTTGTGGCTAATGAATTTAATCGACATAGTACATATCATCGGTTACACAAGCAAGTGTTTCATTCGTGACGTCATCATGATAACATTCTCGGTGTCGGACGAATTTTCGGAACGATACTCAGCCATAAGACATATTTATATATATATAACGTTTTATTCCGATTATTTCTATTTTTCATATCGGAAAGATTATTTTATTTATTTACAAAAAAAAAAAAAAAGAAGCGTAATAAACCACTTACAGGTCACGGAGTTGTTCGTCAAAATAATACGCGTGTTATTACGTAAATAAACAATGATTAAATCCATCACAATTAATTACGGAAATCGTAATAATCGTAATAAAGGGCACGTTAATTTTCTGTTCCGGTTAATTAGTTGATCAGTTTGGTAAGAATAAAAAAAAAAAACGCCATTGTGTACACACACACTAACGTTTCGCAATATATTATTATGTGTTATTGCGGCATTAGACATTTTCAAGCACGTGTTTGGAAGGGCCCAATTTTCAAAAATTTTAAACGTGAAAACTTCGAGATGTATTAAGAAGAGAAAACCCCCAGTCCGTTTCAAAAAAAAGTACGGATTTGTTTTCCATTTTAACGTCTCCCTCGTATTCGATTCCGAAAATTCGAAAGCTAAAAAAATCACCGTTTGTTATTGTATAACGTCGTCGAGACCACCTACAATGACGGATTCTATTCGTGAACTTAATTTCTCTCCGGGACCCGACCTACGCGTCGATTGTTTATCGATTTCAATCGTTTTCCACACTTTTGCGCGTACGTACGAAGATTTCACGCTAACCAGACGATATTGTCGGAATTGATTTATCGCCGTACAATTGGATACGTGTGTTAATCTAGACAGCGATTGATCGTGAACTGTTTCCGTCGTTTATATCGAAATACGGTATCCGTACACGTGCGAATGGCGCACAATGTTACTTTAATTCATATTTAAATACACATTGAAATAATTAAAATTTTGTTTTAGTCGTGAACGTTTTCTACGCTCGTTTCTGTTTTTTTTTCGAATATTAAGTTTTTGAAAAATATTTAACGCGAATTCGATCGCGTAATAAAAAGGCGTTTTGTACAGGCCGCGAAGATGGAAATGGACGACAGATTTCGGGGGAAACGGCGGATCCGACCGGGATAAAAAAAAATCGAAGACTTGACTGCGGACGATTCTGTTCTGTAAAATCGGGAACTAAAACAAAAAAACAAAAATAATAATACGAAAAATATCGAATTTCGTTTATTTATTATTTTTTTTTTATTTTCGTGTTTCTCTGTTATTTTGTTTTCCCGTTCGCTTCAGTTTCAGAAAATCGCACTTGACGTCTTCGTCGGTGTACAGGAAAACCAAACGGCGGGCGTTGTTCAAGAACGGCGATTGTAACATCGTCTTGGCCAACGTGTCCAAACTCCGCAGGCGCTATCTGCAAGACCTGTTCACCACGCTGGTGGACGCCCGGTGGCGGTGGACGCTGTTCGTGTTCTGCATGAGTTTCCTGCTCAGCTGGCTCGGCTTCGGCGTCGGATGGTACCTGATCGCGTACACGCACGGCGACCTGTCACCGGAAAACGCGAGAAACGCGTCGTGGACACCGTGCGTGATCAACATGCAAACGTTCGTGGCCAGTTTTCTGTTCAGCGTGGAAACGCAACACACCACCGGTTTCGGTTACCGGATGGTGACCGAAGAGTGTCACGAGGCCATCGCGTTCTTCTGCTTTCAGAGTATCGCGGGACTCATGATACAGGTGAGTTGTTTCGCGCGCGCGTCAATTCGACGTGTTTCCGTTCCCAAACGACGTGTTGGTGGAATACGAGTGTACAAAAAAAAAAACGACTACCATCTAGTAGTACTCAAAGACGTTTCGTGAATAGTGTATTTTTCCTTTTCGACTTCGTGTTTATTTGCGAATTAATGTGACGTTACGACGAGGGCGGAGTCGACGGGCGTCGGTTAGCTCGTAAAACGGTAAACCGTCTACCGTAAGAGCCTTTACGGTTCAGTCCAAACCTTTTCGCACCGGCGAAAACCGAGGAGAATTTGAAAAACTGTTTGTGAAAAATGTCGAGTTATTCCGTTTAAATAACCGCGCGCACGAAATGCAGCTAGTGTACGGTATTTAAAATAATTCTTTCGCAATCCGACCGTTATCGCGGTTTTCGTTTTCTATTTTTCCTATTACATATTATAATATTCGCATCGTCGAGAACGGATGAATTACCGAGACGACCGCGTAAATTACCGAGTAGAAATAAACGATTACGCGGCGTAATAATTGATTTCTACGTTTTGAAACTTTCGAATGCAGAACGCTCTGCGTTCGTCGTTCGACATCCGACTTGCCGATTTCGTCCGGTCGCTGTTACACGCGTCATTCGTTGCTCGCAGGCGTTCATGGTGGGCATCGTGTTCGCGAAAATGGCCCGGCCCAAACAACGCAGCCAGACGCTCATGTTCAGCAGAAACGCGGTGATATGTCGCCGGGACGGGCAGCTGTGTTTCATGTTCCGCGTGGGCGACATGAGAGAAAAGTCGCATCTGATAGGCGCCACGATCCGGACGCGATTCATACGGTCGCGGGTGACGCCCGAAGGAGAGACGCTTTCGCCGCACGTCACGTATCTGAAGGTGAGTGGGGAAAAAAAAAAAAACCGAAAACGCTCGACCGGAATGAAAATCATTTCTGTCCCGGGGACCGTTGAAACACTTTTGAAATTTATCGTAATACCGTTTAGTGAACGTAATTGCGGAGACGACGAAATAATAACGTTCTCGGAGAACCTCGTTTACGCGTTCAAAAAAAAAAAAAAAAAAAATCAAAGCGTGCATGCGGAGATACTGATAGACACGCGTTGTGGCTATATTTGAATTTCGTCGACGCGGGAATGTCGAAATAGCAACGGTTTCGTTTTCGTTGACGTCATCGTGGTGACATTCTCGACGAGTTTTCGGAACGGATCGCCAGGTCGTGAAACGTATCCACGTCGAAAGAAAACGTTCGAGGTTTTTTTTTTTTAAAGGGAACGATTATTTGATTTTAGAACATTATATAAATGGAATCGTATTGGTTATAAACGTTTTTCGACGTGCTATAATTATTGAAATTTAAATAATACATCGTAAGTACGTCGTCTCGATACTGTCGTCGTTTCTTTTTTTGAATTCGAAAAATATATATTTTTTTTTTTTTTTTTGGTGAATCGTTGTTCGCTCACAGCCGTTGAATTCTCGTACACGTAATAATTATGAAAAAATTTTCGAGCGTTACACGTAACGACGCATAAAAGGCCGTCCGAACGTATTTCAAACAATTCCGCTTCGTTTTGTTTTTTTTTGTTTGTTTGTTTGTTTATTATTATTTTTTTTTACTCGTGAACGTTTTTACCGCGTTATAATTACCGTAGAATCTTGGGCGTAGAAAAAAAAAAGCGAGACAAAAAAAAAAAAAAAGAACAATATATTCGTGTCATTCGTAATTATCGCGTGTATTTTTGTTGTGTACACACACACACAGTTTCTCCTCGTATTTCTCGTCAAACTGCACACTACGCGACAAAATAACTGCCGTGTTAATTTTCCCCATACGCGTGCCCAGTCGTTATATAATAATACGATTTCGATTTAGTTTCATCGAACCAAAGACGCGTCATTACATTTACGCGCCTTCGATCTACTTGATTGTAAGATTTGAGTGAAAAAAAAAATCGCCGTTTTTATGGGCAATCCGATTTTGAAACAAAATAAATACGGGAAAAAAAAATAGGGTGTTACACACACACACGGTACATAATGATTTGGAAAAGTCGTCCTTTTGACGTTAAAAAAAAAAAAAATTAATTGTTTTTGCGCTATTTCTACCGACAATAAAACGTGTACGCGCGTCCGCGCTGCTGCAGGTGTGCGTGGACGACTACGACGAACACGTGTTCCTGATGTGGCCGACCGTGGCCGTGCACAAGATCGACCGGGACAGTCCGCTGTACGGCCTGAGCGCCGCGGACCTGTTGAACGAGAAGTTCGAGGTGGCCGTCGTGCTGGAGGGCACGACCGAGTCGACGGGACAGACCACGCAGGCGCGCACGTCGTATCTGGCGTCCGAGGTGCTCTGGGGCCACCGGTTCCGTCCGCTGGTCAAGTACTGCAAAACGAAAATGGCGTACGAAGTGGACTATTCGCAGTTCCACGACGTGTGCAAGGTGGACACGCCGTTGTGCAGCGCGAAAGATTTGGAAACGTATTTCATGTTCAACGAGACGAATCAAATGACGACGATGGCGTGATGTGATTTCGTCGAAGTCATCGACATCCGGAAAGCGCCCGAGAGAAGTTGTCGAGTTTTTTTTTTATATATATATAATAACTTCGCTTTTTAATTGTGCGCTGTTTTCGGATTTCGTCTCGCTCGGGTATTAAACGATACATTTATTGTGCGAGAAATATTTTTATTTTTTATTTTGTTGTTGTTGTTTCACTCTGTAGTTTGTTCGCGATATAATTGTAATAAAAACGAAAAATTTACAAAAAAAAAAAGAAAGAAAAGAAACGTAAGAAATTTTGTTTTTTCTTTTTTTTTAACGCGTAAGGAGATGGGGCGGAAGATAATTTGTCGGCACCAAAAATATTATGCCCGTTGCTTCATTACGCGCATCGGACGACTATTTCGAAAAGTATACAAATCTAATCCTGTAAGTGTTTTTTAGGAAAATTAATTATTTTTTTCAAAAACACACAAAACGAGTTCTCCTAATTGTCGGACGTATCTATCTATCGTGACTTTTTCATGCGAAAACTTCGAATAATTAATTCCAGAGAAAATCTGCGAAAACGGACGTTTGTTTAACCGGCTTTAGAAATATCATTTTTTAAACGTCCGACGCGATCCGTTTTCGTCATTAAAAACACAAAAAAAAATTATCGAAACGCTTTTCGCGTGAAGCGAATTTTCGTACTAAAAACAAGCGTAATTTTCGCATAACACTTATTTCAGAAAAGCTCGCGGAAATTAAGTCGTTGAATCGGTGTGTCCAAAACGGTGAGTCGTTTTTCTACACGTCGTTATGAAATATTAAATTTTTTCTTTTTGTTTTTAACCGCTATAGGCGCGTGCGTATACACAGACGCGCCGACATACACGTGTGTGTGTTTAGAAGGCGCGATTCTATCCGAGTGTTCGACTATTTGTGAAAATCCATTGTGGGAACTGTTGAAAACGCTTCGACTCAACCGGAACGGACGAAGACATTTATTTATCTCGCCGTATTTCCGTATTATTTCACGTGCGATTGACAATCGTCGTGTACAAGGCTCGATTTTTATTGATTCCGATTCCTACGGAATTCTAACGTTTTTTTTTTTTATTATTTTTCGTATAAAAATCTACACGTATTTTTACGTGTTTCAAAATTAGTTTCGGACACTTCTACGGCGCGATTGGAAGAGTTGTTCGAAATATTACGGCGAAATGATTTCGTCTCGACGGATTTTGGTTTTTATAGGCACGGTACAATCAAAACCAATGTAGAATGTAAGGAAAATGTGTGGACGGTATGAAAATTATCGAGTCGTAAAACGGACGAATAGAGGGAAAAAAACCACCGGGTGACATAATTGGACATGGCATTTTAACGATTGGGAATATCGCATTCAGAAGTAATGTGTGTGCGTCGCGTTTAATATGTACACCGATTCTCCGCGTCGATTGATGTAGAACGTACTTTTTTTAAATCGTTTAAAAAAAAATATATATATATATATACACGTTTTGAAACCTCATAGTCGAAATCACTTGAATTGCACTTTTTTTTCTTTTTCTTTTTGGTAATTCGCGTTATGCTCGCGCAAAGATTCGATATTTATTTATTTATTTCGATAATTATTTTTCTATTCGCGCGTAACATTACAGTATAAATCAGTTTTCTAGCGATCAATCGCGTTTTAAACGTTTTATAATGATATTCTTTCAGACGGAGGAGCACAATGACCATACGTATATCGGTGATGGCGTGCCCGAAAGGGCTTTGGCCACAAAGTCCGTCCTCCAAAAAAAAAAAAAATAATAATAACCTATTAAAATACATAATATAAACCCAGGAACGAAAAAAAAAATGAAACAAATAATATATTATAAATAATTAATTACGTACAACGGCGGTGATTGTAGTCGTCCGGGGGCTCGTATTTGCATAATGTTTTTACACGCCTTTTTAAACGTACACGTGTACACACGCGTTTTCATTGTTCGCCCGGGACAAGATTAGTATTATGGTCCTTGTGCAGCATTCCCGCCCACCGACGCGCGCCGTACGCACATGGCCGGTTACAACGCGCGCAATATTATATTTAATAATAATAATAATAATAATAATAATAATAATAATAATAATAATAATAATAATAATAATAATAATAATAATAACAATAATAATAATTCGTTTCTTTTTTTTTTTTTTTGTGAGTAAACGCCCACAGTCGAAGTGTTTTGCGTTTTTTTTGTTGATTTGAACACATATTTACGCGAAAATAGATTGTCGTCTGCCACCGCGGCGTATTATAACAGTGGCCGACATCGACTATTGCGTATACGCGTTAGTAAATACGTTAAACATCGACAATTCCTTTGTGGTGTATTAATCGTTATTACAATTGTTGTTGTTTTTTCTTTTCGTTTTTCTACACACACACACACCAGAAAGTCGGCGGCTTTAAGTAAATAAATAAATGAAAAAAAAAAAAAAAAATAGTGTTTACTAAAAGTTTCTATAACGGAGGAGTGGAAAAAACCGTACGATGTTTACAAATATTGTTCTTTTCTTTTCTAGGTATACGTCTGCTTTCGTGCGTGTATAGATTTTTATCCTAAACGAAAAGACGAATTGTTTTTTATGTTGCACTAAATTAAAACCCGTCAATAAAAATAAATAACCGAATCGAGTAAACTTCGACCGACAAATCGTGTTTTTTTTTTTTTTTTTTAGTTCGTATTAATTCGCATTGGATTTATTCCGTTAGTTTTTCGATTTTTCGCTTCCGATTTGGAGAACGGCGGGGATTTTGAAAAAGAAAAAGAAAAATCGATGACTCCGTTGAGTTACCGACGGGGTTCGAGCACACGGTGAAAGTGTGTTAATACAATTATAATAGCTTTCGTTAGAAAAAAAAAGAAAAAACGAAACGTTGTCACGTTTTCGTTTTGCCGTTTATCGCCGCGAGAGACATGATTCTTACGTTGTTATTTTTTCTCTCTTCGTAAACGCACGTTCATAAAACACTGCGGAATACGATGTAATTTCGTGGAATCACTCCGCGACGTTTAATAAAATATGTTTTTATTTTTTTTTTTTTTTTGTACGGGGACAAACGTCATTTTCGCAGAATCTCCGAGCTGGATGATTCGATTGCCGTCGTACCACCATCTGCGAAACAGACCTGCGAAATCAGCCGGTCACTAGATTAAGAGAGAGAGAGAGAGAAAACTGTTCGCCTGTTTACGTTTGTCCGTACAAACTGAAGTAAATCAACAAAAAAAATAAATAAATAACCCCTAAAACACTGTTAGAACATTTCACAAAGCACGAAAACCGTTAACTGGTAAATATTAATTTTAAGTTTGAATTTTTCTTTTTTTTTTTATATAAATATACAACAGAAGGTTAAACGATTTGCTGGATTCACATCTCTTGGCCAATATCTGCAAAACTATTCTAGATATGTACGACGTACACGATACAGCAGAAAGACTAATACATTCATATATTACAATACCAGAGTTTCTTTGTGGGCGTATGAACAATAATATTGAATGAGCCTATGACGGGGGTTTTATATTATGTTAACACGTGTAATATGTGTGTCATGGTCTAAAAATGATTTACGCGTACCAGAGCGCATAATATATACGCAAAATAATAATCATATCGTAATATTACGATTCTATTGAAATAATATAATAATAATAATAATAATAATAATAATAATAATAATAATAATAATAAAATTAATGTTCGACGCGATTAATAAAATCATTATAATTTTCGATTTGTAGCCGTTTCTTTTTTTTACAAATTCTGAAGATACGATTTTTTTTTATCTACCGGATAAATGGCTAGTTCCTCCGCCGGTTTCCAGTCTATTCAATAATATTTGTCTACACTCCGTGCGGTATTACATATTTATAAAATGTAATTTTTTTTATTATTATTATTATTACTATAATGAATTTTTTAAGATTAGCCCTCCGAACATTTATTTCTTTCCTCCGTTGTCATCTGCTCCTGATTTCTACGTTATTCATCTAATAACACAGTCTTTCCCCCCCTCCCCAATGGTCGATTAATTTTTTTTTCACGATGATAAGGCGACGAATAAAATCTCGATTATACTATAAACTCCCATTATCCAATTTGAGCACAATCGCGTGATCTAAAAATATTGTTTTCCGTATTTTTCTTTCGAAAACACTTATTTCTTCTGTTCTCTCGAAAGAAACAATGCTCCTGAACTGTACAAAACCAACAGTGCATTATATTTTCGTCGTAAGGATCGCGTAATAAGACGTAATATGATAACCGACACACACAAAATAAATATAACGCAACAAAAAAAAACAACAACAAAAATGGTGGTCCGAAGAAAGATTTATTGAAAAAAAAGATAATAATTGAAAACGAACAACGAACACCAAATTATTCTTAAATTATTTAATATGTATTTATGTCCGTGACATGGAAACGTACTTATTATTATTTTTTATTTACTTATTTATTTTATACAAATAAAATATCTCGAAATTTCATTACATCATATATATATATATATAATATAAATACGTGTGTATGTGTGAATATAATCGTGTCCGGTGACGAATTTTCACACGGTATATTCATTATATGTGTATACGTATATACTATACGTGTATGGCAAACTAACAGACGCAAACGAATTGTTTAATAACACGAATAATAAAGACCGCTGGAGATCGTTAAAATATTGTTGTAAGCATATAAATATATAAGTTATATAACTTTCGTAAGAGTCGTTTTTTTTTATTATTTTAATGTTCGTGTCAATATGATTATGGATATTGAAACATAATTATTTCATATATATATATTAAGATTACATTAAAATTAAATTGGCCTAGAATTAATGTATATGCATATGTATATTATGTAGACATCAATAAATATACACAAACGACGATATGCATAAATAAAAATTGTACAAAATAAAGCGATATTTGTAAAAAAATAATAATAATAATAATTAAAAAAAAAAAAATTGTTTCTATAGTAATAAATCCAAACAGAAATAACATGTTATAGATAAAAAAAAATTTAATTTATTTCTTTGAGCAACTTAGGTGGAATTATCGTTTATACGTATATAATATGTTATGTAGAGTATATAATAATAAAAATAATAATAATATTATTATATGAGCTGAAAAGCGTTTATCTATAAATAATTAATAAATTATTATTTTAGGATCGTACGATTTTCGAGTAAGTATTTATCAAAAAAAAAATATATATATATATACGATCGTAAAACAATATAATATTATTATTAACGTTTAACCAATTTTACATAAAAAAAAAAAAAAAAAGTGAAAAATAAATAGTTTTTAATTCGGAGCTTTCCGTCGAGCACGAAACCTGCTCATAATATTGACTGAGAAGACATATTAATATATATATATATATATATCGTCGAACGTTGTTAAAATGTCACTCTTAAATCCTGCAAGCTCAGTCGCCACTTCACCGACTAATAATTGTAATGGCCGGCGTACTGCTGCTGTTGTCCGTGATAATATGGTCCTGAAGGATACGTGTTCGGTGCTGGGTATCCGGCGTACGCGTATTGTTGCTTTTGCGGATATACTGCAAAACGGGATGGATTGAAGGGACATTTTATTGTGTAAACAAAAAAAAAACGCCTGTTTTAAGAAATCCAAGTCGCGCGTACACTTGTTTCTAAAATTTATCAACCGTAACTAACCGCGTTTTCTCTGAACACGGACCTACGCCACGACGTCCTTCTACAACCGATTCGCTTCTCTTCTCGACTTTCTTTCGACAAGCAAAACGCATGTTTTTGTTTTTCCAAACCATTTCAGAGCCTATTCTCTCCCATTCTTATCCGACTCAAGGCGCTACATATACCCCTTGTACTTATATTTATTCCGAATAATTTTCGTTCCCGTCGTATTTCCGTCATCGTACGCTTTACCATACCTACGGTTTTACTCAAAACGACACTCTTTTACGCGCCCGTCTTCAATACTTTTGAATTTTTTTATACACTCGTATATATTTGCGTATTCTAAAATCCGGTCTAAATGTACGCATTATAAAATTCCAAAATGAAACGCGCGTATACCACCGCGCTGTATACAAAAATATTCCGTTCGAGATTCAATGCCATTCACTTGATATTTCTACTCGGCGAATTCTGTAAACAGACTTTCAAAAACGCGTTACAATAAATACGCAACAGTCGGCATTGAAAACGAAAATGAAAACGGACAAACAAAAAAAAAACCCAGAAATATGAAAATTCGACTACACGGAGATATAATTACCCTTAATAATGCGTGTAAATAATAATTTGTTGGTAATTCGCGCATAACGATATGCGTAATTAAGTGATGTTTTGTGAATAATATTATCATTTATTCCGTGTACAGAAATAATAATTAGTCCCGACCGACAAGTCATATTATGAACTGTAGTTAACGTGAAATCGCGCGTAGGTATGTGTACTCTCAAAATATAGAATTCGTTTGAAAAACGCACGCGCGTATTTGTGCGAACGAGAAAAAAGAAATCGTGTACATTTGCCCTTAAACCCGTTGTAAATTTGTCGCAAATCTGTTGTACGGAAAACCGAAATGTCGCATTTTCCACCACAAACGGGAGAGATTTCGAAACGGTAACAATGTTTTGCGCGCGTGTATTGCAGCACATACAGATATTTTCCAAGTAAATAATTACTATAATATTTAATATTATATACGCCGTGTTCACGAATTCTGTTGGCCCGAACACGAAACGCGGTGAATTCTATCGTATATCGTATATTATTACAGTCGCACGACAAGTCTGAAAAAAGTTCGGATTCATTTTTAGCCCAAGGTTACGCACGATCTCCGTTTAATTTTCGTTTTTTTTTTATTCCAAAACAAATCATAACGGGATAAGTGGAGTGTATCAGTATATCAGTGTTTCTCAACTTTGGAGATCACGACCTTCTCGATGGTCGCCAATGTACGATTGAAATCAATAGGAGGGAAAAAAAATCTCGATAAAACAATATATTGTGTTAAACGTACGCGTAGGACATAGAGATCGTCTGGAAATCTCAACGACAATGTGGATTAGTTTAACGAATTCTGTTAAACCGCGGAGGATTGAAAAAAAATCATTTCGGATCAACAATAAAGCCATTCAGAAGAAGTTGCATTACTACTCATATGATTTTTCATCAAAACCGCACTTGCTTCGCGTGGGAAAGGACCTTGAACGCCACTACAGTCGTACTGAAGACACCGAATTTTTAACAACGAAATAATATAAAACGACAGTGTTGTTTTTTTATTGTTTTCAAATATTTTTAATTTTTAAGTAATTACGAGAATTAAAAAAAAAAACAAGTTTTAAAAATCGTATTCTCTTAAAATTATCATAGCTATCTAGCAATTAAAGATATTTGAAAAAAGACAAACGGCCATGATATTCAGTATAGGCAAGTTATTTCGCGTCCACAAAATATGAGTGTTTAAACCTTCAAAGAACCTTTACACACGAACTTACAAAATACCGGTATCGGTACTTAAACGCGTGTCCTCGATTATTTTTTCCGCCTTTTCATCAAAAAAAATTTGCAGCTTTCAATTTTATACTAACCGGGCATTAAATATTGCATGTTTAGAGCTTCTTCTCGCTCGCGTTCGCCGCGCAGACAGATCGCGGCGCCCGAAAACAGTATAGCGGAGACCAGAGAAAAACCGACGCCGGTCCAAGCCATGAAGAACGACCAGTCGTAGGATATGCGAGTGTTCTCCTTCAGGACCTGAACAAAAGAGAAAAGAAAAAGAAACAATAAGTATTACGGGAAAAAAAAATTGTACAAATACGATTAGGATAACGATATTTATTGTCGACTCACGTTACTCCATTGCTGATAGAATTCCTCTCCTACCACACGTT
The DNA here is from genome assembly GCA_032441825.1 of Chaetogeoica ovagalla. Lineage (NCBI taxonomy): Eukaryota > Metazoa > Arthropoda > Insecta > Hemiptera > Aphididae > Chaetogeoica > Chaetogeoica ovagalla. The sequence goes on from CM063741.1 coordinate 224,291, forward strand.
CCTTTTCGTAATATTCCACACCGTGCCAGAATCCCATAGCGCCCGCACTCAATAGACCTGCAAAACCAACATCGTAAAGCCGTAATAATAACCTAACCTAACGCGTAGGATAAAAATCACGTTTTTTCCTACCAAAAAAAGAAAAAAGAGAAAAAAGAACTTACACGCCAACAGCACTAGAATAGCGGTGGCCGTGATGTTCCCGGGCGATCTCCTCCAGCATCCCGCGACTCCGGTCCAAAAAGCGATAAACATTACGAAAAAGCTGACTATGAACAACGCGATTGTCGATCTGCCCATGTCTAAAACGAAGAAACGATAAGAGTTGAACATTTTACTGTTTTCCATTACACGTACGCAATCTGGTCATGGCCTCTTCTGAAAATTCGTGAGTTTGATTGTCCGTGTCCAAGAAGAAGTAGTCCACGTTCATGCAATGCGTTTCGTACGGGCTCAAATACGTATCGACTGAAACGGAAAAAAAAAAAAACGATAAAATACGGACGAGTCGACAATAGAGACATCGATGTGTGTAATAGATTTCTGTGTGGTGTTTTATACTCAACAAAATTTTTTTACAATTTTAAATTTATACGTGCAAACGCGTTAAAATTGTTGTACCGTGAGTCATTACAAACATAATATTATTCATACGCGCGGGCAGATTAGGTTAGGTATCGCGTTTATTTTTTTTATCATTTGAATATTTAGCAAATTTTTACCATATTTTGTGCGATCGGTTTTAAAAACGACCGTGTAATATAAGTGCATGTCATATTATATAGGTCGGGTTAATACAGTACGTAATAATCGAAAAAACTAACAGAAATAAAATGTATTTTTAATTTCGAATTACATTTCTTTTTCTTTTTTTTTCTTTGACATATTTAAGATTTTTTATTTCCTTTTCCGGTTTTTTTTTTTTTTTTTTGTTCGCCGATAATCCGAATTCACGGTTATTAATTATCGAATATTTTGCGCTGACCATAACGATTCGCAACGGCGTATGTTTATTTGCATTGAAACAAACGTGCAATGTGCCGGCCAGCAATCTAATAAACTCGATCTGTACCATTCTGTACATTTGAAAATGAATGCGAACTGACCGCGATAATATTATTGCGATTCGCAAACATATTCCGAATACGCGCGTAATAGTAAATAGTAAATACGTTTCTATTGCGGTAGAGACAAAGAAGCGATTTCGATTATGTGGGACGTAAAAAATTATTTACACGTTTTTTTTTTTTTTTAACTACAAACGAATTCGCGTGTACGTACACGAATAATACGTATATTGTACGAGTCATGCAAAAGGATTTTGTACGTTCGCCACCGGCCGTACCGGTCACAACCACGTACCCGTTGTTCTCGCATTAAAAATTTATACACTACATTCGTATTGAGAGTTCGATTTAAAAGAAAAAAGAAAAAAACTAAATATGGTTTAATTACAAAACAGATTGCGTCCTCCGTCGCAGACGGTTTTCAACCAAAGAGCAGTTTTACGCGTCCTCGTTTGACGAATAACGCGTATACGCGGTTGCAAAACAGGTCCTACTAAATACAGGCGAACTCTCTCTGAACCGTTCCGAAAGTATCTTCTAATAACGATTCTATTTAATAATTTTCACCGCGATTTTAACCGCAAAATTTAATATAGTTTTACGATTCTCTTCTAAAACCCGTTTCGCGGTTCGAGTTCGTTTCCAATACGTTTCCTACGCACGACGCGACGAACGAAGCGGGGAAAAAAACGAACTTTACACATTATTACGTGTACTGGACGAATCCGATTTTACCGAGTACGAAACGGTTACGGTTTTCCTCCTGACAATTAAACAATATCAAACGAGTATAAAATAAGAATGAATAATTTTTCCGAATGACCCGTATTGAGTTCCGTTTTACAATCGTACACACGACGAAATTAAGATTTCCTACGTTTTTCGAGTGAAGCGCGTGTCCGGATCAAAATCATCGAATTACGTTTATTTATTTATTTCTCTTTACGAATTCATAAAATAAAAACGGTTCTCGTCTGACCGCTGCTGTCGTCTAAACAATCGATCACTGTGACGATCTGTCCGATAGGTCGTTGTAAGTGTACTGCAGGCGACAGACGGTGAAAATAATAATAACGACAAAAAGAAAATGCGTATTATATATTTTATAACGTCGTTTTCTGTTTTTGTGTGTCGTCGCTTTTCGCGTTCTCAGGCACACTGGGCGAAGTAAAAGAGAAAAAAAAAACTGCTATTAGCGAGGGAATTCTCTACAGTGCGTGTGAAATCGTTGTGTGGATCTCTCACGATAATCACTTTCCATCCGTTCGTGGTAAACGCGTAGGGGAAAAAATGAAGAAAATAAAAGAGAAATATTTGTCGGGGGGGAAGGCCAAAGGAAACGTAATGTTATTATTACCTATAGCCAGATTTTTTTTTCCGAAAAAAAAAAATAGTGTGCTCGTAGACACGATTTGTGTGTTACCCCTCCCTCTCATTTTAACGATGCGCTACTATAAACGTACTGTGTGACCTTGGTCGACGTCCTACCGCAGAATAACAAGGCATAATAATGGGGCACTGGCGGACGCGGAACCGGTCGAAGGCGGCCGCCGCGCGGGTCTCTTCGGAATGTGGGCAAGACGCGCGTTCCGACCGCGGAGAACCGGTACGGGCGGCAGCTGATGCTGTGCGCCCGCCGGGGAGCGGAGACACTCCTATAATCGTCTGTATGCGAGAATAAAAACATTTTGTTGTCATTATTATTATTATTATTATTATTATTATTATTATTATTATTATTATTATTATTATTATTATTATTATTATTATTATTATTATTATTATTATTATACGAGCCCCGGCGGGACGTCGTTTTCTCGCCGATGTAACGGGCGGCCGGTTTCGCTCGGTGCTAAAACGAACGTGACGAATAATAATAATAATAATAATACAAATATGTTGTGCGTACAGCTGTTGTAGCAGGTGGTTTCGTCTCCTAACGTCGTTGCAGTACACTCGAACGTTTTTTTTTTTTATTATTACTGTTTTTTCTCCCAAAAACAAAAAAACACCGCGTCCTATGGTCATCTACGGGGAATTAAACGAAAAAAAGAAAAAAATCACAGACACGGGCGAAGTTCTTCCGAAATCCCTCGATTTCGTAATCAAAAAGAAAATCCCCGGGCTTGACGAACGAAATAAACTTTTTATTATTATTATTATTATTTATAAAGGAATCGCATTTTTTCAATAATATATATTTTATAACGCTTAGTGTCCGGTATAAAAGACAACTTTCTTTCGAGGTTCTATCAGAAATATTTATTTTTTTTGGCTTTTAATAAATTTTCTACGTCATTTTCCCAGTTTTTTTAGCGCTGATTTTTATTGTTTCGTTTTTTTTTCACGGATCCCGTAAGAGATTACGGGAAATCTCCGTTTCATAATGCAATAATTTAAGTATTAGGTAAATTATAAGCGGGCCTGTTCAATACAGTAATTCGCGAATAAAACGATTCTTTTTTACGCTATTTTCGCCGTTTTTACGGCATACATTTGCGCGTGTTTCGACTTTCTTGTTTTCCCCTCCGATCGTATTACAGGCGCACATTTCAATAATTTTTTTATTATTATAATTATTGTTATTTATTAGTCGATTTATCCGCGCGGTAAACGATACGTCGCCGTCATCGCGCGTATCATATATCCGTTCTCGATAAAATAACGTGGTTCGCTAGTGATAAATTAAATGCGAAATATAAAATGCGACTTATTACCGTAGGATTGAAGAGAAAGAGAGAGAAAAATTGTTTTTAAAAAATATTGCTCGTATATATATATTTATTTATTTATGTTGACGCGGGATAAGCGAATATGTTTTTTTATATAAAAAATAATAATAGCAAATATAAACAGCTATCGATCATTTACGATTTTTTTTTTTTTTTACATAATACATGGAATTTTATTCGTTTCCTGATAGAAAAAAAATTGCAACGAGATCGTGATAATTAAACACGACAACGACGGCGGTTTTGTTGACTAAATACGGTGTACGCGAGTTGTAGCCCGGAAGGTGATATAAATGAAAAAATATACGTTTGTATATGATGCAATTCTCATTATTTTTCAGCGTTGTGTAATAATTTACAACTGTACGCGCATACACAAAAGGAAACACGCGACTCTTAAATCGTATTTACAATCTCTTTACCGACCACTATATGACCGGCGTCCACATAATGTGTTTTATACGTATTACAATTTGAACGCGTTGCTCTTTTTTTCCAACTTAAAATTACAATATATATATATATATATATATATATAATTTTTTTTTAACGTCAACGACTTGCGCGTTGCGATTGAACGCGAGCCGTCGACCGACGTGCCGAGAAGTAATTTCGGATGTATGAGGAGGCGTATGAATGCGAGATGAAAAAAATAAATAAATAACAAAGTACCTATCTAAAAAACAAAAAAATAATAATAATAAGTATTTATGAAATTTGGAAAACGGCTAAAACCCGTTTGTGATCATAACGGTAAAGTTTAAAAACTCCGGCCCGCCATACTATCCGTTTACGATTTAAACATATAATGTGCCGCGGTCGTTTTGGTCGCGCGCTACTATCGTTTATAAAAATATAAAAATATATAATATACATATATATATATATAAATTCTTTTTTTTTCTTCTCATTTCGTTTACAACGAACGTTAAATATATTCGACAAATTACACAATTATTGTCGATCTGTTATCTGCAATAAACGGGATAATACGAAGTCACTGTTGCGGCGCGCGTTATATTTTTAACGCGATATTTGTTTAAAGGTCAACTCCATGTAGTACCGTAACGTGTACGGGCTGTAGATCGACTAATATTTCGTAAACAGCGTTTTATTTATTTTTTTCATTTTTCAACGTTCCTACGACAATTGTAATTATATATTCCAACGAGTAATTATTATTGCGCAAATCGTTTTCATTGACACACGTGCGCGCGCGCGTTCGTTTCCGTAAATATGCACCACAACGGCTAAACGAGTAAAAAAAATAATCGCTCTTGTTTATTATACGAACGAACACGTTTTACAGTAACGAATTTACAGATGAGTAGGAGGATTTTTTTATTTAACCACTCACGCAAAAGTGATATTATATTGTAGGAAATCCGAATGACTAGCTCGAGTGCCGCCGAGTAGTAATTATTCATATTTACGATTAACTGTAATTTAATAAATGTCGGTTATACGTATTACGACATCGATGCAGTTTTTAATTCCCAGAGAGAAAATCGAATCGCGCCACATCAGTGTGTATACGCGAAATAAACTGGGAAAAAAATATTCTTATTAACGGACAATCGACATTGACAATGAATTTCTCTATACACACCATTATTATCGTATAACTAACTGACAGCAAACGCCGAGAGACCAAAATTTAACGATGTTCCGCGAATAAACGTAGAACGAGGCGTAGAACCGTCGGGAAATGAAATCGAGTTCTGTATCGCATTCATAATCACAGCGATATATTATTAATTATTATTATTATTATTGTTTTTATAGTTTTCTTTCGATAAACCGATACATTATAGTTTAATACTGCACAGTTATACGTTTCTGTAAGTAAACAAAATGTATACATATATGGGCGAGTCAGTCGAACACGAGATATTCGGTGAAGTTTTTAAAAATATTTTTCTTTTTGCTTATCGAATTCTTTACTTACATATTTTGCCACTTTGGGCGGCTGGGAATAAATATTGAAAAATATTTATTTTTCCCTTTTTTTTCAAGGGAAAAAAGTTAACTGTAAATAATAAAATATCCATAAATAATATAATAACGATTATAGGTATTTAACGTCGTAGATTATAAAAGTGACTAACCGAATATAATTTTTTTTTCATCTTTCCTCTCCTCTCTTCGTGAAAATGTTTCAATAATTTTTTTATTTAAAATTACGTTTCCTCCACAGCAATACACTCTTCTCGCAACGCTGAGCGTAACTAAATAGTTTGTAAACCTTTCTTTCGCAGTCATTGTTGAACGGATATGTATGACTTTATATATCAATTTGAAACGACTAAATCTATTCTTTCCGCTGTAGAATTACTCTCACGGGTAATGGTGTATAAAGTATTTCGTACAGAGTAAATGGTTTTTTTTTTTTTTACTCGAATTTCTTTAAAATATTCTCGGAGGGATGTTATTGGTTTTTTTTTGTCTTTTTCATTTGTTTTCAAGCAAACGTATTTGAGGCTTTAGGAAAAAAAAGACTAAAATTTGACTAGTGAATATTAACTATGACTTCCCCTCGGAGGAATCCCTTTTCAGATCCATCTCTGGCGGACATAATATCATCCCTTACTTTTCGTCGAAAACACTACACAGACCTCGTAGCCGTTACGAGCTTCCACGCCTTGTTAACTTCGTACGAACACAATGCACAGGACGTCGGAGTCCCGACCTCGTTAAGCCTGTTGAGTCTGCCATCACTGACGTTTTATAACACGTGTAATTTGAATCGAATTAACGCCCGCTTATAGGCGTAGAAATAATAAATAAATTATACGAGCGAAAGCGAATGCGCTGTGCGATGGATGATGATAATAATAATAGGTCGCGTCAGCTGCGACAATCCTTTCATAGAGATTTCTCTCTCTCTTTCTTACGAGAGATTTATGCGTAACAAAAATCCTTGACCAACACACACTGTACACTCGAACGCACGCGTATACATAATATTATGTAGAAAATCTCGCGGTGATCTATTGTGGTGTCGGCACGGCCGTTTCGATACCGTATCGTGGGAGTCAGTGCGAAAACGGGTGCGGGGACACGATGGCGTAATACTCGTAAAAAAAAAAAAAAAAAAAAATAATAAAATATACCACGCGATTACGACAACGGATTATGCGGGATTTATTATTTTTCTTCGAAAGTACTCCGTGCTTCGAGTACATTTTTTTTACCGTTTTCACGAAACGTCGTCGTTGCGTTTGGCGGCGAATGACGAGAACGGATCGGCAGTGTGTTTCGTTTTGGGCGCAGTAATGGCGCAGTGAAATGCGCGTTTTTGTTTTTCAAAGTGTATCGAAACGCCACGAGACGGGATATAAAGACGCGTGGTGGAAGAATCCGTTTATCGAGTTCTTCGGGAACGTTTTTAAAAAAAAATTGCTATTGCCGAACGTGTGTAATACGTACGCGGCTAATCGTAATTTTTCGTATAAATCCAGCGAAATAGAATAACGCCGAGTGTCCACCACTGCGGATGACGACGACGACGACGACGAAACGGAGGAAACATTTGCTCGACATTAAAAACACGGTCATGTGCAGAGTGAAACAGTCATGTGCGACAGCGCAAACAGAGCACGGGCGCTCGTGTAATTATTATTGAAAGACGTGTAAAAGAAAAAAAAATAAGGAGAGAATTATTAAAAAATAGAACGGCGGTGTTTATTACAGAAACGCGTTATACAAGTGCTGTTGCGTGCGATACGAGCGGATTCGAACCGATTTTTCGTTTCTGAAAAATTACGCAACGTAAAGTTTCGCAATCGGTCGACAGAATCCGGGACGTCGGATGAAACGGATATTTTAATTACGCGCAATAATAATTTCGTATGTACCGGAGGAGCGCGCGATTCATAATTTGTGTTTCTACGCAACGTTGTCATCACCGCGGTCTTGCCCGTAGTAAACTTTTACATTGAATCGGAATTATCTTTTTTGAAAATTCCCATATAATATGTAGATACGAATACACCTGCAGTCGTGCGCCATGTGCATATTATATACGATATACTTTCTGTCGGTCGTGTTTCTTCTCGGTCAGTGTCCGTAATTCGACCGATAACAATAATAATAATAACGATAATAATAATAATAATAATAATAATAATAATAATAATAATAATAATAATAATAATAATAATAATAATAATAATAATAATAATAATAATAATAATAATAATAATAATGTTCGTAATTATTTTGATTTTGTAAAATGGAAAATGAAATAATTCGCCGTGTTAGTCCGGTGGAAAGAATGAAAGACATAATAGTTGTGGATGGGCGTAAATTCAGACTTATCAGACAGTGGGCCGATGGTGTATGTCAGAAGGAGGCGCGGTAAAAAACCATGTATAGCAACACTTTTCAAATTTACAATTTAAAAATTAAAACGTTGTTATAATATTTATAATAATAAACTTGGCGACGTCGCTTCCCATTTCGCGCGCGATCGTACGCCTTTGACGGGTCACAATCATGCGAGATGTGTGATCAGCTACCGCGCGCGCAGCAATCGTATCGCGCCCGTTAGTTACGATGCGCGTTTAAATACTTTGATATTTTCGCGAAAAATATATATGTTCGATTGTGTACTTGTGTATGGCCTCGTAAACAGAGGAAGGATATAAGAGGAGGATTAAAAAAAAAAAGAAAAAACGATTTGAAATATCATCTCGCGCCGCCGCGTTGATATTGCGGTCGACAAACAAACACCACAACCGCGTTACTATATTCAATTCGAAAAAAACGCGATCGTGACGAATTTATCAATCACACAACAAATAAGACTATGAGAGTAACAGTGAAGGTCTACTGTAGGAAATCGTACGGATGTATTCTCGTTCGTTTTGCGCGAAACTATTTTTTTTTCATTTAAAATGCGCGATCTCGCACAGTGTTGACGAAATGAAAGCGTGATAAAACGAATGTGGAATTTTCTCGTTCGCGATAAAAGTTCTCTTATAATTTTCTAAATGTTTTAATAAATATATATTAGAAAAAAAAATGACGATGATTTATTCGATATTTATGTGTATTATTATTATTATTACTACTACTAAAAATGTATATTTTAACTACGAAACATTAACTGTACAAAATCGCACAAAGTTCTTATTTGTTTTCCTACGAATCTTCAAAGACGACATTTCACCACTTAACAACAACTCGTGTACGCGCAACATAACAACGAATCGTTTGAACACAATGCACGGCGATAATTATTATTAAATAACATTTCTCGCGTTTTTCGTGTTCGCGGCTCGACGTTCAACGATTTCGTGCCATTTTCGCATTATCGTATAGCGGGTAAACTGAAAAAAGAAAAAACTGACACGGTGTCTTTCGCAGACTTATTTCTAAGAAAAAATACGGTACAGTGTATTGCGACGTCCTCTCGAAATTCGTATGCGTTGTATCGAAGAGAAAATAAATAATTTTCAAACGACGCGTTTCGGAGCGCCGCCGGTAAAAGTTAAAACGACAGGAAACTAGGAGAAGAATAAATTCCGGGAAAAAACGGAAAAAAGAACTTTATAAAAAAAAAATAATAACGTTAATCATTTTAAGACATAAAAATACGCGCGAATTCGTCACTGTGTGTTTTAGCGACAAACAAATAACAATAATAAAAACGATCTACACACGCGGCTTGATCAAAATCGCGTTCTACTTAACACATCTTTACTATGTGATTACTGTTATTATTAAACCGCGTCTTTCATTGTATATGAAATAATGTGAAAAACGAAAAAAAAAAAACTCGCCGTACTGAAGACGCGTCGTTATTTCACACGCGTCGGCGTTAAATACGTACCGGAGAAATTACGGAAATCGCGATAAAATTCAATTAAATCTCCGTTTCGCCAAAACGCTCGGCCGGGGGGGTCGTACGTAGCAACGCTGTTTTTCACTTTCCGTCGGATACCAAAAAATTACCACTGCCGTTACGTTGTAAGTGTATATAATATATAACACGCGAACAATATTTCGAATTTTTTTTTCTTGTCTTTTTTCAATTGAAATTTTTTTTTATTTTTTATACACACGAATAGTAAAAAAATGTCAACGTTATTATATTACGCGTGCCCAGTGCAAAGTTATTGTTTATAAAATAAATACCAAAACGTTGGGCGGAGGGGAAATCGGCGCAACGAATAAATATATAACAGCCTTGGATATTCAACACACACATTACTCAACCCGATTTGAAACACTTATGCTCGTAAAGCGGATATTTTTTTTTTATATATATATAATATACGGTATTATTGTTATTATTATTATTCGAGGGAAGTATTTCGTTTCGTCTCGTTATATACACGTGACGACGACGACGACGATTTGTGTGAACGATTTTTTTTTTCCCCGAACAGCCGGTGTATTTTTTTCTTCTTTGACCCGTTGTGGTGTACCTGACTGCGAGCTAATAATATATATATATATTATACGTGGCGACGACAGAGATGGAAAAAAATAATACCGAGAGAAGAAACGTGACTGGTAACACGATAAACCGATTTATTCGACTGTATCGAATTTCCAGAGGAGTCGGGGGAAAAAAAATCCTATACGCGTACCCTTAACGAAACGAACGCACGGTTCTATGGAAGGATTTTGTTTTTTTATTTTTTCGATTCGTCCGTCACGAGTAATCCGTACATGTTTTATAATGCGTAATATATAATTTTTTTTTTTATTATTACCGGCCGGAGATTTTTCCTTGGGAAAGCATATACGGAATAGACCCTTTGTCCTGGTGAAGTAGAAATAGTTGTTCATCTGATCGAGTATGGACGTTTGGCCGCGTTGAGTGATGGCGTTCTGGAAAAAAAAGAAAAAAACGAAATTACAATTAAAACCGTCCGTTCGTTGTACTTTCAAGTTACTTTTACGACGCATTCTCAATACGCCGTTGCGATCCGTAAGAGTGGCGTACATTTGTCAATTCCACACAGTCTCTCAATAAATAACAATTATTATTATTCGTTTTAATTTAAAAATATATTCAAGACGATTATTATTATTATTATTATTATTATTGTTAATTGTATTACGTTACATTTTCCATTCGAATGCGGAGAAGCGCGGCTTCTGTAACGTATATATAATTTTTTTTTTTTATCCAAATGCGTGCTCTTCAAACCGTAAATTTCAAAACGCGCGCCGACGAATTAGGACGCGCGCGTTAGATTACGTCGTATATATATATGTATAATCACACACAATAATAATAATCAGCATCAACATCTTGACCGCGGCACAGTTAAGTATTACGTAGTATTTACAGATATGTTTCGCTATTATTCGTGTATTAATTGTGTTAACAGCAACGTCTCAACGACCGCGTAACGTGCTATACCGCGATTGTTCTAAATCGTACGTAAAAAATTATCAAAAAAAAAAAAAAACACCGCGTTCGCAGAAAGTATACCGGCAGCGACAAAAACCCGTGGGATTTATTTGGATTTCCGAAAGTATTCGACAAAACCGTTTGTAAACTGGTCGTGTTCCAAATATTATCCATAACGATTCGACTTGAATGCGTTACGTTCGTAAAACCGATCACATTAGCATCGTTGCGAATACGTCGGGGATATCCGATGGCGATTCGTTTAAACACAGTAGTAGAACATTTAAATTTACAAATGCTCAATCAATTCGGTTAGGTTATTAGCTGGACGACCAGTTGTGCCATTTTCGGATGCTGTTGTTTAAAGCAAACGGCGTGGATTAAAATCTCGCTCTCCACATTTGTCAGTAGGCACAACGCGACATTGTTTGTTTTTTTGTTTTAATTTTTAAGTTAACGTTTGTTTTCAAATAAAAAAAAAAAAACGATGTGAAATTTTGAAAAAGAACTCTGACGTCACGGAACACCTGAGGTAAATCCGCAGATCACCACCAGTTGAAAACCACTGCCTCGAACCAACGCTGCGAGTTTTTTATTTTTACCAAAAAAAAAAAAAAAAAACACACACACACACACAAAAAATGCCATTTGCCTTTTGTTTTTCCGAAATTTCCGATATCGGATTCGAAAAATTATTCACAGAACCGTTTAAACGGAATACAACAGCCGAGATTTTCGCATTATTAACACGCTTATGAAATCGTTTCGCATACACAATATTATTTCATACGCGTTCGTACATTTCATATCGATTTCTCGTGCTCTCCGTCTCAACGAGCTTTACAATAAAGACAAATCGCCCTTACGCTTTTCGCAATTAATATTATTGAAAACATTGACGGAATCCAATCTTTTTTTTTTTTTTCAGAGAAAAAATCACGTTTTATCGTGTTGTCGTTGAAAAAATTGTTTTTTTTTTTTGTTGTTGTCTTTTTTTACTCGTTCCTTTCGGATTTCGAAATAAAAACTATCGCTGCGCACAAGAGGGGACGACGAGGACGAGGACACGACGGCGGCACAGTTGTTTTCCCGTGACCTCCTCTCGGCACACGCGACGAAAAATTTCGGAACGCGTTTCGGAGTCTGATCGCGTTTACACTCCGGTAACGCTCCGTGCCGCACCGGAAAAAGTAATACCTACACGCGATTTGCGCTTACCGGGCGAAATTTTTCTAAAAATATTATGCAAAACAACTGGGAACGCGCGCGCGTGTTTTCATAATAGAAAACGTTCGTTACCCGCCAGTCGACGTAATAAATAATTTCTTTTTTTTTTCAATTCAAAACGGTTTTCGACGAGCTTTGCTGCGGCTGAAATCGCGCGGTCCGCCGTTCAATGAACTCGTCGATCGACTCCGAACGAGAATGAATTGAATATTCCAATCACGGTATGGGTTTGCTCAGAATAACCGCACCACAGTACTGTGTGGTGTACACGACGACGATCGCGCAATAAGAGTTCGTTAGAGTCGAAAACTCAATCGTGTCGCACGCGAATCCGTTATATCCGATCGTTTTGCAATAGCGACGGCGGACGCGTTGTGGTGACGGTGGCGCGGACCCGTCGGGAATTCGGATTCCCAATAATACTGTAGTAATACCGCGCAACAGTTTTTTTGTTCTAACTTTGAAAGAAAAAAAAATCGTATAACGAAAAAAGCACGATTAACGCGACGGTATTTCGGGACAGAGACAGTACTGCGGGGCGTTGCGTGTCAGTTGAAAATCGTGTCGGATTCAGGAAAAAAATGAAAACGTGACGCGCATATCGGCGGCGGTGGTCCGTTAAAATATCCGCGAAAACGTTGAAAACCGTTCTTGACTCCATAACAGTACCGATTAATAACGTAGTCGAATTCGTCGACAATCCAATTCACCGCGGTAACGCAATAACTTCGCCGGGAGGTTTTTTTTTTTTAAAGTCTTTTTATCGTAATATTCATAATTTTCTCCATTAAGCAATCACGTCGTTTATTTTGCGTTCTGTCGTCGCGTTTTATTTTCTCGCATAACGCGCCGTGACTCTTTGTTATTACAGTAAACAAACACATTTTATGCAAAAAACTCTCTCCTATGCATGTATTTTTTTATAATAATAATAATAATAATAATAATAAAATGAAAAGTCTCCCCCCCATTCCAGACTTCCGTAATCTATAAGAGGGGGATCGATCGATCGTATCCAATTCGGCATTTACACGTCGCCGTCTTCCTCCGTTCGTTCACATTGTTCGTCGGAAAAAAAACTAAAAAAAAAATTATTATCGATTTTCGCGTTCTACATTTCACGTGTAATCTGCAACAGACATTCGACGATACGAACGAATTAGCTCCTCGGATTTCGGTCCGGATAAAACGTACACACGTTTTTTTTTTCTCACTCGTACACCGAGATTTTTTATTAGTATAAACTCAATCGATTTAATTAGCGAACGTATTTCCGCAGTTTTTAAATATTACCCCGGAGGGACTCTTCTGTCCTTCTTTGTACGCGTACGAAACTCGAGTTTTTGCCTTTAAAACGTCGCGCAAAACGGTCGGACACAGCGAGTCGATCGCGTGCACCGTTTTCAAATATCTTTTCTTTTTCAAGCGTTTTTTTTTTGTTTCTTTTTTGCGTTTTAAATTAGAATCGTCCCCGCAGTCCAGTGCGACGTTTCCTGAGTTATGGGCGCTGACGTACATATTATTGTTATTGTTATAGGCAAAACAAAAAACTTAACAGTAGTAGTAGTAGTAAAAAAAAAAAAAAAAAATCCGTATACTTAAGAACCACTGCGCGCAATCGATGTCGGCTCAATGACCTCAGAGAATATTCCCGTGCGTGTTTATAATATCGTAATATTATAGTCGTTTATACATATATGTACACGGGGCGACCACGGAGCGGTTCCTTGCAGCGTATTTAACGCTAACGGAATACGTTATGTGCGCGCCGAGCTGAAAAGAATGCGCGTCGTCTCCGGTATAATATTTTATAGACAATAAATGTTATATTCCTGCGAGTGTACGCGTCATTGTAATCGATAAATCGTCGCGTATAAAAAATTATTATTGTTATTACGGTATTTTTTTTTAACAAATTTTTATTTATTTATTTTTTTTTTTTTGTTCGTTATTCTCTTATAATAACGATAATTTTGTTGTGTTATTTCCCCCATCTCCGGCCGCGTATAACGGTAAAACGCTAGTCGTCGACGTCCCCTCCCTAAACTCGAACGATTTGGCCGGATTACGCTCCGTGATTACCGCGCACCATCGTAACGCGCCACGGCCGTCCAATATATATACGCGCGCGTGCGTGATACGGTCCCCTCGGTCGTCGTCGATTATTTTCTCGTTTTAATTTACACGGTACATCGTTTCGAAATTTCGAAACCCATCGCGTTATATAATTCAACGTTTCCGTCGAAATCTCATACATTTATACGTATACCATAATTTTATACCGATATTCTCCTCTATTAAATGTGAATAAAAGGATGTGCGAAAGACAGCAGAGAGAGAGAGAGATTCAAAAATAATGTGTAAAGTTTGGATAATTGAAAAACCGTTCCGACAAATAGCACTCGGGACTTGTCGTGAGGACTGAATAATTTACAGAAAAAAAAAAAACTCGATATGTTTGAATAATTAAAGACAACGAAAAACAGTTCCGATGACAAACACAATTTGTAATATTATTCGGACGAGAAAATCCGATGACAATCTATTTATCTATTTTCTTTTTTAATAGAATAAGAGCTGATTTTCACTCTTACGCTATAATTTTATTTATTTGTTTCATAACCGTTAAACGGATATTGAAAAAAAAACCATCTATTTATTCTAAACGGAATATTATACAAACAACTCTGAAACAGAGTGATATACTCAGAATATTTAGTTTTCTTTTTAACACTATACTTTGTCATGTACTACAAACTTAATTCTCGATAAACTCGTTGGAGATTTTTTCCTATTAATCCGATATTAATCCGAGAAGTCAAAGTATGATTGGAAAGGTTTTTAGAAAGATCTCGTGCTAACGTTTCATTACCTACAAATAATAGTGTTAATACAATAATTCGATAGATTTTTTTTTTTTTTTTTGTGAAATTATTGAAACCGTACCTACTCGTACGATTTATACGGAATTTTTAATAAAAGACATTGGAATATCGTGATTTGTTCGCGGGCTTAGAAAAGGAACTCGTGTTTTTCGTCATACCATTATATAGAAATAATCGCGTGAATATTTTTTTTCTCTATATAAAGACTCAGAATCTAAGAATTATGTTTCGTTATTCGCGTATTCAACGAGACGACAACAGTTCAACGATGAATTAGCAGAAATAACCACGGCCGCAGTAATGAGAAATAAACGACAGTAAAACGTCATCGTATAGCACGACGATTAATATGCCGCGATATTTCAATTTTTTTAATAATTACTCATACGAAATAAAATAATATTGATTTTTTGTTTTATTTCCGTACGTATAAAATTTTATCGTTTCCGTTCGCGTTTTGCCGACGAAGACGAAACGTCGTACCGGAATAGCAATACTAGAAATGATTCAAAAACGATCGTATTTCATTTTTCAGGCAAAAAAAAAACCTACCGTGCGAATTGTTCGATTTATTTATCGTATTTAAGTAATTGTTTCCAGTGACGCGTTCCCGTCAATTTTTCTTGAGGTACATAGCGCCTAAACGTGCATTTTTTGTAATAAAAAAAAAAGACTAAAGTCGATTTCTTTGGAAAACTGTAAATATCAATTATTCAACTAGCAATTGACGAAAAATACAGTCAAGTGACAAATTGGTTCTGCTGCTTGGGGAGAAAAAATAAACACGCGTCCTCCCCCGTAAACAAAAAAATACATCAAAATTAAAACCGATATTCACGCGTTTTATCGTTTTTCGCGAATTGTTCGAGAACGTATACCCGTCGTGATTTTTTTTTTTAAATAAAAATTCAATATTATATACCCTAAGCCCTAAGGGACTCATTTTAATTTTGAATAATAATAATAATATTATTATTATAATCAAGTTTTAACTGCGAATATCCGAAAACAACACGCCAACATACAGCTGTGTCGTCGTCCAGCTTCGCTGTCGCGACGCGGTACGAGTTCAAGGATATGACACCACACTATCAACGATTTTTAATCGATAGGATAAATACGTAAAACTTTTTTTTCTCTTTTTTCTGCAAACCGCATTCGGTATAATTTTCTTTTTTTTTTTTTTTGTAAATTTCTCCACCGACAATACGTATATGACGATATACGCCGCACGAAAACCCATCGAAACGTTTTCGATTATATTTTATTTTGCTGCGCAAAAATGTTATTTTATTGTACGATCCAAATTTTTGGACGAGTGGCCAAAGTGTTTTTGAAAAAAAAAAAAAATTTGCCTTAATTTTCAAAAATAATGACAATCAAAACTGCCATATAATACATTTAAAATTGTGAAACAAGTACAAATAAAAGAAAAAAAAACAGCAAATATATGTGAAAAAATAAATTTTCCACCAAATAAAACAACCATTATAGTATTATATCTGCGTCTGTTTGAACGTATAATACCTATAAATACGAATCGCATTAACGATATAATAATATAACGTATATATATATATTGTAACGTCTATGATGGAAATTATTCGAGCATATAAAATCGTATGTATCGAAACGGATAATAATAATAATAATACACATGATATTTCTCTCTGTACATGCTATATACTGCAATTGTGTTCCCACGTCATCAACGAGCCTCCTATATATCGTTTCAGCTCGTATTATTATTATTATTATTATTATTATTATTATTATTATTAGTTCGTCTGCGGTGCGTGTACACAACATAAACCCGAGTGTTTGTACGCAGAGTAAAAAAATATCATAAATTACGTACGCGGAATTCATTGTAGGCGGGGACGCCGTCGTCGTTTTCCTCCCTCTCTTCTTCGATACCGCGAACGATTTTGTTATGAAAATTATTTACTATTACCACCCGTCCATTTGTCCCGGGATTTTCTTTGTAAACATCATTCGAGTGTGTTGTCCTATGAATGTGTCTTGAAACCATTCAAAAACATCGACGGACGATGCGCAAATCGTTTATGTCGCTTAATGATAACAACGCGATCGTGCTGTTGCTCACGGTCACACTAATAATTTTGTGCAACGGTTGAATTCCCAACGAGCTGTGTACGCAGCTCTTGTCATTAATTGCTTTGAAAACGCCAATACGTCTCGTATACGAGAATACGTCATGAATTGTCTTTTGTCCGTATGGACTGGACCACCGCACTCGAAGTGCAAACTAAGTTCGACTTGAATACGCACTTGTTTGCACGGTGTATTACTCGAACTCGTGATTCAGGACGGATGCTAAATAGATCTCCTAAGACACTTAATCCTTTGTATGGCAAATACAACGTCCAAAAGATGTGTGTAGAAGTAACGGCCGAAATTCGTTGTTGCGCGTCCGAAAACATTGCTCGAACGCGTTTACGATAATGTATTTTAAAGCGCCTAATATTATTTAATTTGTTCACTACACGAAGAAAAAGAATAAAATAGAAACACTGCGTTGGAAGGCGAGGGGGGGGGCTCTATTCTCCTTTATAGACGTTTTAACGTGGGCACGTAATACCCGATTATTTTGTTTTTTTTTTTTCGTAATAATTTTCAAAACGGAAATTGGAAAACGTATAATTTCTTACGTAATAAGTAAACGGGAATATTTTCCCCCCATCTGTAAATAAAGATTATTGTTATTGTTGTTATTATTATTATTATTATTATTATTATTATTATATCGCCAATTATCGTTCTAGAGGTTCGAGAAACACGACGAGAACGACGCGTAAAATACCGATAGACGCACGAATGAATATATATGTAAAATAATACGTGTCCCGACGTGGTATCCGTTATTTTGACGAGACACGCTTGTGCTGTTGTGGACGCGCATTATACCTCCTATTTTTTCAACGCCTAAATACCGAAACCCGAGGAATTCGGTCGATTTTTCTATACGTGTGTATAGTTGACATTCAAATAACACTCTGAACATATATATATAATATATATTATTTTTATACACGTTTTAAGTCCAATAATGATTATACGCGGTCATCATCGTGTTTATAATATATTTTGCTATGTCGACGGTAATATTAGATATTTGTGCCGGGTTCGCGTTACACGGGTTGTACACTTTAATATAACAGTAATAATATTTTATATTATTTGCCGGACGACGACGAGAACGTTGCGCAATTTTCTCTCTCTCTTTTTTTTTTTGTTTTGTCTGGTTTGAAAGGAAAAAAAACACCGGTCGAATATCGAAAAAAAAAACGAAGGCACATTTCGTTCGCGATACACGTATCGAAATCGTATATTATTCGACGAGAGCAAGGGGGAAAAAACGTTTCGAATTTTTTAATACACAACTCTTTTCGCGTGCGTCTAGACGAGAACTCTATGTGTTGAAACCATCGGAACGCCGCGTTCGTTTTCACTCCGTTTGCCGCGAGATCGTTTTCGGTTTAACGGTCACGGGAAAATTCGGAGTCGTCGAAATTCGTGTTTTCGGTGTACCGCCCGTCCACAACGGTCGCGCGAATGTTTTTCGGTTAACGGACGCAGCAAACGCGAGACAGGAAAATTCGATAAAAACGCGAGTAGAAGAAAAAAAATATTACATTTTTGTGTATTGCTCTTTCGAACAACGAAAATAAAAACGAGCAGTTTCGAAAAAGTAGAAAACACTGCAGCGTCCTACGCGGCGAACACGACCGTCCCGATCTCGTCGTCGTATTTTCCTATTGTGCGTGGCGAAAACGGTGTACAAAGTTACACGGTCACCCGCCCGCGCGCATGCCTATGCGAACGGTTTCACTCGCCGCTGTTGAATGAAACGGAAAAAAAAAATCGTTTTCAACGAACACGAGTAAAATAATTGTTTTTGGCGAATAGTAAAACGAGCGCGAAAGTACACCACGAATAGAGAACGTTGTTCACACGAAGCTCCCGTCACACCGATAACAATAATTATCATAACAATAACGCGTCTCGACGTGTACGCGTTTCGTTTTCAAATGCCAAATTTAATTCCGATATCACGGTAATACGCGCGGAGACGAAATCAATAGTTATTTTCTTTCTCTCCCAATAACGTTTTTATGAAGGAAAAAAAAAACGTTAATTTTTTTTTTTTTTGTTAAAAATACGCCACTGAATACGAATGAACACGCGAAAAACGGAGTGTCCGGGGAAAGATTAACGGCGACATAATTTCGCGGATTTCGATGGGAACGCGCGTTTTACGCGTTCCGGTGAAACACGACACGAGTACTCGGGGAAACGGATTGTCTTCGGAAAGAACTGGGAATCAGCGGAACGACGCGCCTCGTCCGGGACACGTCGTTTTCAATTAATTTTTAATTAATCGTTCGTAAAAAATCGTTTATATAAAAAAAAGAATATATTGTCGTTTTAATGCCACTTATTCAATACACGTTTTTATTATTTTTAAGTCGATTTTTTTTTTAATAAAACGAATATAGATTTCGGCCGGCTGACCCCGCTCAACTCGAATTCGACGCGAACCCTGCACTCCCCGGCTACGGTCTTTGAAAATCGAAATCATATTATAACGTCCGCGTTAAAAAAAGTCCGTAATTTTCCTGTGCTTTTTCCGGGTATCGACACACACACACGAATCCTCCGATAATTCAATTTTATTAAACACGTAGAAAATAAAAAACGAGCCGTGTGTGTCGAACTCTTTTTTTTTTTTGACGTTTTGACGTTTTTTTTTTTTTTCTTTGTAATAATTTTGTTGTCTCGGTTTAGTCGCATCGTCGACCTATTAAATATTTATATTTAAAATATACGAGACATAAACGATATTCGATTATTTCTCGCGTACAACGGTATTTAAATTTCGTTAAACAAAAAAAAAAGAAAGAAAAAACGGAAAATTATTATAAACGCGTATGCGCGTCGTCGATTTGACCGCGAGTGAAAATATTGAGAAAAATAATAATAATAATAATAAAACGACGCGTCGTCAGAGCGTATTGCCGTGATCTCGCGTCGGGTCCGGCGGTGAAATCTTTGTTCTTTTGCGGATCATCGACAAAAATCGTCCGGCCTCTCCGCGCGTAGTCTGCCCTTATATAATGTACTCGTGTAAACACAAGGACAATGACGCGCGAATAATAATAATAATAATATTAATAACAACAAATACCGCCGTTTCGGTCTCGCGGTTTTCGTTTTGCCATTTTCTGTACCGAATGGTAAAACGCCGAGCGTATCAGCCGTTCGTTCGAAAGCGATAATCGGTAACCTGCTGCTGGACAACGCCGCCGGTCCGGCGTTTTTTCTTTTACCGGATTCGCGCGATAGAAATCGACTCGAAACACGTTTATAAGACGACCGGTAATGTTTTCTACACAATAATAATAATAATAATAATAAGCTACGGCGACACTCTTCCCGGACCGGTCAGCAGCACTTAATCCGGACGAGATAGTTGTGTCCCGGGTAAACGACCTCGGTGTACCGATCACGCATTTAATGTACGAGCGTGCGCGCATTGTGGACAACTGGACGGATGGGAGGGAAAAAAACTTTCGTTTCGAGTTGAGCGCGGAATTTTTCGACTTGAGCGATGAAAACGAAAGTATGGAACGGGGGGCGGCGTGTGGACGGACGCGATACAGTTTTTTTTTGTCTTCCGCAATAAAATAAAAACGTATCCGACGACTTCGTTACGAGGGCCGTACGACACGAATCGCGGACTCGTAATTTAATCGGCGGTGCCCGTGCGCAGAGAGGAAAACGAATTTTTTTTTTTTTTTTTTACGTTATTATTCGACCGATCGATAATTGTAATTATCGTTATTAAACGTTGTTTTTCTCGGCGCCAATGAGAATATTTCTACATTTACACTGTAGAGGCCGTATGAAATATGATCGATCGACGACGATTGATACTCTCTTTAACCGAACAACGCGATACGATAATACGATATATCGATATTTAGCTTATTGTGGCGTACGGTTTGGAAAGGAGAGAAAATCGTACGAATATATAAAATATATATTAGTCTTTTTTTTTTTTTTTTGAGAGAGAGTATATACGCTTTTTTTTTTTAAACATCGTATTACACGCGATTTATAGATTTCACCTGCAGTTAACG
The DNA here is from genome assembly GCA_032441825.1 of Chaetogeoica ovagalla. Taxonomy (NCBI): domain Eukaryota; kingdom Metazoa; phylum Arthropoda; class Insecta; order Hemiptera; family Aphididae; genus Chaetogeoica; species Chaetogeoica ovagalla. Next base: position 245,738 of record CM063741.1, read on the forward strand.
CGCAGTAAAACGTAAGTAGGCACGCGTGTTTTTCCCTGTTATTTTTTACTGAAATAAAAGTCTAAAAAATAATTTGCGTTTTTTTTTTTTTTTTTTAGCGTTCGTTTAAGAACATTACACGTGACTAATCCGTTCGGTTTCGATAGGACACGAATATAGGTGTACAACAGACAGACACGCTAATGCAGAATCGACGAAAAAGGCGATATTTTCGCATTTTTGTTTTATTTACTTATATTCACTGTCCCAGTTTATACGGCTAATACGCGTGTTCGGTGCATGTATTTCATTCGCATCATATTCGCGATTTGATAATACGGTATTGTAACACGAATTCGTATAACAATAATAATAATAATAATATAGTTAAACGCACACCGCGGTCCATAGCGTGAAACCAATTAAATAAATGAAATAATATAAGTATATTTTTGCCGCCGTCCACAGTGACCTCAATATAAACGTAAATATATGTATATATTTTTTTAAACAACTTAAAAAAAATCATTTTTTTCCTCGTTTAAATACATGTAAAAAATCTAAACGCGTACAACGCTGCATTTACGCGTGTAATTATTGATGAAAAAAAAAATAATAATAACAATAAATTTACGATAATCGTCGATGTCGCGTTACAATAAATTTAAACGGAATAAATAAATTTATTTAAACGGAATCTCATCGTTATCGGAGTGAAAAAAAAATAGAAAAATAGAAAAATGTCGAGAATATTGTGTAAAATTCGAATTAATATATATTATGCGAATTCGGAATTCTATCTTAATGTGGAATATATATATATATATATATATATATATTCAGTCGTGCCGTTTCGATTATTATTTTACTCGATAATCTATTTATTAATACGAATAATTACGTTTAATACGATTTTTTTTTTTAATCCCACAGAATCCCTCTGATGTCGTTTTGCCGAATGCGCGAAAACGTGTACTGCAATAGTGTGAGGGATGGGAGGGGGGGGCAGCGTGTTATTATATAATATAATAATAACGAAACTTTATTTAAACGGAACGTTATTGTGTTTTAAGCGACTATTATTTTAATTTACAATATATTTTGTATTCGATTCGTATTGGCTGTTTTTGTTGGTTAGTAATATTATGTACTGCGCACAAGTACAGGCACGTTGTTTTCAATTTGATTATTAATAATATTTTTTTTTATTGTTGTGTTTTACACGCGGCGTGTCGGACAATTTGTTTCGGACCACGAATAACACTGTTGTGAAACGTACAAAAAAATTAATAAATATTATCGACGATTTAAGAAAAACTGAAACGTTCAAAGACCAACAAATAACACACTGCGCGTATTATACGGTTTTTTTTCAGATATATCTGTAAAAAAAAAAAAAAACGCCGATGTACGATTAACTCGAATTATCACTTTTAGATAACCCCATTTAATACCGTATTTACCGGAATATTATTTAGTTTATGAAATATAATAATAATTTTTTTTTTTTTTTCTTTGATACCAGTCGCAACAACGCGTTATATTTAATTATTTCTCTAGATTCTTTTTCTTTTTATATACATATACACGATTTATAACGTATTCTCGTCGCCAGAAAATGTTCAATACCTATTGAAATATTATATTCATTATTGTCCGCATTCGATTATTTATTTAAAACCGGGTTTTCACGAATAACGGCGGCGTCGAACTGAACTCGCTTCGGCTCGTGACGTTTTCGTTATTTTCGTGTTAAAATAAAAAAAACTACGACATACGAACAAATCCGTAGAGTTAACAGTAAAAAAAAATAAAAAACGAACGGAATTCGTTCGCGAAATTCGATTTTTTTTTTTGTTTTTTTGTCTACGTGCGTTTTAACGAGTAACGCCGTAAAAGAACGTTAGAGAAAATAATTAAAGTTTTTGTCTTTTATAAAATACTTATTAAAAACACGCGCGTATAGACGACACGGTTTTTTTGTTACACACGGCGCGATAAATAGAAAATGTGTACGCTCGTCCAGCAATAAGACGAAATAACTCGTTTTAAAAGTAAAATGTACGTTTTAAAAAGTATACGACTTTCTACGGACGTGATCGGGCCAATAATAATAATAATAATACGTTTTTATACGCCGAGTCATTTATGTGAAAATTAAAGAAACGTCTGTAAAACGTCTACCGGTTTTTGAGAAAAAACAAAAAGTTCGTCATCGGCTGGTACGTTTAAGGAGCAAAAGGAGACTGAAACGTCGGGAATACAAATCGGAAATACGAACGATAACAATTACAAACGCGGAGAAAATTATGAATATAAAAAAAAAATCACGCGCACACAAATATCGATTAAACTACCACAACGTTTTTAACACGTATGTAAATAATATTTATTTTTCATATTAGTACTATTCGATTCGCGAACATTTAATTTTCACTTTTCGTGTCGTTTACCAGTATTTATAGTTTTTCCTCATTTCAATTTCTTCCGCGCATTCTTTTTATTCGATTTTTTTTTTGCTTTTCGTTTTTGAGTAACTCGTTAGAAACGATATTTCCCCCCCTCTTCCAAATGCTTTGTAATAATACGAATTTCTACTATAAATAATATTGTCGGCGTATCGATTGGATTGGAGACGTAGAAAAACGTCGTGTACGCGACACGCGTCTCGATGACGGATATATTATTAGTGTATACGGTTTTAGCTATACGAATTCGTTCGGACACGTCGCGTGGGAAAATCGAAGATCACCGGGCGGGAGAGCGATTCGATCTAACCCGTGCGCGCACTGCCCGTACACGACGATTTCGGCACCCAAACCGTACGAATTCGTATATTATTTTAATTATTTCCCGCGCCTGCGGTTCTCTCTCTCTTTCTCTTTTAATGTGCACGTGTCATACTTGTCTACTGTCGTGCAATCAATTCCGTTATGTTTCCAATTGGCCACATACGTGTTAGCACAACGAAAGCATTCTTCACTCACACCCGTCCGTCACGTTAAACTCGTGGTGGCGGACAATGATTTTTTTTTTTTTTTATGAAAAAAAACCGCCGTCTTCAATCGCTTGCTCGCAAAATGTTAATTATTTATGAGTTATGTTTGAGAATCGTTTTTCCAACGAGCCAATAAGTTCGTATTTATACGTGGCGAGACCGTGTGCGTTTCGGTAATGCGCTACCCGTGCGACGGACAACGTGGACAACGACCAAAAATAAAATAAAATAACTTCTCGGCGTGATTTCGTCTTTTTCGACAATGACCACGAGTAGATTAATTTTCTTTTTCTCGTCGTCCATTGTCCCCGGGACCCGCCGGCCGGCAGTACAATATGTTATTATTATTATTATTATTATTATTATTGCATGTACGCGTCACACGAGAATATAATGGAAAACAGCATCCCGGTACACTGACCAGCAGCGTCTACTATGTTGTACTGCACCAGAGTAGTGTCCAATAGCAGTGCCCGTTCACACACACACAGGGACGTTATCTCCGGCCGTTTTCAAAAAATTCCCCTCCTCCCTTCACATACTTTTCGTATTGTTAGCGTATTCCCTCGTTTCTTTTGTTTAAAATTGATCCGTCCTCCTTGGAATCCATTTTGTTTTTTTATAATTTCTAGTGTCGTTACGTTTTTTTTTCTTTTCGACAAAAAGAAACGATCGAAGATTTAAAAAATAGATTTTTATATTTTATACATTGGACGAGTAGAAGAAAAAAAAGCGTACATCTCTATGAAATATAAAAAAAGAAAAAAATCTTTAAGAATCAACCGGATTGTTTAGTGATGTTCTTCTTTGAAGAAGACGGATATTTGCCCCCTCGTCGACACCGGGCCTCGTTCAAAATTTCACCCCTTCCCTCCCGCGTATCAAAACTCGAAATTACGACACCGCTCCCATCCCTTCCCGACAAATTTTCCATCCATTCCGCCGAGCCCACTGGTCACACTGGCAGTGTTTGAATCGAGGAGCGATTTTCTTTTTTTTTTTTCTCTTTCTTGCGAAACGTGTTTCGGCTCTCTTTCGACTTTGTCGTCCAAAAACTCGGTGTTGGGGTTGCGCTTATGTCGCGCCGAAACGGTATTTATTTGACGTTTGCGCGGGCGTATAACCCGTGAAAAAAATATATAAGTGTTCTCACCACACACACTTAACTCTTCGTTGGATTATTTACTCCGTGCGTTGAAAACGGATTAAGAGAATTTACGAAAATCGCGGCGGCGGACGGAGTGGGAGCAGCAAAGCCGCCCGCGCGTTTACCAAAACGTTTCAGTGTTTTTTTTCCCGGTTAAACCAACGTCGTTAACCGTCGTCTTCTCGTCCGGGGAACGCGCTAGTCGAAAAAAAAACGTCATCGGCAATCGTCCACCACGACGTTATTTGTTTACACATTTTACGTGTTTGTGTGTTACTCACTTGTATCGCACCCCGGCGGACGTCGTAGTACACCCAGTTGTCGGTGGAGAAAGATATGGCCAACAGGGCCGTGGCCACTATGGCCAGTATGGTGGCCAACGAGAGTGTGATCGCGGAACAAGGCATGTTCGTCGAGGTATACGCGCGTATTATGTACGGGTGAATCGTTTTATTATTATTATTATTATTATTACTCGTATTTTGTCGGCGACGATTTTATCGCGCGGAAAACTTACTCGACGGTTTTTACGAGACAAACGAATTTCGCGGCGACGTACCAGAGACAAAATGTCTTAACACATTTTTTTCCCCCGGGTTTTTTTTTTCGTGTACACACACACACACACGTACGCACGCGCAAACGAATAACACACACACGCGCGCGCGCGAGCGAGCGAGCCGACGGCGATCTACGGGCGTCGCGGGGAGAGGGAGGAAGAGTACAAAAAAAATGTCTACTCAAAGAGAGATGATTTTTATACGCGGAGCGTCGCGCGTCGCACACGGCACAGACACGGCAGACAGACCGACCCGGGGACTCGAAACACACAATAGCAGCTGCGCGCGGTGGCGGCGGCCACGACGACGTTTGTCGGAGGAGGAGTAGGAGGAGGTGGAGGAGACTCGGGTGGCGGCGACCGATTCCTTCACGACGGCAGCAGCGCTGCGCTCCCCCACCGCGATACTCGCGACGGACATATTCTCCTCTCGCTAGTCCCCCGCCGAACCCGACTTCTCTCTTCCACTCCGCCGCGTCTCCCCTTTGTTTGACGACCGCGCGCGGCAACAGGTTTCTCTCTCTCTCTCTCTCTTCTCCCTCTAAACGCGGACCACCACACTGTACACACATATATAAATACACCACACACACACCTGTGGCGGCGGTGAACGCCAAAGACCGGAGAGAAAACAAAAATAATAACCTAACCGCTTTCGGAGAAGTGCGGGGGGGGGGGTGGTAGGGGTGTGACGTTTCTAGTAACGAAAACGCGTACAACACGCACAGAAACCTAACCGCTGTGTGCGTGCGCGTTTTTCATTTCTCTGCTCGACGCGTCCCGTAATGGGACGATGAGCGCAGGATCGGTTTAAAAAAAAATAAATATTTTCACTGCGCGTTTCGTCCGCGTTAACAATACGCCGCAGCCACGTTAAAAAAATACACCCTTGAATTACGTTTTAAAAAAAAGAGAAGAAGTCTGTCTCGCAATAGAGCATAGGTTCTCAAACATATTTCGCATACACCGCCCACATTGACAATCAACATTTTTTTAGTGCCCCCCCCCCAAAATTTTTAAACTTACCAAATGTTGTTTATCTTTAAACAGTTATTACAATTATTGTATTTAAACATGCCATATTCTGTTTTAGAGTCCAAACTTAAGTTTTAAAGGAGCATTTTTAATAAGAGCAATTAAAACGCATGCTTATTCGAATGTCGATGTATTTTTATTAAAATTTAAACAAATCTTTGAATTAAAATTTATCGAGCTCACTTAATGTGATGGATGAACCTGGTGTAGTTTAACCAGTTTTTTTTTATATCAGGATCGAATTTACTTTAATACAGTCGTAAGTCGCCACGTTCGGTAACAAGCAGCTGATTTCTTTTTTTAGTTATTAGAGTGTTGTTACAGCACTAAATCCACGTTCGGATAAATACGATGACGGAAACGCTATTAGATATCTTTGAACAATCGACCATAATCCAGGATAAAATTGCGGGATTACATAATTTTTCGCTTTTTTTAATCAGCTATCGCCCCCCCAGACCGCTTCAATGTCCCCCAAACTTCTTTGAGCTTTTTACCGCCCCCCTGAAGGCCACTAACGCCCACAAGGGAGCGTTATCGCCCGCTTTGAGAAAGAATGCAATAGAGTGCAATGCGAAGATGTACCGCGGAAAATCGAAAAGACCGTTTGACGAATTCTCCGATAATAATATTTGTTAAAAAATTAGAACGTTAATTTCGAAATCGCCGAGAACGGGTTCTCCTTACCGAACCGTCACCAAATGAAAAGGCACGGAAAAAAAAAATCCGGAATTCTTATCGCCGCCGTCGTCACTTTCTGTTTTCTGAACTCGAATAATAATAATAATAACAACCGAATTGAACGCGCGATCGGTGATACCTACCTACGTTACCAAAACAAAAATAAATTTAATTCCGAATATTATAATATAAAATCTGCGGTTCGTAGCGAACGCGAAATTTCTACGTTTTACTCGAGAATCGACAAAAATCGTGAGATCTATATTTTTCTTCTTCTTCAATTTTCCACTCGTACGTTTGTACGCGTGTTCATGTGGAACGCGTCTCACACGACGTCGTCTAAACCGCGCGACTCCCTCCGTCGTCCGTCTTTTCTCTGCATTTGTGCGACGCGCAGTGACGTACGATTTTTTTTTTTCGGTCATTTTCTAAACACTCGAAGAAACGGTGTAAAGTGTAGTAACTTTTGAAAATATCACGATGAGTTATGATGATTTATTTATGAATTGGCAAATCGCGTTTTTATAGTATAAAAATTTGATGACCTGTACAACGTCGATTGTTTTTTTTTCGAGAAACAAAAACTTATTGTTATTGATTAACATACGCGGACTGTATTAATATTGAATATTCGCGTAATTACACATTGAGCGGATGACGAATTTTCCGGGTGATCGCGCGTTTTCCTCGTGCCAACAACCGGGGGAGAGAAACAGACGAGATACGTTCAACTTGCAGACGTACACGGCCAGCGATTACAATAATAATTGTTCTGTTACGGCAATCGGAATCGGCGAATGATCGACGCCGCCAATTCGAATACATTTTATAACGTGAATCGTCTCGGGCCGTTGCCCCGTCGTCTGTACAACAGCAGCAACAATCGTTCTAAAAATATATAGTTCGTATTAATACGAACAGCTGATGTGTGTAGTCGTCGTGTAGATTGTGAAAGAAGAAGAAAGTAACAGTAATGAAGCCGACCACCTTCTACGAGTGTATTTTATTTAGATTTTCTATTCTACAATATTTGCAGGGCGAGTAACGAGTAACGAAACGCTTTGGATGTACACCGCGTATAACGTTGCGATGGATTTGTTTTTTTTGGAAATTTTATTACATGTATACGCCAAATGATATGTATTCGTGTAAATTCGCTCGTAGGAGGTATATTTTACCACGTAATAAATTCAAACAAAATATAAAATGTGAAAAGAGAATTTTTTTTTAATAATAATATTAATTATTAACGTCCGCGATTTTTACAACACAATTATTCAATTCACTATACACTCAAACGATTTCTTCACCGTTTTTCATTTTTTCTTTTAATTCTACGCGTCATTTTATTCGTGATTTTCTCGGTGTAATTCTCGTTCGTTTTCATTTTCTTATTCCGTTTTTGTATTTTATTTTTTTTTTTCGAAACCGGTATTAAATAAGCAAATTCAATACGACAACAGCTATATTTATTTAATTTTTTTTTCCGTGCACGCCAAACGGTTATCCGAACCCGAGGTGCTGCGAAATGCAAGAGGATGAGAAACATCCAGTCGGTAAAACGTTTCGTTTAATATCCGATATTTTATCTTTGTGAAATGCGATTTTCGTTGTGTGATAAAGAAAAAAATATCGCTTTAAAGTTAAAGCGGAGAAAGAAGAACGATGATTATTAATATTCCATAACTTATACTACGATTTAGAAGAAAAAAAAACGTGTAGCGATCAAAAAGTTCACCTCAAATTCGCGTCACAAACACTCTACGTCAGAGGATCCGTTGTTCTTAAAGTCCTTGCGATTTTGTATTTTAATTTATACTATGAATATTTTATGTTTTTTTTCTTTTTTTTTTTTGCTATTTATCGAAGAACATTCGAAATACGATTTAATTTGAAAGAATTGAATTTAAAAAAAATGTCATTATATGAAAAAATTTGGCGACCCCTAACCTGCTGCTGCTAGTACGAATTTATAAAATACGTTTACGACTGAATAGAAATAACACACGAATCTTTCGATTATTAAGTGTTTTTTTTTTCAATAAATCAAACGATATTGTGAAAAAATATTAATTTTATTACAAAATATACATTTAAAAAAAAAATATATCCAAAGTCGCGCAATAAATTGCGTACAATGGATACGAGTACACGGATGTTTATCGTGAAATTCACTATATATTTATGTGTAGGCATACAAATATATCGAATTGCCATTTTGTCGATTATGCGCATATTATTATTGTTTATCGTACGATAATTTCAAACGTACCGGCAACGGAGTGTGCAGCAGGACAATAAATCCCACTGTACATTATTTACGTAAGTAATAATAATATGAGGACGTCGTCGTTGGTATATTTTATAAAACGAATCGTTTGTGTGAAAATAAGTGTATAAAAACGTTGTCAATGAAATGTTTATTTAAAAAAAAATGGTATATTATAAAACTTGTATCTACAAGTTATTACAAACCTGTACCTGAGGAGCATAGGAACAAGGAAATAATTCGTGAAATCATTTTTGTTTGAAACGTGTTGACTTATGGGAGTGAAAGCAGCTGGACCATAAGAAAATGCGAGGAAACCCGGCTGAAGGAAGCAAAAATGTGGAAAATGACAAAAACATCTTGGACAGAAAGAAAATCAAATGAAAGAGTTTTAGAATAAATTTGAGAACAAAGAAATTTAATGGAATAGTGTTAGGAAAAGGAAGAATAGATTGATTGGGGACATATTATCAGACATGACGATTTCATCAGAAACATCATTGAAGGGAAAGTGTTAGAAAGACGACCTAGAGGAAGACCGAGGCAGTCTCATTCTTTCAAGACACTCTGTACACGGTGAACGTCAACAACTACAACCATTTGAAGGAATAGCTGCCCTAAACAGAGAACGAGCGAGAGAGAGAGAGTGGTGGTCATAAGCGACAAGGCACAGTCTATAGAGATTGACCGACTGGAGTTATTACGTACGCATTTATGTATAAATAATATTATGTGTTCGTGCCGTGTATAAAATGTGATTAACTCGTTGACGTCGATTAAATAATATCGAAAACAAATATTATCGAACACGAAAATAATAATAAATTATAAGCGATACGAATTGCAATAAATTGGAATTGACGGGAACGATTTTTAATTTTTTTTTTTTTTATTTCAAAACCAACAGAACATTTATAGGAAAGTGTTATTATAATGACTAAATACAGGAGAAATTGCGGGAAACTTTTCGTGTCCACACAAAAAAAAAAAAAAAATTAAACGCAAATTACACATTAACATTAGTCGATTGTTGTTTTTTTTTTCTTAACATAGAGAAAATACACTCGTCGTAATATTATAATAATGACGTTGGACGCGCGTTAGTGTTTTTTAATAATATATACTGAACAATTAAGTTGACTTGGATTTTTTTTATTCCGCTGTTCTATTAATCGTTATACAATTAGATGCGTAAAAGTAAAATAAATTAAATTACAATAATAATAATAATCGTTGCCGCGTATTTATTTTTCTTTTAATTTTTCGACGGTTCGTGTTTTCGTGTACGCAAAAAACGTTTCAAATAAGGTTTTAGATTGCACGTGTTTCGAAACACGACATTTTTATTATTTAGACGTGGAAAAAAAAACGAAAATTCGATTTAACAAAATCATATATACTCGTATACATGAGGAACTATAATAATTTTTCGTTTTTACATAATGTTATTACGAATTTGCCGCGAGCCTTTTTCGGATTTATAAAATTATTTTTCGCACATAAGTAATTGAAAACGAATTGCTGGGTACCTTAAGAAAATATTATATAACGCGTTACAAAAAAAAAAAAAACGAAAACTTTATTAAATATAAAACTCGAAATATCTGTCCGATCACGAATCAATCGACACAATCGTGTCTAGTCATTGAGAAGTCCATAAAAAAAACAATACTGTATTGTTTCGTTCTTCGCACTCTCATTATATAAAACAGTGGTAAGCCCATTTAAAACTTTCGTACGCGCGTGCGAATCGTTTGAAAATCGTTTCGTTCGTGTTTTTAATGGAATACAACGACGACGACAAAACAACGAGTACGACGACGAATAATATACGACAGTATTGCGAGTAAATATGTTTTTTTGTAGCGTCAAAAATATATATTCCGCGTAATTATTATTCATTGATACGACATATATGGTAATGTATGTACAAAACAAAATTTTTTAAATATTGTTGAACACATCGTTAACGCGTCGTACAACGAGATTCTTCGTTTTATTTTTTATTTTAAATTAAAAATTCTTGACAAATCTTTAAGGAATTTAATCGGATTTTTTTTTTCATACAAATAAATTTTCAAATATTTTATACGCGTAAAACGTTTACTGGGGGGTTTTTTTTTTTTAATGGATAACATTTTTTTTTTTTAATATACGCGCGCGTTTCCACACAAGTTAATGAAACTATCATTTGTACCAGAGTGTGTACATTGCAACATGTTATCTTACGAGTCGGTTCACAAGTTCCTTATTGACGTGCATGTGCGGCACTCGCTACAACGAACACACGCACAATATGTCGAAAATCGTCTCGTAGATCGACGACACCAGTTGATTAAATAAAATATTGTACACGCACGCGCGCGAAAAACGAGCGGGCAAATTAACTGCGCAAAAGATCAAGTGAGAATTTACAAAAAAAAAAAAATATGATAATATATTATTACATGTTATCATCGCAGACAGCGTATGATTATTAAAAATGTTACACGTTCAAATACAGTGTAGTAGTACGGTAAGTGGGATATTAAAAAAAAAAAAAAAAACTGCGAAAAAGCCTGACAATTTTTCTTTTTTTCTTCATTTCAATATTACAAACGTATTATACACACTGCAGTTGTTTACGGTGAAAATCGTAAAATTTATTTATTTATTTTTTTAAATATATTATTCGTGCGTTTTTAAATACACGCATAACGGTTTATATATTGTTGTAGATGTAATATTTATATAACGCGCCATCGTAATTATAAATATCTCGTTCTGAAATAAACTTTCTTCGGTTAATATTGAAATATTGCGGTACAATATTATACACTCTTTTTTTTTAACCAATATTAATATATTACATAATATAATAGATACGTTATTACAACAAAAAAAAAAATACAAAAAATCAAAAATATATCAACCATTGAAACGTTTAATTACACGTCAATACGGCGGATACGCTTCAGAACACGAAACGTTAATTAAATATACAAATGAATTTTACGTTATTACGTAAATCTTAATTTATGTATCGATTTCCTCACGTTATTCCATTATTTTCTATTTAATTTTTTTTTTTTTTAATAATCGTTTAACGTTATACCCGTTATCGAGAGACGTGGTCGTAACCGTACGATTCAGGTAACTACGACCTTAGAATAGAACGTTATATTATTTTAATCCACATCCTCATTACTCTTGTCATACGGCTGTATTTTAAAATATAAAAATATTAACGGACGTTCAACGACCTCCGATTATGTGACTGATTTTTTATTTTATTTTATAATACCGTTGACTAAACCGACACTATAGCCACTGTCGTTATAATGCATCACTGCGCGTGATTTCGACGAATAAATTTCACGAATAATAATAATAATAATAATACTGTATAATTTATCGTTTCGATACGCGAGTTCGAATCGTTTCTGCTTTACAAAAAAAAAAACATATATTTTTAAAAAGAAAAAAAACAGTTTTTTAAAGTTCTATACAAGTATTGATTTATCGCGTGTTGTAAACACGCGGTATATGAATATGTCAAAACGACTACACACCGTGCGGATATCTACAAAAAAAAAAATCGTATCGCCAATTGATTAAAAGAGCATCGTAGACGACGGCTTTTTAATTTTTTTTACGAATGTATTAAAACACTTACGTAGTTTTTCAAACGAATCATTTCCCCCGACGGAATAATAACTCATTCTATACGAGAAAATAAACAATTACAAATTTCGAAACTTTAACCGTGAGCGTGTTGAATCGCAGTCGATTCGATCGATAAATATTATGTGGAAAAAAAAACATACGCGTAAAACATGAAAACAATAGACGTGTCTGATATACGTGTGTCACACCGGTGAATGCGCGCCTAGATTATCATGTATCCCGTTAATTATTGCAATGTTATATTAAACGGAATTCAATCAGAGACATCGTCGTAATTCATGCGAGATGTCTATCGATCCTGATATCGTCGATCGTCGTCGAATAAATAATATTTATATACACGTACGTAGTTTCGACATGAGGAAATTCAATAAACGCACACCGTACAGCTTCAGAATGTCAATTAGGTATACGTATTTAGATCGTTTAACTGTTTGAGGTATGTCGCACGAGGAGTAATAATATAGCACAAAAAAAGAAAAAAAATCAAGTGCCGATAGATATATTATCGTTCTTTGAGACCGCATCTAATTGTGTTTCGTGTCTAGTTTTTTGTTTTTATGACTCGACCACTACTACTCGTCTTACATTAAATTCCCATTTATTAATTTAGTATATACTAAATTATTTGATGCAAAGCGAAACCTCTTCCCCCTTTCTCCGCCGTATTTAAGAATAAAAGAATTTCTTTATAGTTATATAGAAGGTCCGCGATGATATACTGAACATTGAATAAAATGGATGAAAAAATAATAATAAAAGTGGCAAAAAATGATGAGAATCTTATTGACGGACGTGTCGGGTTTCTAGACTAGTCTAGGCCGAGATGATTAGGGTGTGCTCAGAGAAGTAATGAGTTAGTTATTAGAAGGTGAGCGAATCAGTTGTAGAAGCGAATTCGGGGCAGGGGTAAGCCCGAGAAAAAGTGGATAGAGTTCATTTCATTGATGAGAATATGATAAAGATGGATGAAGAGATGGATATAGAAAGAAGTGAAGGGCGAAAATAAGAATGGTCGATTCTATTTGTGTGGAATAGAGGCAAATAAGAAATAAGATACGTTCCTATATTATAGATGAAACATTTTTTTTATTCCGTGTTTCTATATATATTCGATTCTCTCGTGACGTTTTCAAAAACCAGACGCTTAAAAAAAAATCGTTTACGCTAAAAAAAGTAAATAGCGTTTTCAGAAAATTTGCATTTACCTTTGAACAAAATATAACATAATTCGGATACTTTCGTTAAAAATCAATTTGAAGTTAACACGTAAATTATATATAAATAAAAAAAATTATTTATATGTTAATTTAACAAAATCATTGACTGAATTAAAACTTACTTGAATGCTCAGTGATTGTTGAATTTTTAATACATTCGTATAAACACATTTAACGTAAACAACATATTCGATATTGTATGGTCTTGGTCGGTTTTCTTTTCTCTCTTCTCGTCGTAGAAAGAAGTAATTGAATTTTTCAAATAACAAACACAAACACATGACGCCTGTATATCGCTCGTATAGAGCGTACAATAACCATTTCGAAATCGGTGTCGACTACTCAAATTCTGCTCAGGCGTAAAGTCATCAAACGTTTAAAATGAATAATAATCGGTCTATCGGTCAATTAATAAATATAATATAGAGACACCGATCCGTCGTAACGCATTTCGTTCCAAACGTTAGAGAATTTTATTACAAATGTTTGCCACCATAAAATCAGTCACAGCTAAAATATGAACATTCTCTTCTTTATGATGACGACGATCTAACGAGATCTATACTATATTACCATAATATACAACCTGAAGATAAGTCTGAATGAATTAGCATTTCTTAATAAAAACTTTCATATAAATGTCAACGAAGTCAATTGGTTTTTAAGTAACAAAATCAACGACGGATGAAGACCGAAGATTGGTCCAAAAAAAAAAAAAACTATATATGTATTTTATTTATATTTGTCACGATTTTCCAAAATACATTTTCTACTACGTGCTTAAACTATATTTGAGATCTTTTTGCAAAAAAAATAAATAAATAAAAATTTCGGAGACTACGTTATAAAACCATTTACAGAGGTACGCTAAACGAATGATATCGGTCACCATCAATAATATATTATTTACTTTAGTTGTCGAAATGTCGTTATAATTGTTGCGCGAATTGAAAATAAAATAAATAACGTTAAATTGTAAAGTCTCGCCTAATGCACACTTAATATTATGTATTTGATATGTGTATCGTAGAGAGAACGTAAATTACGAGGTGTAAATTTTTTTTTTTTTAAATACTATTTGTACACTATATAAGAATATGAAAAAAAAAAATAAAACAAATTCGATAACGTAATTGTACACTATATATTTAATTGATATAAATGACTCGTATGTTAGCAAAAATATATTTTTTTTGTTTTTCTAACAAGAATGCGTCATGACACGTGTCAGCGTGTTCATTGATCGTTTTCATGAGTACGAGTACAGTACAATTTAATACACAACTCTATATAGTTGTTTTCTGCTACTGTAAATATAATATGCACTCGGGAAAGCCGAATAAAAATTGTTTTATTGCACGTTATAATAAATAGTAACTCACGAATACTAGGTAACTACACTTTTTCTTTTATATCGAAATTCCACTCGACGCGATAATCAGAATAAAATAAAATATGTTATTGACCGGAAAACGTTTGTTTACTTTTCACCATCACCGATATGATCGAGTAACAGAAATGCATGACCTGAAAACAAACAATTAAAGTGTATAAACGAAATAATCTATTTCTATACGAACAAAATATGCGTGTAAACGTCAAGTCCGTGTCGTTATATAGCGAAGTCGAATCGTTATTTAGGTACAAAAACGAAGAAGAGAAGATTAGAGAAAACGTACGGATTTAAAAAAAGAAATTCTTTTTTTTCCACATTCCTAGCAATACAGATATTATATACGTATAACTCATCGTACACTAGTAAACATTTCCAAATTAACGATCTTCTTCGTGGTAATTTTAAGAGTCGACTTTTCCGCATTGTTCATAAGCATCGCGTAAAATAACATTTTTTTAAACGCCAATCCCACTTTCGTCCAATCGCAACAGTACATTGAAAAATTCACGTCTGATTTCTACGGACAAAAAAAAACCACCGATTTATCAAAATATATATTATATACTTTCGTTATACAAACGATAAATAATTCATTTAAACGGTTTTATTGTAGAAATATTTCATCATATATTACTTACTTGTTTGTTGATATCACTAAAGAAGAAACACACAACAAACAGATGAAATAAATATACGCACACCGAAATTAATATTTTCAACATCGCCGGCGAAGCGAATGAACGTCCATCCATAAAACCCTGTACATTAAAAATTATATAAACGTATACATAAACGTTTTAATCGGACTTTACCGCGATCAACGTGAACGATTGAAACACGAGTACGTTGGATTCAACGGCGATCAACAGAAAGAAAATGGGTCGAAATATTTCATACACGGCTCTCGTTTTCCTGAAACCGTAACACATTTTTACATAAATTATTTATTTGCGCGAATAAACGTAAACGAAATAACAATAAAACGGGAAAAGAAAGTTATCGCATATAAATAGCGGTTCGAAACCAGTGGATGACACACACACACATTTAAGCAGTTATTATAATATTTTATCCGTATGGTTAACGGGGTTTTATAAGATCCACCTTTTAAAAACATTATTTCAATATTGGAGAAAACCGAATAATATGTATAAAATGAGTAATTTAACGTGATAAAAAAATTTTCAAGAACGCTTAAATTTTTTTAAATTAAAATTTACTCTTCTGCGATCCAGTACGTTCATAGATTCATAGTGTTATAGCATTATCAAAAGAGATCCGTGCGTTATTCTATTGAAAAAAGTAGTTTCTTGCGGATTTTTCAGGATTAATGACGTAGGACGTAGGTGTAATAATGAACGCGAACGGAATTGTTACGTTTCAATCGAGCAATTTCAATCCAAGCTGAATTTTCTTTGTTTTTATAATCTTCATTTGAGGTATCCCATAACAATGACCGTTTTTGAACTTCGTTAATCAGTAGTTCGCTATCAATATTAACCGTATTGATTTTATTTAAAAAAAATTATTGTATTTTTTGAATTTCAATTTTGTACAAACCACACACAAAACAACACACGGTTATAATATTATGACACGCCCGTATAATTGTGCGTCCATATGGCCGTTCAAGTTTGAAACAATATAATTTTACGACGTGCGTATACATGTTTCGACTTGCGTTGGAGCATAATACGCGGAGGTAAAAATCAACGTCCGTTCATACGCACGTACATTTTGACACAAATCGTTAGTGGTGGCCATATCTATAAATTTTAATAAAATGGCTACGACGGACGTCAAAATTAACGTACATTGTATACCCCAGCCTTAATTTGACGCTAACCGAGCGATCAATCCTATGTTATTATTATTATTATTTCGCGTATATTATTTACTGATAGATAATATATTTTTCATTGACATTTGCATCGTTGTTTTAATAACACGCACTGTATGTATTTGACACTGGCAATGATGCGTGTAGTCATATTGTGTTATAATTTTAGCCATAGATTATTGTACGAGTGGAAATCACATTCGTTTTTTAATATTATAATTTATTATGTTATTAAAAATTCGAATAAACTGTTGGGTCTGAATACGCGTCGGAAATGAATGCAAAAAAAAAAAACCAAAAACAACGTATGGCGACGACATGCGGCCGGTGTAAAGCTACCGACAATACAAAAAACCGTCGCTGGTAACAAGTGAATACATATTTCACATTTTTTTTTTTTTATATATAAGAATCTCGTCTAAAACGTACGCGTACTGAACGATAACGAAAATAAACGCAATAAAATGCGTTCGTGTAAATAAACGTCTTCCGTTATAGTCCGGATGCAAACGGATAGTAACACGAACGCACGTCATATTATTAACATAACAGTACGGTAATTAACACGAAATCAATATATTTAACAACGAATCGACTCGCGTGATTCAAGTGGAAAGAAGCGTTTGGTATTCTGTGCGAAAGGAGAGAATTCCAATGAGGCTGAAAGTTAAGTTGTATAAAAGTGGAGTGAGAGCAACTGTGTTGTATGATTCAGAATTTTGGCGCGGTTGACAGAAGAATAGAGCGGAACATGAGTGTAGCAGAGATGAGAAGGCTTAGATGGATGAGTGGGGTAACAAGAGAAGATAGGATAAGTGATAAATATGTATGAGAAAGCGTAAGAGTGTAGCGTCGTAATAATCATCGTTTTTAGGCCCAGAAGAAAAACGTATATGATATTGAAAATAAATTTAAAAATCGTGATATCTGTTGGCCTAAAATATCTCTAGTATTATACGAATTAATTTCGAAAATCGGCTTATTTAATTCACTTTACCTCGCAGTGAAATATATTATTTTAATAATTTCTTGCGCTAAGTTTCACACGAACGTGCATTTTCTAAGTTTGAAGATTTAAAAATCCAGATTTAAATCCTCATTGAATCAAATACATCTAGAACCTATTGAATCGAAACGACTTGGTTCACTTAATTAGGTAGTAAAGACGAAATATTTAACGAGTCTGCGTGTTCGAGTCACGCGGCCTGCGGTGTAAAGAATTATTTCTTTAGCAATACAATATGTATTACCATGGATTTGGAACAGGGGCTTGATCACAAAAACCAAACCAACACTGGAATGAACACTGGAAGTACATCTTCAGTGTACAACAACGACTGGGGAGGAGGAGGCCATCTATAGGATTTTTCAAATAAGAACGCGACCAGGCGGCGGACGAAAACGGGTCGAAACTCGCGCATGTCCGTCCCACTCGCGACAGTTTCGCTGTATGTAAACCATTCTTTCTCAAAGTGGGCGATAACGTCCCCTTGTGAGCGTTAGTGGCCTTCAGGGTGGCAGTGAAAGGCCCAAAGAAGTGTGAGGGGCGTTGAAGCGGTCTGGGGGGCGATAGCTGATTAAAAAAAGCGAAAAATTATGTAATCCCGCAACTTTACCCCGGATTATGGTCGATTGTTCAAAGATAGCGTTTCCATCATCGTATTTGTCCGAACGTGGATTTAATGCTGTAACAACACTCTAATAACTAAAAAAAAAAATTTGCTGCTTGTCACCGAACGTGGCGACTTACGACTGTATTTAAGTAAATTCGAGCCTGATATAAAAAAAAACTGGTTAAACTACATCAGGTTCATCCATCACATTAAGTAAGCTCGATAAATTTAAATCCAAAGATTTGTTTAAACTTTAATAAGAATACATCGAAATTCGATTAAGTATGCGTTTTTTTTATGCTCTTATTAAAAATGCTCCTTTAAAATGTAAGTTTAAACTCTAAAATAGAATATGGCATGTTTAAATATAATAATTGTAATAACTGTTTAAAGATAAACAACTATTGGTAAGTTTAAAAATTTTGGGGGGCACTAAAAGAATTTTGATTGTCAAAGTGGGCGGTGCATGAAATATATTTGAGAACCTATGATGTAAACGAATACGTTTCCCCCGATATCGTTTACAATAATTTGAAATTATTTTAAAAATTTAAACAAATTATTTTGTGACCGTATTTAAACTCCAATTTAATAAATTGTTTTTATTTTTTGTCATTTCCGCCGTAGCTTCCCTAACATTCTCCCTTCACTGCTATTTACTCGTTTTAATAATTTTATTGTTTTCATATTCCGATAAATCCCTACGATTTTGAATTGGAATACGTAATACTATTATTAATTTCAGTGACGGATTTGAGGGGGCGTATCCCTCCCATTAGGTCGTCATGCTTTTCATGTATTCTTGCATTTGCGAAATTTCGGCAAAAATTTAGAAAAATACACAAATAACGAATTTTTTTAGTACATTTATATAGTCTTGGTAAATATAAATATATAAGTAAAAATTAATACTCTTTTAAAATACTCAATAAAATTTTTTTTAAATTTCGTCCCCCTCCGCTTAAATGATATTCAGATCCGCCACTGTATATATATACATATATGATAAATTTATAAATTTTTAACTCACTCGATAACTTTTTGATGATCTCGAATAATCGCCTTGAAATTTTTAATAGTATTCGATTCGTGTTCGGCGATTTGTCTCCGGTCATCTAACAGTATAAATAATATCGGTAAAATTGACATCTCGTTTTAGGATCGTATTATTTCAATAACGTTGAAAAGTGTCCCCCGCCCCCCCCCCAATTATCCTCGTGCATAGTGTTAGACTATGCAGTGATCTTATCAAAAAACATTGTGCTTTTATCGGTCGCTGTTATTACGCGATAAATCCCCGAACACATCCGACTTTGTCATTACAACAAAACATCAGAATATAGTGCACGTAGGTGGACGCGATATACGTTTTCGTGCGATTATTGTTACAACGTTATACCTTTAGAACCGTTACGAAACGTTTGCCTGTCGCAGTGACCCAGCGTTTCAAAGGCGCAACCAACGGTCTTCAATTGTATGCTGATGGTCATGCAAAACGAGACGATTATGATGTCGACCATTACCAGAACGTACGAGTTGTACGCCATCACCACGCATTCCACGGCGTAAAACAGTATGAAGTTTTCGTTGTACCACTCCGTGGACACAAGCGGAAACAAAAAATTGAACACGTTCAAATGATACTCGGCGGACGCGTCCTGTACGTCCCGGTACGGGTCGTTGATCAGCAACGGCGATATCATCCAGAAAATGCACGTCGTGGCCCACAACAGGGAGAAGAAATTGGTGAAATTGATACATCTCGTTCTGCCCGCGCGCGGTATGTCATTTCGACAGTGACCGCACGACAAGAACTCGACGGACGTAAAATCGATGCAATCCCAAATGGCTTTGGAATTTCTAATCACGTAGTAGCTCTTGAACGAATTGTAAGCCAACACAATGAAAATCATCGCGTACATGATCGCGTTGTAATAATCGTTCAGACAACAGTAAACGCTCCAACCGCACGCGATTGCCGCCACCACGTTAATAGAGATGAAAACGTAATTGACGGTACGATAAACGTTACGGCCGTACAACTTGATTAACTCGGGATCGAACAGTTCGTAGATTTTTATGATCTTCATCAGACGGATGTTGATTATATGTTTTTTCTCGTCGTGAGCTTCCATGATCTCCATGGCCGTTTGAAATTCGACTAAAGAAAAAAAAAAATCATGTCTGTGCAATCAATTTTCGTAATATAAATATATATATATTTTTTCTCTTTTTAGTAATAACTGCGAACGTCGAGTCGTTCGAGGAGAGTAACTCGTTTTCTTACTTCTTAAAAAGCCGATTTCGTTTTATTCGTTCGTGAACTGAACGTTGACTGGACTATTGGAATTCTTCTCAGATACATTACATATACCGGCCATTACAACGATACGAGTCTATTAAAATCTTAATTATAGATTAACTTTTTTTTTTTTTTTGCCGACTTCACATTTACCGTATTTAACGTATTAATTACATAATTATATGGTGACAATTAAACGGCTATTACGTATTATAATTATACGTTTTTGCGTAATATTAGAAAAATGGAAATGACAAACAAATAATTAATTAGCGTAATAATAATAATATAATGAACGGTATTCAAATAATCGATCCTACCGAAACATTATAATATATTTTATTTCGAAAATAATATTAGATTCAACCAACGTATTTGATACTGTTAACATTTCTCGACAGTGTATTAACGTAATTTATTGATTTGGTTTTGAATAATTGAAATCTATTTCGGTCTATCTCGTGTGCAAAGTAATAATTGAGAATAATATTTTTATACGCTAAGTTTGCGCGTGCGTGTTTTTCCATAACAGCAATATTGACGACGAAAAATAAACGCCTGTAAACACATGAGTATAGAACGTAAGACAACCATTTATCGAATTTATGTTACCTATACGAATCGTTCTACGGCGTAACGCGTATAAAAATAATAATTTATACTCGGCCGTCGGTATGTCGCGTGAAAATCGATTAAAATAAAGATCGCGATTAACCGTTTGATAAATATTGAATTAATCGCAATTTAAAATCAATTGATTAATTCACGCAACACACGTGAATAATATTGTTTAGCGCTTACTCACTTTACGTAACACGTCTATATATATATATTATTTTGTGTACGAATAAAAATGTTTAATTGTTTTTTTTCTTCATAAAATAAGATATAATATAGCAATGATTTATTTAAGAAACTATTAAAATTTAATAATTTCACCTATGAAGTATAGCGTTTTATTTTTAGGCGGGGCTGAGTTAACTGTAATTAATTTATGAGTGAAACGAGTGCTAGTAGGGCCCCCCCTTCCGATTTCCGCCAATGCGCGGCATGTTATATAAAACGATTTTGTTCGTTTTTCTTTTCATTTTTTTTTTTTGGTTTTTTACTATAACTCGGTGAAATGCGAGTGACCTCTACAGGTCTTCTTCGGATAGGCGTAATACACCGCTGGCAGTGCGCGGCGAACGAACGGCGAGTTAAATTAATTCGCACCGCACGGATCAGTTCTCATCATACACGAGTAAAAAAAATTAAAACAATAACAAAAACAACGACGACGACGTACGGTTAATAATTTAATAATTATTCGTACGTTATATTATTATTATTCGCACACACAACGTGGCGGATTATTATAAACACGCTACGTATACAGGGTGTGCCGCCGCGAAGATCGGATATATTTCTCGTATTTAATATCATTTTTTTTTTTCTAAAGACGTTTTCTACGATCCGTGAAAAAATATACTTGCGAAAGAATGCGACCCGTAAGGATCTATATATATATATATATGTAGTAGTAACACCATCAAGACGCAATGGCGAAATCGAACGTTGAACGTTGGTTTAAAGAAAGAAAAAAATGTTCGTTTATAATTTTTCGTTTTCATTTTATTCGAAATACGAGCGTATGAATATAATTCGTAAAAGCGAAACGGATACGTTTAGGGGGAAAAAAAATGGAACGAAATCATGCGCGGTAGACGTAGACGGAGACGACGCAAAGCGTGTGTCTAAACTCCCCCCCAAAAAAAAAAAAAAAATAAACGTTGAAATGTCGCGTCGAAAAATAATATCGCAGTACAGAATCCTGCGCGGAATCTCGAGCAATTTCAAAATATATTATGTATATAATTAATGCATCAGATATTTAATCCGTATTACAGTTGTCGAGAAATTGTTGTGTTTTATTTTTCACACAAAACGCGATAAAATTCCTCTCGTCTCTCTTAAATGCCCACCGAGTCCCGCGTATTATAGATATTATAATCCCTTAAGAAAAATCTTCGCGTATAAGAAAAAAACCACCGTGTCGATGATATATTATTATACATAAGCGGTTAATGCGGAACGAGTTATTCAAACGCCATACTGTAGTACAACGATCCGTGAGCGTATATATTATATCGACTTATCGTTTTGTATGAATTATTATCGGTGATTCTTTCATAAAAAAAAAAACAAAAAAATGCGTTAATAAATTTAAAAAAAAAAAATTGTTGTAAATAAAACATTTTTTTTTTTGTTCCGCGTAGAGAGTTCCTTTGAAAACACACACACTCAACCCCGGGAGAAAAAAAAAAAGGAATACGAAAAACGTTATTCTTCGCTAAACGACACCCTGTACGCGTTTATTATATATATAAAAAAAAACCTCTTACTACGTTATGTGTCTAATGTGTGTGTGTGTGTGTAAGAATAGTTTCCGTCTCTCGTCGTCCACGACCGCGCCGCGCAAGTATACCTAGTTCGCCGCGCTCGCACCAACACGAGATTTTCCGTACGCATTTCCCGACCCGAGTTTTATTCGGTTCACTCTCGACGGCGTTCGCGGTAATGACGTGCACTCGAACGAGTTTATTATTATGAGCACGAGAAAGAATAATAAAAAAGTAGTGATCGTTGCGAGTAATTATTGTCAAACGCTGCGATCGTTTCGTGCGCTAAAACGTGGTGTCATCGCGGAACGCCGTTGACGACGGGGACGTTATGGAGGAGAAAAATAACGCGCTGGTGAGTCGCACGTATACTTACAATATTATTACGAGCAGTTGATGATGGTTGCGGTACGTCGATGTGAAAATGGTGTTTGAAGAGTGCGTAACGTGATGTGGGGCACCATTCACCGTAGTAAAAGGATAAAGACGGGAAAAGAAACGGCGCGATATATTGTTAGACATCGCAATATTTAAAAATTTACCGCAATATGTGTTCACTTTAAAGGAGATTGTCTCGGCGAGCGGTGAGTTCGGAGGGGTGGGGGAATTTTAAAGTCGCAATAAATATATATTTGTGTTAATAATAATAATATATCGGTCGTGTCTTAAGGTGGCTACACACGATCGGTTTTAACTGACACTTTTCACTGAACAGTTTTAACCGTCAGTTAAAACTGACTGTGTATAGGTTGAAAACTGACAGTTTTCTCGTTATCAGTTAAAACTGATTGAAATATGATTTCACATGTTTTTAAACTGAAATGACAGAACTGTTTAGTTTAAACTGTGCGTGTGTAGGTCAATAATCAGTTATCAGCTATTATTAAAATTATTTTATATTAAATTATTAATTTATTTAAAAAAGGTGATCACTAGGGAACGGACTTTAATGTCTTAAAAAATAAGAAAAATGTCCTTAAAAAATACGACCTTATGCCTTAAAAATATGCTTTAATATCAAAAAAATGCACTGAAAAAATGCACTAAAAAACATTAAAAATGTTATTAAATTCGATAAAAACAAAATGTTGAACAGTTTTGTGTATGTATAATATTATTAAAACTTAAAACTTATAAAAAATTCATCATTATAAAAAATTTATCTTATAAAAAAAATATTTAAATATATACAATAAAAAAAACTTTTTTGTCTTCTCGCTTACCTTCTTTTTTAGCCTGAAAAATGTTTTATGTTAATTAATAATTATTAATTATAGAGTTTAAATGTATTTTTTATTTTATTTTTACCTAATTTATAATCTTTGTTACACTGAACAATAACATGATGCTTAATATTTTCAAATAAAAATCTTCTACGGTTATCTGTGAGTGATAGCGAACACGACTAACGACTACGAGTACCTACCTACTAATAATCGGACACCAATTAGTTTTATATCGCGTATCGTAACGTTATCGAGATTATTTGATGGGAACTACGTATAGCCGTATACATACATACAATCAGCCGCCGATCTTCGTAAAAATAACTAAAATTTTATAATTCCAAGCAACAAATATATATGAAAAATGACCTAAAAATTGAAAAATGCTCTAAAAATGTCAAAAAATGCTTTAAAAACTGAAAAAGTTTAAAAAATGCAAAAAAATGCAAAATAAAAGTTTCATTTTTAAATTCTCTGATGTATGAATCGAATTATACACTTAGAAAGTATTGCCATATTCTACCCACTAAAAAATGTATTTTGCATCAAAGTCCGTTCCCTAGTGATCACTGATCGGTTATCTGTGATACATCCGTGAAAAATGCCAATCCTTTGGAACAACTTTTGGTTCTGTTAATAAGTTTACACGAGAATAAACATTCCTTATTTTCAACCACTCTTTACGTTTATTTTATTTTTCAAAATTAATAATAGTACAAACACGGCAATAACATCATCATCAGATGACATCTTGTAATCACAAATACACAACACAAGCAAATGAAAAAATGATGTTTGTTTTCAGTTAAAAATGTACGTGTGTGTGTGTACAAGGGGTGTCAGTTTTAACTGACAGTTTTTTTGACAACTCTGTCAGTTAAAACTGATCGTGTGTAGCCACTATTATCCGATATTATAGCCGTGTCGGAGATATTCGTATTCGGACGACGAAGACGTTAAAAATAAGCAAATAGAAACCGATTAAGTTTATTCGTTATATATATATATTTTTTTTTATTATTCCACAACAATTTTTAAACGTCTGGATTCTCGAGAATCGAAAGAGTGGCGGCGCGACGCGGACACCGAGCGCGATGCCCGTCGTCGTTATTACGTTAATTATTTTTTTATTAAAACGGCAATTGGAACACAATGATTGACACTATTTATTATTTACAAATCTTATAAATTATACGACGTGATTTGATGAAGAGCGGCGGCCATCATTACACTCCCTTTGGCCCGTTGTTATTATTCGGCTTCGTACGCGAATACGCATTTCATACGTCGCCAATCGCTTTGATTTTTCTCGTTGTTGTTACAACATCTCGTCGTCGCAATAGTTTCGTTTCTTTTCCGATTTCTATCGAAACTCTGTTTTCATCTCTGCCGCCGACCGTCACGTCGTCACTGCACTCCGTGTCCGCGTGTCCTGTACACGCAATAAAACTGAAATTCCGTTGTAAAACAACGAGCGTTTTAGTGATGTTGTGTGATACTGTGCGAGAGACCAATACTCGACACTGTCACTGTCTGAAATCTATAGTCACGTCACGCAGATTATTATAAGCGTAAGAAAACAGTGACTTTTTAATACCGACAATCGGAACCGGCGCACGTACCGTTCAAAACACAAAACGTTCGTACCGCGGACACTACGCCGCTAGTCATCCCGTTCGGAAACCAATTCGTCGCATTTACCGGTTCGCAACTAGAGAGCGCTATACGTACCTCGCACGTAGTCGTCGGTCGCGTTTTTCGTACATAAAAATCGTATTGAAAACAACGCTCTTATTAGTGTTTTTTTTTTTTTTTCTAAACGATTTCGAGAATAAAAAAAACCAGCGGGACCAGCGTAAAGAAGTTTTTGCCCCGTTTTAAAAATAAATTTAAAAGTTATCCGGAGACGCGCGTTCTCCGATCAAACAAACTAACCTAACCGATTTTTTCTAATATTATTAATATCCATTATTCAATCGATCGAAAATCCGAGATATTCGATACAAAACGGATATATTAAAACAATTTTTTTTTTTTTTTTTACTCTCCGATTTTCGCGATTTGAAGAACTGTTACGCGTGATTCGTATATCAATAAGGATCGAACGTAATGTATTATACGTTACGTTGTCGGAATACGATTAGGTGTAAAATTGATATGATTCATTGCTACACATTATTGTCTTTCTATTATTATTCCTAAAGCGACTCAATACAAAGTGTTTTGAACACAACTCGCGTATAATCGAAATAAAACAAATATATTTATATATAATACGCGTAGATATATACTTCCGAAATCGATTTTAAAGCCGATGTATGAATTCATTTTTTTTCTTTATCCGTTTATAATGGTTTTCAAACAGCGTTTTACGTTCGTTCATAAAAAATAACGCATTTCTCCCTCGGTTCTTTCGACTCGTTCAAATCCCTTCTGTAGACCGTTTTCGAGATCTCTCCGCCTAAATTACTTTCCCGTCCCCGGAGGAGACGCAATAATATGTCAATTCCAATACTGTGCTCCCCCCCACCCTAACGGTGTATAATACCTCGAAGAATCGTTTTAAAAATAATTTTAACCATCGGATGAAATATTCGGTACACGGTCCAATTGGTGGACTGCTGGTACAAGAAAAAACCGCTGTGACGATGATAATAATAATAATAATAATAATCGAATTGTATAAGCTGGCCGTATTTTCTATAGGCACGCGCAATAAAACGGTACAGCACTACCGGTTGACTTGACCGGTAGAGAGTGAGTACGGGAAAAAGTAAATGAAAATCACTGGGACTTGTGTGTTCAAATAAGTACGTTATGTTAATAAATGCGCGCGTCGTGAGTTAATAAATATACGGCACAATATAAACGACGTTCATAAAATTTATGAAAATAAAAATACATTTATAAAAAAAATAAAAATAAATTTAATGTATTATCGTAATCGTCGTGCAGTCCGACTGTCGTCGTTGCCGTCGAAACCGTTCGTTCGTTACGTAATACGTGTGGTGTGAAAATGAAAATGAAAATGTCACGCAAAACTACATTGTAGTAATAACGGTCGCGTGTAAACCAAAAGCGCATACATTACAATAATATTACGTACGTATTATTATTATTATTATTATTATTATTATTGTTTATAGGTGCCGGGAATTCGAAATAAACGCGGTTGTTAGAACACGAAATTTAGTGCGCGGGGTCGATCGATTTAAATGTATTGAATTATACGTGAAATACGCGCGCTTGTCGGAAACGGTCCCCATGCGTGTGCGGCGCTATTACAAAACAAAAAAAAAAAAATTGAAAACGAACGACGGAGAGAAGTTTTTTTTTTTATAAACGCGAACGAGTTCGATTTGTCAAACGAACGTTTCCCCGGACACCGCGTATAATGTTCTTATAATGCATCGAAATTTTCGTTATTACTTTATTTAGTAAATTTCTCGTACCGAAATACGGGGGGACGATCAATTATTTACATCTTTCGAAATCCCGGTACAAGTTCACGGATTTCCTGCGAAATATTACAATAATAATAATAATAATAATAATAATAATAATAATAAAATATTACACACTATCCAATACGGAACACCGGGGCCGGATTTAGGGGGGGGCCAGGAGGGTCCCGGGACTCCACAAAATAGGATTTTTTCGCATCCAAGTATAAAACACAATATAATATTTGCAAAATAAATTTAAAATTTCTAGTGAAATATTAATATTATAATTTTATTGAATTATAATAATAATATATTATTATATAATTCATATAATTCTATGAAATAAAATATTTCTAGTGAAATATTATTTTGCGGTAAATGTTAATATATATTATTAAATTAAATTCACTCATAATAATATATTGAATACATGTTATCGAAATATAATATATGTATATACTTTTAAGGTGGGCCCAGGGCCCCCACATTCCTAAATCCGGCCCTGCGGAACACGCGCACAAGTCCGTGTAATAAAACACAATATTCTTATCGTCGTACGGCCCCACCAGGTGCAGGCAGGCGGCGGCAATCGTTCGTACAACATAATAAATAGGAAACATATTATTATTATTATAAAAGCGTGTTGGTGTGCGACGGTGGCAGCTGTTATATTCCCGCGTGTACGGCACAAAGTGTGTTTTCCATCTGCCGCGGCCCCGAGCCGTATCGCCGTCGCTTAGTATAGTCGCGCGCGGAGCCGATCCGGAGGAAACCGGCCGTAACGGAATGGGGAATACGTCAACCCTTTAAAGAGTAGGCCCTGTATGAACGGCCCTGTATGTATTATTTTTTTCCCCTTCCAACAAAACGTTAAACCCCATATCGGTCGCACTCACAGAACGCGCGTACAGTGTAAAACGTTTCCGAGACGAGCTATTATTATTATTATTATTATTCGCTATTTTATACATAATATTATGTATTGAGAGGAAATCTGCGGAGAAAAGAAATCGTATATAACGAGCGTATTATATATATATATTATTACGTATTAAGAAGAAGAAGAAGAACTATTCAGTTAGACTGTTTTTTTTTTTTTTAAGAAAGCGCGTGTGTTTTTTTTTTGTGTAAAATATTCGCTTTTATCCTCTCTCTCACTTTTTCTCTCTGCTGTGACCCATTCGAAAACGCCCCGTATGACGTGCGGCGAAATACACACGCGCGATTCTACAACAGCACTACTAGTCTAACATAATAATTGTTTATGATTTTTTTTTTCTATCTAATACAATTCATTTTTTACACGAGATTCCTTGGCTTTTTATTAATCGTTCTTATAGCAGTATTCATTTTACGTTCGTTTTTTTTTTTTTATTCGCGCAAACTCTTTTGTCGAAACCACCTCGCGCGCGCGGTAACAATAACGAATTTAAATGGCGAGGGAGAAAATACTCCCGTTTTGTTAATATTATTCGTAAAATATTCTTTATGTGTAATATGTCATCGCGTAATTATACACGCGAATATTCAATTATATATATATGTTAACGAAAAATACGACGTAAATAAAAAACGATACAAAAAAAAAAAAACGAATGAAATATAAAACGATACGTGCGAAAAGAATAAAATTTATAAATTAATAATAAATTGGATAAAACGGTAAAATTGTACATTATTATTATTTTTTTTGTTTCTATTCCTTTCGCACGTCTTTTTTTTTTTAATCTCCGTATTTATTCAATTTTTTTCTCATACCGTTTTATTAGGTTTTTTTTTTTTTTTTTTGTTAAAAAATCTAACGTTACACGCGGGACAATATTTCTTCGCGTTTCCGACACGAGTGGAAAATTCGACAAATAGAATTCACTTCTTTTTCGACACTCTATTCAAATGTTATAAATATACGAATGTAAAAAAAATTATACTCGTATGTACGTGTATTCAACCGTTCGCCATCCCCGAATGTTTTCAAAAAACACAAAAAAATTTAATACTCATAGGAAACGCGTTTTTTATTTTCAAGTAACTACTTCGTTTCTCGCCCATCTTCTTAAGAAAAAAAAACAAGTATTTATTTTTCCGCGACATTATAAAAAAGCAAATAACGCGCGCGCCTTTTTACACGATTTTTTTATTTTATTTTCAAATCCGCCTATTGTGTTCATTTTTAATTGTTTTAACTTTTCAGTGCCCGAGTCAGCTGCGTGTGGGCACGTTTATACGTTTGTGTGTATATCACGAGAGTAGTGAACGGAAAACGCGACATAAAAAAAAAAAAGTATGTTTTTACACAGACAATTCCAAGTGTTTCGTTTCCTGTATTTTACATTAAACAATTGCCATTTTTTTTATACATTTATCACATACACACGCGTGTACACATTTTTAGGGTGGGAGAGGGGGAAAATTAATATAATAACAGCAGTCGTGCGATTACTATTCATATATATTTATGTAAACATTTTACAATTTATAATAAATAATTGTATTATAATATCAAATATTATTATTATTGCGGTTGATCAGAACGTGTTGAGTTTAATACGAAACTATTACATAGTACATTTATTTTATTTTCGTTTAATAGAAAATACTATATATATATATATATATATTGGTACGTTTATAATATTATAATACACGTATATATCGAGAAAAAAAATATTATTTTTATACGTCTGTTTATATTCTTAAATTTATCGCACGTTTGATTTCTTTAAAAATGGATTTTTCGTTTTTATAAATATTACGTGTCGTATATATTTTTATTTGAAATGTCCAAGTCATCCGTATTGAAACGGTGGGAAATTAT
Source organism: Chaetogeoica ovagalla (assembly GCA_032441825.1). Lineage (NCBI taxonomy): Eukaryota > Metazoa > Arthropoda > Insecta > Hemiptera > Aphididae > Chaetogeoica > Chaetogeoica ovagalla. The sequence continues at coordinate 276,311 of CM063741.1, forward strand.
ATGACATATTAATTGTTCTACAACGTGTTATTCGCATAATTTCAATTAGAAGATCGGATTTTTTTGTTTTTAATTTTATTTCATTAACGCGTTTGTTATATAACGCGTAACGTTTTCAAATTTATATTTGTTTTATCGACAAAAAAAAAATTAATATATATATATATACTCGTATTATAATCGCGTCCGGCGCGTTTGAGTCTGCAGGACGATATTAAATTCGCCAAATAATATTACGATATTCGTAATTTATTCGATCAAATCGAGTAATTGAACCCTTCTAATTTTAAAAATTGAAACATTTTTCATTTTTAACGCGATTACATTATAAAATAAAAAAACGTTTAATAACGTGTCTTACACGCTATTTTATTTTTTTTGTACACCATAATTATATGCGTGTTATGACAATATGTCCGTTGTAAACGACGCGGTCGTGACGAACGAGAGATAACTTTGAACGAGTTCGTCGCCGCCATCGAGATTATATTTTATATTATATGCGATTGCAATATTAAACGTTCGGTCCTGGAACCCGTTAAATTCCGATATAATATACGTACAGTTATTTCGTACAAATTGATTACAGTTTTCTCCCTATAGATCATACGTTTTGACTAGAGCGTTTTTGCCAGATCACGCATCACGTCCTATTTCCGAAATCGAGAAATGCCGACTGCAATATCGTCGCGCGCGTTATTATATGATGTATTATTTTAACGATATTATTAAACTGGCCTTGTGAACGTATTATAATTCATATTTACACACGTCTTACTCGTCGGTATAACGTGGAATACGTTAATAATTAAATTACGTCGCGTATTAGTCGTACCTGTGATTGGACGATTTTTTCTTTCAGGTGGAGCAAAGGGGTATAATTTAACGTGCATAGGAGTGAAGTTGAACGGGACTCGAGAACTGGGGAGATTCACGAGTGAAAGTAAAGTTTAGGTATATTTCAACAAATTACTATACATAAAAACGCGTCGACATTCCGCCTCTGAGCCACACATCAGCGCCACGAACTGATATGTATACGACGTAGAACGTCTATTAGTATATGATATTATAATAAGTTGATTCCTGCAGCTTGAAATTCATTGCTAATCTCATAACGAATTCTACAAGTATACGTTCCAAAGCCTTTACGATATACTAATCGTTTTATTATGGTTGAGCCGAGCGAGATGTGCAAATGAAAACAAAAACATCCAACAATATTAATAACGTTTCCGATAATCCCGGGAAAGGAGTGATTTCCGTATTGTAATTTTGTATGGTTAAAAAAAAAAAAAGAAAACACGAAAAGAAAACAAACGATGTGAAGAAAATAAAACAGGGAGGGAGGCAAATGTTGCCGAACCAAGCCGGGACTTAATTCGACTCAATGCAGTACACTATACCAGAGACATACCCACCAAAACACGAGAATTCGAGTAGATCAATATTGAGATGTTCCCGTTATCATTGGAGAGACTTTAACGGGTAGAAATTTATCGGAAAACACGATCGAATACCGTTTAGAACTAAAAAAAAGATACACACAATTTAAAAATTATTAAGACTGAACACTGCAGCCTGCTTCGATATCGAGTGTCTGTGTGATCCGTACGAGTGTTCGTGGATGAGTTCTTTGATCGAACGAAGAACGCGTCTATAATGGATCCACGTGTATAATATAGTGATCGTAGATAAAAAGAAGAAAAAGTAATTCACACGCGAAAGTCTGTTAGGCACCGATATTATTCGAGTAGAAGTAATAAAACGAAGGCGACGGTATTTTTTTCTTTTTATTATTATTCGTTTTAACGCGTTCATTTACATATACCGTATACGGTTAACGTCCTCACGTCCGTTCATAATATTTGGCTATTCGTTATTATTATTATTATTATTATTATTATTATTATTATTTACGTACGTGTATTCGTTAGATGTATAAATTTTTTTCTACGATCTTACAGCGTAATGATATCGTTATGGTTTTGACTCGCGTCACGGACTGAAAACTCTTCGACCGAGCGATTCCAGCTATATACGCACACACAATCCGTCCTGGCGCCCGCGGAATATAATGTGACCGGATTTCGTTAATATAATAACACAAATAACACCAATCATCGTTATCCACCACGACGTCTGTGCGTGTGTTATAATACAGCGCTATACGAAATCGTACGGATTAAATACGTATTTAATTGTACATTGTATACGAATTGATAAATTTCAGCGTAAATAGGTACATTTTTAAGCCACGAGACGGTATAACGTGAAAAAAAATAACGTTTTCCAAATCATCGTTAGGTCTCGTGTTACCTCCTCCTCTACCCCCCGATTTTTCTCGTTTAATGTTTTTGGAAAAAATATATTTCTACAATATGACGACGTTTAGTTTTTTACCATAAAAAAAACGTCTGAATTATAATGACGTCTTCGACACGGTTTGCGCTGGGAACGATTTCGAATTCAGCAGTTTTGGAAATGAAAAGAGAAAATTGTTTTCGCGAGATCAATAATAATTCGGAGCGGCCCTAACAGTGTACACTTTTAGCACTCCGGACAACGTATTTTTTTTTGTTCTCTGGAAGAACTCCTCTTTCGACTGTTGTCCCCATAAAATATTATATTAATACATTGCCAACAAGTCCGTCGCATTCAGCACGCCGCGTAATTACGTGCGTTATACACGGCGGAGAGGAGTCATACAAAATTTATCGTCGGACAACCCGTAAACGCGTGCGACTTCCAAACTCCCGAGTCAAAATGATTTTGTTTTTTTCTTTAATAAAAAAAAAAACAAACCTCTCCGGCGTATTTTATAACAAAATGTCTAATTTTCTCGGCTTTCGAAGTGTAAAAAATAAACAAATTCGAATTAATAACAAAACGTAAACAACAATTCCATTTCTGCAGTGTATAATATTACGGCACATGCCGTTTCGAACGCATTGATTCCGGCGTTGACATGTTATAGAAACGGGACGAGTACAACATGAAAAAAATCTTTAATGTAACATTTGTATTCGGGTAAACATCAGTTCCCGTTTTTTTTTTTTTTGAAAAATCGTCGAAATTTTCTGATCCGTAGGGAGAACCAGTATAATATGAGGTATATATATATATAATACGTGAAAAACTTCTGTTCAATCAATAAACAGCCGATGAATATTACGCGACGAATTACGAATAAAATACGTACTATGAAATAATTAACCCTCTGCAGAGTATACGCCTTCATTTTTTTTCCAAAAAAAAAATATTGTAGTACATTTTTTATTATATTTTTTTTTATACATTTACATAATACGAGCGTGTTATGTACACACACACACAAAAAGAAAAGAAAAGAAGACCCATCCTCCTTGCGCCGCATATTGTTATGAATCGCCCAACAGCCGCACGCAGACAACGCGTATAATAATATAATAATTATTATTATCAATTTAATATATTATTCGCGCGGACATTACGGGTAAAAGGAAGTCCGGAAGGAAGCCAATGCGCGGTGATCGCATCGAATACATAGCGTGACGTGTGACTGGAAAGGAAGAAAAAAAAAATCCGTACACAGGACGCGCGTGTCGCTTACGCATTCGAGTAAAATACGCGATAAAAATATTATAATAATGCGCACGTCGTCGGCAAGCGTTTCACGTCCGTAGGATCTCTTTCAATATTATTATATTAGTATATGATAGTATACTAACGGTAGTACTGTGAATAATAACACATCCGTAGTTATAACAGTCGACTGTGGTGCAAAAGCTGTTAGGGTCGATGGAAAGACAAATTTTACTCGAATTAGCCCCAGAAGAGAAGTATGCGTCTCCTCGGACTCTCTCTCTCTCTCTCTCTGCACAGGGACGTCGTGTGAGTCGCGTGTCGAGGGAGCCGCGCGCGTGGCGTACAACAGGCGCGAGCAAAATTACGTACTACATATAAGTATAAAATGTATTATTAACGATAATACGACGAAATTTTTAATTTCGAAATATTATAAAAACGTTTAAATTCGGTTTTTTTTTTTTGGTTGTATTTAATAATAATTTACGTATTTTGTATACGACAAATACGACGTACGACGTAAATGTGATATTTGTTTTTTTTTTTTGCCATTTCGATAATTAATTCGTCAAATTGATTCGCGAACACGCGAATAGAGGGACGGTGAAATGAAAAAAAAAAAAACAAAAACCGTTTGAATAACACACCGAGAATGCGTTCAGTCCGAAAACGAATTCTGCTTCTGTTACAGGAGTCTTGAGCGAGTGGACGGGACGGTTGGGCTCCGAGTTCGCGGTTATCGTTCCGGCGACAACAGTACGCATATTCGTATAACTTTAAACGCACAGTATAAGTTTATATTATGAGAAGAATCTTGTGTTTTCGACGAGCATATACTTACGCGAGTGAAAATTAACCGATCACGGGACCAAATCGATAAAGGGACGGGTGGAGTGTAGTGCAAGCAGCCCGCCGCCGGTCGATTTCCTGCGCAGCACATGTACACTAACATTAAAACAACGCTCGTTGCACGTGTACACGAAAATATATAATGTACAACGGGGTGTATTATCCGCCCGGTGTATCTGGTTACACCGGTCACGACCAATTTCCTGTTATATACCTCGTATCTATTAAATATGTGGTATAACGAAAAAAAAAAAAAAATCCTTCGACGCAGTCAACTGCGCCATTATTGTTATTATTATAATACCGTTATACCGGATGACGGTCTGCGCGAAAGGATTCAGGAAACGCGCGCGTTATAAGACGGAAATTATAATTCCATCGATTTTTCCTGCACCTCTAAAAACGATACGATAGAAATTAGAAATTTTCGAAAACTAAAAACGATTTTATACGATTTCGCGCGTGATGAGGAATTAACGAAATTTTCTTTCTTCCTCTTCTTCTTCTTCTTCTTCTTATTATTATTATTATTAAGGCCACTGAAAGCGGGGACCTCTTCTCTCTTCGTCTTATACACATAGCGAAACAGACGTTTTATGCTTTCAACGTACCGTTCGATCTGAGTAGTACGATAAGAAATTTAAAAACGGATTTCAATTAAAGTCGTAAAAGTCTATTATTTCCCACAATTCTTATTATTTAATATTTATTTATTTTTTCATAAAAATCCTTAAAAAAATTGCTCGAACAAATTTAAAAAAAAAAATACGCCAATAATAATCATTTTTCGAAGTAAAAAAAATAAAAAAGAAAAAATTCGTTTTGTATAGTAAAATTCCCGACGAATTCGAGCGTGTTTTTAGAATCCTTATCGTACCACTAGCTCGACCGATACGTCGGAAGTAGAAAACGTTTATATCGGCTACACGATTCGTGTGAGAGAAAAATATAAAATATAATTTAATTAATTATACGATATGTAAGAAGAAGAAATTATGATGTTTATTAAAAAACAAAAAACACTATATTAATTTCTGTGGTGAAATGAAAACACAAACGTAATATACTTAAACCTCTCGAAATTTTTTCACATACTTATATTGAAATGTTACATTATACACAAAATTGGGTGTTGTAAATGTCAACACACTCTCTCCATTGCGCAAGACTATTATTTTCGAAACGCGATATAATACGCGTTTCGACGAAATCGCGTTTTCGCCATTTTTCGCACAGATATTTTCGTGCCGCATTTTTAAAATTCTATTGAGGAAATCGAAGAATGACCTGCCTAAATGTATCGGGCACCAGCGAAATTCGGTATAATCGAAGCACGTCTCTACCATAGTCTCGAAAAATCGTTGTAAAACCCAATATATATAGCTTTTCATTGGTGGTTCGTATAGGATCTGGAAAAAAAAATATTTCCTGATAAAAAATATTATTATTATTATTATTTATTATACGTTCGTGGTAATGCGGATATTGAAAAAATATATACTTTATACTCGTTCGAACAGTGTATAGACACTATCGACATATACTACTACTATTGTAACGAAAAACGAGTATAATAACGACATGTGGCGCAGCTGCTGCAACAGCAGTAGCGGTGTATAATATATTATTATTTATTATATACATCAGTCGGGACGATAATATGAAATGGACCGATGACGATCTGAAAACAAAATAATAACAATGAAGAAGAAAAAAAAACGTTTTTGTATAAATGTCGTATCGTAAATATCGGCTTTTTGTCTTTCGATATGTATAATGGCTGCGATTATTATGGAATGAATGAATCGTATTCCATTCATATGTTCATATTATCACACGAGTATATAAATATATTATGTTTCGTAAATGCGCACATTACACATGCTGTGGGCGGCCGTGTGTTTATTTATTATTTTATTATATATTTTACGAGGGACGAACGGGATGTATTTAAATGATAAAAACAAAAAAGACAAAACGCGCGTTTTTCTTAATCTTAAAAAAATTCCAACGACATTATCGACCGGATTTATTAATTATTTACACAATTTTTTTCTTTAAATAAAAGACATTTCTTATATACGTCGTATTACTCGCGCGAGTTTTTCCTCTAATCACAAATTCGTATAATAAATTTCAATTCTTTTATTATTTTCGTTCCATACTAATATATCGATTGAGTCGTCGTATTATTTACAACATTTTTATAAAATTCTCAAAAAAAAAAAAAAAAAAATTCCAAACGAATTTCACTCGTCGAATCCGACCGCGAAATAATACTTTCCTCTTGACGTTTCACGTACAATATCAACAATAATATAAATTTTTTTTTTTATAATTGCGACGATTCGCACTACATATAACCGATTGTTTTTCACAATAAGAAAATAGACTGTACGAGTACGACGACAATAATATTATACATAAATAATACGCCAGTCCGAGAACATAAGAGGATAACCACACGTTCGACGTGTAAATCCTCTTCTTGTTTTATCGGAAAAAGACATGTGAGGATGCTTGTCAGTCGTCAACTATTCGATCCCGGAGAAAACGTATCATTGAAAGGGAAACGTGGCGAAACTTCTCACTAGATTTTTATAACGTTATCGTAATATACTTAATTGTTTTTCCGCATAAATAAATTCATTAATTTCGTTTATAAATTCGCACTAATAATAATTTACTGACATACAATATTGCTTTGGTATAATATTTACTACGATAAAAGCCTCCTATTAATGATAAAATAAAATAAAACAAACAAATATTAGTGAGTGTTAAATATAGATTGGAATTAGTGTGCCGTGAAGTCAAATAGGTTGGGAAATGGTCGGTGCCTTAGAGAATAGTCGCTAGACGGCTGCTGAGTCTTTCTTCTTCAGATTTGTATTTTTCTCTCTCTCTCTTTCTCTGCTTTCCTCCGGGATCCCGTCTGTTTCTGGCGCGTGGCAGATGTTCCGGTGTCTGCAACAGTCCGTCCGGAGCGGGTGGTACACGCGCCCGTCTCTCGTATATTACATTGTATCGGCTGCTGCTGCTGCGTCGAGGAGATCTTCCGCACTTCGTCCGTCTCGCGTGCGCGCGTGCACACACCTGGAACACAGGAATTTCGTTTATTGTTTTTTTCCCTCCTTTTAACACACCCGTTACACTTGTGTGTGTGTGTGATGAACACACGGTGTGTTAGGTCGTACGAGTATGCGTGTGTGTGTGTATATACACCGTGTTCGCGGTTTATTAACACGTCGATTGTTATAACTAGGGTTAGGATGTTTATGACTTTTGCATATTTTTTCTTTTAGACGGTGCACATTGCAGACCAAGTTATAAATTCGTTTTGTGCGACATAGAATCAGATACATTCAATTTTATTTTGCATATTTTTGCGTATTTAGGGATTTTTATGAATAAATGCATATTTTGAAGAAAATTGTAAATAAATGCATATTTGGCGGAAAAAAGAGAAAATAAATGCATATTTCGCCAAAAAATAATTTAAATACAATATAAGCCTCAATAAAAACCCATAGGTAGAGGCACAGTCGGTTTCACATTTAACGAAAATGAGAAAATATGAAACTTATCTTTATTACTTACTTATCTTAACTTTTTTAATTAATATCATAAATAACCACTTGATAATCTATTAAATTTAAATACTTAAATTTAATAAATTGAACTTAAATTCGTTTGAGTTTAAAGTTATAAAAAATGTTGTAAATTAATTTAAAATACATTTTGGATTAGAAATAAAATTTTAAAACGACGCGTTCAATTTTTTTAAGGGCATATTTTGATATTTATTTTGCATATTTGCATGCATTTTTTTTAGTGTTTTTAAGGTCATAAACGTCCTAACCCTAGTTATAACGCTATAAATACAGTGGTTTGATATTATATAGTTTGACGGTGTAATAAAACGAGAGGAGACATTCAGCTGTTGTTGCTCGTAGAGAAATTTCGGAACGTTTTGTGAAAATGATAATGAATTTTACACGAGTTTGCGGGAAATTTTCAACTGGTAACAATGGGGGGAGGGGGGACCCGCGTGTTGTATTCGTCGTGACTCTTAAAACCGTTTACGACATTTCTAATAATTTCTATTAAACGGCCCAAAAATGTTCGGCGTAAATTTTATGTTTTTTTTTGTTTAAATTATTTCATTCTCGTTCGGGACGCTTGTCCGTCGACTCGGCCGTTTCGAGTGTTTTCGCATTATTTTCACATCGAGACGGAACCGCCGGTACCGTACTCGACGAGCGCGTGTGTATACGCGTGGCGGACACGCGCTCTCCGCCGATAGACACCTGTCCCGTGGCCGCGAGCCAAAAATCGTGTGGCCCTGTACGCCGCTGCTGCTGCTGCTGCTCAATCGTTTGAAAGCGCGTACGCACAAAGAGTCATAATAAATAATAATGCCACGCGTGTAACGTTTTTTGTACCGTCGTTACGAACAGCAGCCGGCCGGTTTGAAAACGAGATTTCTTTTTTCTTTTTGCTCTCTTTCGATACGATCGAAAAGCACCACCCCACCCCCCCCCAAATAAGACTTTTTCGAATTAAGAAAAAAAAAGGACCGAATCGTTTGGAATCCGCTCAGCCGCGGTTGACGAAGTTATTATTTTTATCGTATCACAGCGACGGGAAACCGTGGAAACGTGCGACGAACGGGGTTAGGTTCTTAAGACTGTCTTAATTTATAATACAAGAAAGTAACGACGGACGACGATGCCCGGAGAGAGAGAGATTTAAAAAAAATAGTATTACGACGGATATTTTCGAGTCTCAAATGAACGCGAGTGAATGCGGACGGAGAAAAAAACGGGGGAGTACGTGTGTTTGACGCGTATATAATATTGACAGAAGGATTATATTATCGAGTCGGGCAGATAGCCAATCGAGCGAGTTGCGCGACGTAAGTTGATCTCGTTGAATCGTCTAAAATAAGAAAAAAGAAAATATTAGTAGAAATATTTTCGTCCAAAAACCTGACTGGAATAGACTTCAAAGGCGTTTGGAAAAATTGTGGTAAAAAAAAAAAGAAAACGATCACTACTCGCGAGCGGACATTTTCGCTCGTTAAATACGCAGGAAAAAATGTCATTCGCTACATATTTAAATATAATACAATGAAATAGTAAATGAAATATTAGCGATTTTAAACGGACATATTTTCGCTTTAATTATTGAACTTAACGCATCAACGTATGAATTTTTCCACGTCAATCGCATTGAATGAGTGTTGTGTTTTTTCTTTTTTGTTTTCCTCGAACAATAGACAACGATGACTTTATATATTCTTACAACCGACGATTTTAAATATAATATAATACATAAGTGCGTACTCGTGTGTATATTATTGCAACGATTTAAACACGCGCGCGTTATAACGGTTAACACAGAGTGTTTCACCGCCGTAACGATATATGCGTTTCGATAATAATGTTAAATAACATAAAATAACGTTACCGATGGGGCTTCATGCAACTGTCCGCGGACGAGGATTTCGACAAAACGAATAATTTATTAAAACTTTCACGGATTAATGATTATTAATATTTTATTGCGTTTTGTCCGCGTTGTTGTAAATCCTCTCCCGACGTTCCAAACACATTCGCAGATTTCATCCTCAGAGGTTTATTAGTATACAATCGGTAGTTTCTTTTTTTAACACGGTGTCGGCGGTCGGAAGAGAACTGTACACGTTTGAAAACGAAACCTACAACGGTCTTAAACAACGTCAGGGAAAAAAAAATCGACAACGCGGATATAACGCAATAAAATTAAATTAAACCAGAACTTAGAGGAAAAAAAGAAGTGTACATTCGCGTTTTTCGCTATAAAACGACGCGTGTCTTTAACAAATCGTTAAGTTTTTTGTTTTTTTTTTTTTTTTTAATTTCAATTAAATCGTCCGAAATTATTCTATTCCAAACGCACCGCGTTATTGTTGTGCAATATGTTTTTAAGTACGGAACATCGGCTGTTTCCTTAGTTTTATCAACAATCCGACATCGGTAAAAATATTTTAATCAGTATGTTTTTCGTCGGTTCAGAAAATAATAAAAACGTTAAGAAGATACAAAAATAACATTTTCTCTTTTGCAATCGAAATGACTGAGCAGAAATGAGCGTTCAGCGCGAGTCGATTTTATTCAATGAAATTCGTAAACAATAATTGTTCTTACACGTATTAATGTGAAAAAAAAAAAAAACTGTGAACAAAAAAAATGGACTTATCACCGCGTTCCGTTCTTCCAATATAAAACATTTCTGAAAACGAATTATAACGCGCGCGTTTTACGTAAAAAAAAAAAAAAAAAAAAAAAACAATCCGTTTTCAAATCCAAATATCGAGAATATTTTGTTAAAAAATTTAATCCATTTTATTTCATTTTTTTCGACAAGACAAATCGATGACATGGATACGTTCTATATCCATCCGTTAACCTCGCCTTGCTTCCGATTCCCTGTGTATTCGCTATGACTAATGACTGACAAAGAAAAACCACGTACACGCCATTAAAATGTGTTCTAAAATGAAAATAAATAAGACGAGAAACCGACAGAGCGTAAATCATAAATTCGCAATACCCACACTGTACACACATACTTCGTACATGAATATACCGCTGTATAAACCATCGCAGCTGCACACTTATTCGAACGGAACTTACCGCGCGCGTACTAAAATAATAATAAAAATAATTATTATTATTTTTAAAAACTCCGGTACGCGCGTCGCGTTATTTTACACGTTTATAACACGCGGTTTTCGCGCAATCAATGTCAATGTGGCAAAAGAATTGTTGTAATTATTATTATATTCCGGGGGAGAAAAAGACAATTTCTGACGACGAGTTCCTCGATCGAATATGATATTAATACATGGCGAGAATTTTTTTTTTTTTTTACATTATACGCACATATTGTAGTCTTCAAAAACGCCATAGAAAATGGTAGAATTTTAATCGAATTCACTGCTCTAGGTTTTCTGATATCGATTTCGTTTTCGTTGTTTCCAAAGAGATTTCAATAATCGTAAATATCTGTTGAAATCGTATGTTTGAATGCACACCATTAGCGGTCTGCCGGTCGAAGTTCTCTGCGTGCCAGCAAAGTATTAAAGAAATAATACGAATAATAATAATAAGAAAACGAACCTCGTCCGTTGTGGATACACGCGGTATAGAATTTTTTTTTTTGATTATATAAAAATTAAATATTGTTTTTATACGCTAATGGAACGACGAAATAATAGATTGACCGAATCGCAGCTTCGACCTAATCATTGATTATATAATCAATACTACCGTCTCCCGTGAGGAGAATTCTAATAGATTATTTACATAATATGATTGTGGTACACAGTGGTCAGATATCAAGCAGCTGCTGCAATCGTCACAGATGGCGGGCACGTATTATTTATATAGTTACACGTATTTCATACCGTCTCCGATAGAACGGTATAATAATAGGACAAAAAAAAAACAGTAATTACACGCGATATTCGAAATCCGAAAACGCGACTGAATCTTTTATCATTTAATTCTCGGGTGTATCAAAAACAAAACAAAAAACTTTATTTCCATTTGAAAAAAAACGCGCGAGGCTATCGGAGGGAAAAAAGATTACGTCGACGTTATATAATAGTAATATATGAAGTTCTCTAAGTCGAGAAAATGCTAATTATTTTATTTGTATTAGCACAAGGCTCGAATCAGTGGCGCAGTGAACTCGAAAAAAGTATTGACCCGCATTAAACAAAAACATCTGTTTTTGAAAAAAATTGTAACGTATTTTTTAATTTTCGAAGAAAATAAATGTTCGTTTTTTTCGTCATTCGAACGACAACGCTAAATATCAGACGATCCAAAATGAGTAAAAAATTGTCTTTTCATAATAGATAATTAAATCGCTTTCACAACACGAGCGTACCGTTGGAGTTTTCGGATTTTCCTTACTCCGTACAATAGTAAAATGTTGTACGTTTAAAATAACAGTAAAAGTATTTCAATTTAATCGTTACAGACGTAATCGAGATCATAAGAGTGACATTCATACGTGGCGAAATGAAATTATTTGGAAAACAATCTTGTGAAACGAGTAACCGGAATGTATTTTTTTGGTGTAAAAATATAGTCCCAAAACGTATTTTTCTGTATTAATATAATATATAATTTGTTCGTTATGAGTCAAAGCATTTTCTTCTTGTCCGCTATTCGCTACATACAACTCTAGGTAAGTAATTGAAGACCCGTTTGAATGAAGTATAATACTATCAAAGATTTGCTTACTTACAATTTTTATAGGAAAGAAATGCCTCCGGACACCCGTCATCGCCTGCACGTGCCTCGAATAATAATAATAATAATAATAATAATAATAATAATAATAATAATAATAATAATAATAATAATAATAATAATAATAATAATAATAATAATAAAGTCCTTCGTCACGCTACCGCGCCGACTGCTCTCGGACGTTGTCGCAACTATTTTTCTACCGTTCGAATTCGTATTGCCAAATACGTGTTCAAATATTCTTTTTGCGTATTAATACGCGCACGGGTTGCAAACCTAAACCGTTTCTATCGCGAAATCGTTTGTTTGTTTTTCGAGATTTTTCAGTAATTTTTTTTTTCGACGCGTTTCTCGTGATTTCACGTTTTTAACTTCACTTCTGCTGGACAACAAAATGTCTATATAATCGAACGATACTATAATAAATCATCAAAACAACGTGTACGTAGACGACATCACAAACATCATTTATTTCTCGAACACGCGCGTAATACATTCGAATATTTCCAATAAAACCATATTGTAGAATTGCCGTCGGCCGGTCGAAATTGTGTTTGTTTTTTTTTATTATTATTGCGATATTATAATAATAAACAAAATAATATTTAATATTCTTTTATTATTTTTTTTTTTACTACACAAAAAACAACATCCGCGGTGAGTCTCCTATAGTTACGATCGTTTAGCTCTCGAACAGTCGCTTCCTTTTTATTTTTTCAACCATTCGTATATATAATATATTATATAGTCGCGTTGGAGTACACGGCTAAACACACGTGACACATTTATTTATAAAAAGTCGATGTTTTTTCTCAATAACAAAGACAATATATTACCATACCGTAAATGCAATTATATATATATATATATATATATATTTATATATATACATATATTTAAACATAAATCCAGTGTTTGCATTATTATTATTATTATTATTATTATGTTAAGAGGACACGCCGCGTTCGCATTTGAAGAGAATAATATTATTTTCGAGAGCGTCGTGACCATTTTCGTCAAAATATCGTAGGTTTGTTTTGAGAATTTTCGTTTTTTTTTTCAAAACAACTTTGTCTCTTAAATGTCGGACGATAAAAGAAAAAAAGCCACATGAGACGTACGGGAAAAGGCGTCGTTTCTCCTGGAATTCGACAGTTGAAAAACGCCAAAACTCTTTTAAATTCTGCGCCGTCAGACAGACGCGCAGAATACAAATCATATGCCGCGGAGTCCTCTTAGGATATCGAAATCGAACAGAAAGTCTACCCGAGACACACATTAACGCGAAAAAATTCGATAACGTTTAAATGCACGTCGTTAATGTTCGATTTACACATCACTGGTGAAAAAAATTTCCTTTTCGTTTTTTACAACAACACGCTTTACGCACACCGAGCACACCAAAGTGTAAACTACGAAAGAAAGAAACGTATTTATGTTCTATTAATATATTTATGCACGTCTCCTCGCGGTCAACGGAATTCGTTAATTTAACAGCGCGTGCTATGTGTAATTACAAAGAAGTTAAAATAAAATAATAAAAAAAAAAACAACAAAACGTACCGTTTCAATTGTGTATTTGCTCCGCCGATTTCAATCATCGCATGACTTACAACAGTATAACATTATGCACACGAGAGTTTTCGGTCAAGTAATCTCCTGCCAGGCCAACTATCGTCCGGTATTTCGAAACGAACGAGCGCGTACAGTGTAAAAATGTAAATTCGCGTCGTTATCCTTTCGTGAATTTTTCATTTTCCCATTCTTTTATAGCCAAATTAAATATATACATATACTGTTCTAAGAAGAATTAATTATTAATGTAATATTGTGTTTTTAAAAATCAACGCATATCGAGAGAGAGAAAAACCGCTATTTTCTAATCGTTTTCGGATCGCTCGTGAAAATTCGAAAATCGCAACAAAAATTACGTTACCGACAACTAAATTTTATGTTACGAATACATTTTGTAAATTTGTAATTTTAATTTATATTTCTTTTTGTCATAAGACTTACCTTCCCCCCTCCAAAAAAAAAAAACAAAATTTAGATAATCGAGAGACTGAATTGAAGAACAGTTTTCTCTTTTCTCGTTTCTAATGCGCGCGCGCGCGATAAAATATTTTTTTTCCCCATCTCCATTACAATATAACACGACGGTTTTTCTAAAACTATAACATTAATTATAAATCGAATTTCGGATTACATCGGATTCTGGGCGGCGCAGTACCACAACGAATCGCGGTCTCGGCCGTCCGATCGGGATCGGATTGCGCGCGTGTAATATACGCAATTTAAGTCTGTTCGTATATATTCGGCGAGACTATTTATTTTATAATCGTTCTTTTTTTTTTTTTTACCGACGCTATTACATTATTGTATACGATGTTAAGTGCGTTTATGCCTTCTGGACACGGACCGTGTACATTAATAGATAGGATATTAATATTTGCCAACAGATAATTATTATCGCGCGTCAGACGGCCCGCGTACCGGATAAAACGTATAATATAAAGATATTTTTAATATATGCGTTTTTTTTTCTTTACGTTTTAAACGTATATTACCGCGAAAAATAATACGAGCGAATTAAACGCGTTTCTTTTTTCCTTTCTTTCTCGAAGCGCGCGTACACGCCGAAAATCGTACCGCGTAATAAGACGTGATATTTTTATGGATCCCGAGCAAAACGAAGAACGTGTATTGATTTTATTAACGATGACGCGTTCATTTTTTTTTTCCCCCGCGTGAACAAACGCGAGTGTGTATGGAACGACGTTTACGTGCGTTACTTTGCGTTAATCGAAAACCGTATGCTCTGTGTTCGACACGTGTTTTTCCAGTTTCACAGCGATTTTCCTAAAAACGAACGTTTTGAAAACGACCAGAAAATCGCGCAGACGGATTCGTATTACGAATACGAGCATTTTTTTTTTTTTTTTTTTAACGAGCTCAAAACGCAACGCAAACTCGGACGTACCTAATTTTTTTTTCTACATAATATAATATTGTAATATTAAAACAATGTTAAAAACCTCTGCGCGTCTCGAGCGTTTTATTTCATTAGTAGCGTTATATAATATTAATAATAATAATAATAATAGGTGCGAAACGGCAAAAACAAAATCGTTTCAAGTTGTTTTCATCGACTGTCAAACGACTATAATAAATACGTAGATTTTAAAACGATAATTCAATTTTAAAATAACTGCAAAAACCATCGCGTTCGCCAAATAAAACGAATTTCGTAATTTTCGAGCCGTTCGGAGAATTTTTAGAATTCAAACCGATCGAGTTGAATTCATAGTTTTTTTTCTTCTACGCCGTTGTAAGCGAACGAGCGATACATAATAATACAAAACGACGTATATTTCTTTATTTTTTTAATAATGTCTTTTTTTTACACGCATTAAAAACTCGTATTCTTTACTCTTACATCGGTCGTTATTAAACGGCACTCGTCGACGACTGGTGACTATATTATTATTATTATTATTATTATTATTATTATTATTATTATTATTATTATTATATACACAGTGCAAGATACGAGACACGCGTTTTTATATAAATTAATATACGGATTTCCAATCGATTTCTATATGACACACGTGCCCGGAGAATAACTGGAATAAAGTCGACTTTGATTTTTTTTTTCAATATATACGTGTAAAACAGACCGATAATAATAATAATAATAATAATATACTGTACACTCACGCGTTTTTGTCGTTTTATTTTCATATAATGTGCGTTCTCTCGGCCGTTCCAGAAATTAATTATTTTGCGAAAAGCGTATGGAAACTGAGTTGGTGATTGCACTCTTTGCATAGACACACTAGACAACAGCGCGCAATATGGCTCTTTAGAAAAACAACTATTTTCAAAATTCCCTTTTATTATATAATTATAGACGGCGGATTATTTACATTTATCGTTTAGAACTCGTTACGACCGACCTTGAGTACACCATGTATACGTTCATTATACGTGTATATGCGAATCTATAGAAAATTATAGGCGTCAATCAAAAGTAGTTCGTTATTATCACTGATTTATACGAAATATTTACTAATTCAGTTTTTTTTTTTTTTTTATATATATATATAATATACAAAACGCGATTTATCTATTTAATGTAGAAGAACTCGCAATGACGATTAAACAAATAAAATTATTATTCGAACGCATATTTTCTAACCTGCACGCTTTCGCGACATTTCGATATTTCAAATTGTTAATTTTCGTCGAGAAAAAAAAATAAACGTTTTTTTAATACGTTTATTATACGCATTGTTCCTAATGATTTTTACAAACACGTCATCATATACACAAAAATAACCTGTAATAATTTACAAATACGAGAGACCTTACGATAGGATGCGTTATAATAAGTCTTATAAAATCGCATAACGTAAACGGTATTTTAATTTTACTTACTTTCCGTTATTTAGTTAATTATCGGTCGTGTGGTGTAATCCAATTACGACAAACTCGATAATCCGTTATAAATTCTAATAGTTAAATAATGTGCTCGAAACGGAAATATTATATAAATATATTTACAATTATTTCGAATAATTGTAAATATATTTATACAATTATTTTTAATAATTAGGCATTTCAGAGCGAAATTTGCAATTAAAAACAGAAAACATTTTTAATTAGTCCATTAATTTTATAGCTCGTTTAGTCACCTACAACCAGGACTGTATATATTTTCTACGATAGTAACTTTTTTTTTTTTCACTCATTAAACGTTCGCGATGAAAACGCGGTGTACGAAAACGTTTAATTTATTCACAATTATTATTATTATTATTATTATTATTATTATATAAATCGTCTGGACGACGTTAATAGAGATAATTTATTTCGAAAATAGTAAATACGGCGTTGTAATAATATATTTTATATTAAATTTTTTTTTTAAATATCGATGTAAAATACACGAGCTCAGACACGTAATATTAATTTAACAACATTACAGTATTACCATATTCGTTGATATTATTATAAATAAACTCGAAATCGTTTAAAAAAAAAAAAATGTTATTGATATATACGCGACGATGATAATAATCGATCGTATCGCTTTCGAAATACAAGATAAATAATAATAACTAGTTCTGTCCCCTTATTAGTGACAGTTAAAATGTATTCAAGTCTTAAGAATTAAATCAACTGTCCATTTAAGTCAACAATAATTCAATCGAAATTAAATTATATTATTATTATTACTATAGTAATGATTAGAGAGCAAGTACTGGACTTTGAAATGTGTGATAGCAGAAGACATAATTTTTGTATGTATATAACTGTACGACCGTTCGTCTGAGCGAAACTCATTCGAACACCGACATCGACCACAACAATAACCGCTAAAATCGTCTTTAACGTAATACCGTGTAAAAATTAATACGATTTATAGAAAATGAAAAATTTTAATAATAAAAAAAAATTCGACGAACAAATAGTCCGGTGTAACCGCTCTCTGTGTAATGTAATAATGTGTTTTATAAATATATCTCTGCATAAGTCGTTCCGCAGCAAGAAACATATCGGACTACAATAATTATTATTATTCTCGTGTATAGAAATCGGTATTTATACGTTTGCCCGAGTCATTATTATCGTCCACACTGCACGAGTTCATTCCATAACAATATCATTCCGTTCGTATACGGATTTCATATATATAAAAAACACATTTTATTTTATTGCGCGCACGTGCCGACGTAACACGCATAACACTATAATATCATGTCGAAATCGAGTCGCGTCGTCCTTTGTTTCGAATTCGAGACATTTTTCTATTTTTATAAAATTATTTTTTTTTAATCGCAGTATTTTTTTTCTCTCTGCGTCGCAATCGATCTCTCGCTGGCCCGTAGTCCGAATCGGACGGGCCGAGGCAATTATTAAAATAAAAAAGTCTTAGACCACTTTTGTCATTGCTGTGAATAGATTTATACGAGGAGGAATTCACGTCGCGCGACTCGATCTTGCGAGATTCACGCGTTTTACGACTCGTGCGTTTGCCGTTTGTAAGTTAGACTCTTTTGCAATCGTTCCAACTCCGCGGCGACGGACAGAATCACTTCAACAGTGACCACTCAGACCCCGAAGCCGGCTAAAGTGCCGTGTCTTTAACGCGATTGTTGTCGCGTGTTGCCGTTACATTTCATATTATACGCGCGAATTATTATTGCAAAAAACGTGTGGTCTTTTTAAATAACAACCCGCGAACCATTTTATGACATCACAGTCACGGCTGTTGGAAAGATCGCGTCTGGCCAACGCCAATTCTTCTTTTCCCCACATGGTCCGCGCGACATTTTTCTCGAACGCATGACCTCTGCTAACCTAACGACATTTTTCTATTCATTCAAATAATTCGTATATTGCGTTATACGGGAAAATCGATTCGTATCCGCGGTACACGTTTTATACTTTCCATTTCGGAATGCCTACTGCAAACTGTATTTTTGTATTGTAAACGTATACGAATATAATAAATTGTAGTTATTGAAGAAATCGTGCGTCGTAAAAACACTCGCGTGTAAACATAGTGCCCGCGCGGTTGTGTGTATATTATTAAAAAAAAAAAATCCGCTCTACGTCTCGTCGTCGGCCAGATCTTATCGAACGTGTTAAACAAACAACGAGTACGCGCTTATTCGTAGTACATGAAATCGTACGAACGGCAATTCGGAGACTTCTTCTTTTTATTATACGAGCTATGTAAAAGCGATAGAACGATTACAAAAAAAGAAAAAATCGTTGATATAATACATATAATTGTGAGAGTATAACAATATATAGGAGATAGGTCACGAATATGTATATACGCTTTAATATAGTTACTCTTTTTCTCTCTCACTCGGAGAAAGTACAAAAATTTTTTCGAAAAAAATAATAATAACTGGCGCATCGGTTAGACAGATATAATGCGTGAAATTCTCCGCATATCAATGTACCGATTGAAGAAAAAAGAAATACAACGCGTTTTCTGTCCGCAATGTAAATAATATAGAACGCGCGAAATATTTCGTTAAAAGCGAATAGTCAAAAACGAGCTTCGAATCCCGTTGTCTTGTGTAAACGGACGCAAGTACACGAAAAAAGAAAAACGTTATAAGACAACGCGAAAGAAATTCAAACTGCTAACTGAATATGACGTATAAATCACGGAAGAAAAATGGAAACGAAAAACAAATATTATGTATTATAACGCTCCCGTTATGAATACCACCGCGTTATAGTTCTTGAAACGTTAATTATTATTTATTTATTTTTTTTTTTTTTTTTTACCGATTTTCAATGTTATAATGAACAAAATAGAAAATATGTGTTTTCGTTTAACCACGTTTCGTGTATAATACGATATTTTTACATGATAAACGAAAAAAAAAATCCGATGGGCTGAACGTCACTCTAGGGGAGCTAAGACAATTGTGTGCGTGCGCGCGTGTGTTCTATCGTCATAATATAATGTACGGTTTGAAACGCTGCGACAATGCTCGTGTCCACGTGTTTTGTCTCTCTCGTACGCGTAATTTATACGCGCTGCAGCTGGCGGTGTCTTCTTCTTGCTGCTACAGCTGTCTCGAGATCTTTCGCGACGGGAGTAAATAATTCCGTCCGATTCGGTGTCTACGCGTCTCTCTACTATTGCCCCGCAACACCTGCTGTCAACGATTACACTCAGTCACCGTTCATTTCCAAGTGTAAACCGTGCGTCCTCTGTGCAAAGCGTTTCACAGCGCCCGTGCTTTTTCCCGTACACACGTCAGTTCTTTCTTTTATTTTTTCATCATCGACAAATACAACCGAAATAACGGCAACGAAATAATAATACGTTTCGGGTCCTCGGACGGATTTTCAGGTTTTCTCGCGTAATACGTCCAATGAAAAAAGTCTGCTGTTCTCTCGATACGTCGTCTGCCCCGTCGTCGACAGATATTTATTGTGCGAAACGAAACGGATGTACGCGCGTATTGTACCGCGGCATTTTTTTCGGGGGCGTGTGAAAATATCGCGTTGCAAAGAACCGAAACGATTGTGCTGCGGAATGTTGTGACCGACCATCGGCGGATGGTGCACGAGAGATGATCGGACGGCGACGGTTTTTCGCTGATAATAACGACGTGCAAATGTTTTAACCCTTTTGTCGCGTCTCGGCCAGCAGCTGTTTCGCGGTGTTTTCAACTCGTCGCACAAAAGACGCGGTGGTACAGCGTTCACGCGACGGATGCTGGCTCATTATTATCGCTGATGCTGATGCTGCTGCTGACAAAGTCGAACCGCAACTCGATTCGTATACTTTTGTACGGTGCTACGATACAGTTACGGGTTCTGTGGAGAAGTTATCTTCTGTAGAGAAATCGTCGATTCGACTCGCCGGGTTCGGGGACTGGTACTCCGGTGGCCCGTTCAACAACACAATTGATTTATAGGCGCCGACGATTCAATCTGGCTAGCTTATTTTTAATTTGATCTCCTCTGACGATGCGTATTTGTATTAAAATCTGGCGTGGTTTTGATTCTGTTTCTGGAATCTGGTGTCCTTACATCTCGTTTTGTTTTGTTTTCACGGCAATTACATACATGCACAACGAACTGAATACAGGGCCGAATTTATTTTATTACCTCGAATTCCCAGTCCGACCGTGCCACGACGACTCGATCGAATAACTCGCATGACATTAGAACTCGTCGTAAGAAAATAAAATACAAATAAAATCAGTAGCTCGTTGACAGTTACTACCCGTCTGATGACATTATAGTTAAGTCTTATAGCTCATCATTTTTTTTTTTTTTTTTTTTTTTGACAATTTCCTTACAACATATACTCGTAGCGTTACACAAAAATTATTATTATTTTTTTTTTTTTGTGACATTATAAAATGAAAATCCGTATAAATATTTTGTACGTATTTTTTAAATTGAACGCGTACGTACAGGCGTGTGTACGTAGTTAGGTTTTGTAGATAGTTTTTCTCGAATTATAAGTGTCACGCGGCTGTGCGCGATTTTTTGATTAAAAAAAAGCTCCTTGCGATAGTGCGCCCAAAAGCAAATATTTTGTACGCGACTCTTCGGTAGCAAATGAATTGGCATTAAAAAAAAAGTCTCCTAAACCTATAACGAAATATTAATATAATTCAAGTTTTGAAAATAGAGAAAATTATAATATTTTTAATAATAAAATAACGTTTTTTATTCCCGTGAAATTCAATAGAAATTTACGGTATTAATTCTTATAAAGGAAAAAACAACTCTAAGCTATATAATAATAATATAAAATAATAAAATAAATACTAACGAATTTTCGACGAATTTTCCAGAATTTTTTTTCCACGCGTGTTGTACAAAAAGAAAAAAAAATAATAAATTTTTTTATTTTATGATCGAAAAAACCACTAATTCATCATAAAAAAAAATATAAATATCTATCGCGTTATACACGGAAGTTATAAATCATTTTCAAACGCTGTATTAACAGCGTTGCAAAATGTTCGGATCCACACCAGCTTTGCAGATGTTGTGGTGTCCGGTTATTCGCTACACAATCGTATGCAGAAACCGGCATAGCTTGGCGTCGGCCAAATTATTATAATATTATGTCGTGCACGAATCTTTTCATTATTATTTAAACGTATAAATATACGTTTTATGTACGCTTTTTTTTATTATTTTTTAAGAAAATAGTGTGTGTGTGTGTGTGTGTGTGTGTGTGCAGTGTACACAGGCGGTTGCGAGCAGTCGCGACGAGGAAAAAAAAAGTGAAGAAAAATAAGAAAAGATGTAGACGATCGTGATCAAGATGTTCTCACGCGTATATTATTTAGATTTTTTTTTTTTATTTTTCGTACGCGTCGTAAATCCAGAGTAGGAAAAAAATAACCGCGGATGTCTTTATTAAAAAACATAAAAAAAAAATGTATTATATAAATAATATTATACGCGGCACGGCGTTTACCGGGCGATTCATCACAGTATAGTGCACAACACACACGCTCCGTAGAAGTGTTGAGTATAATTTTTGACACGTAAACGTATTATTATTATTATTATTATTATTATTATATAAATACGCGTCTGTGCACAAAGTGAATTCGGTTATTAAACAAAACGCGGCGCGTATTTCGATGGAATTAAAAAAAAAATAAGAATAAACTGTTTTTTGTTGTTGTTGCTTTTCACGTAAATGTATGTGTGTGTGTGTATAAACCTCGGTGATCGATTCATCGCGGTAAAAAATTAAAAAAAAAAACGTTTTATCGGGCCGAAGGGAGGAATCTCTACGTATAACGTATTTTATTGAAAATTACAATCAATTTTATTTTATTTTTTTAATACTCCCGCGTTATACTATTTTCCCGTCGATAAACGCGTGACCGGACTGTCGATCAATAATATTTCATGTTGTTAAATCGCATCCGCACGGATCCGCGTCGCGTACAATAACTTCTAATGAAAGAAAAAAAAAATAGAAATAATAACGTATCGTGAAACGTTCATCTCGTGTGCACGATCCCGGAATACTGTCGTGTAGTAAGAAGAAAATGTTAAAAGAAAAAAAAAATTGATATTCGACGCGGTGAGAGTCGGCGGCGGTGTCGCATTATAATATAACAGTTGACGAGACAGACAAACGAAACCGAAAATGTTCGAATCGCGTATAATCGTTTCGCTGAGGAGGAAGCTTATTGCATGCGTTAAACAAAAATCGCGGAGACAATAACGAGATCTCTCTCTTATAAATAATACCTATAATTCTTAACAAGCCGCGAGATTTTCAAGTAAAATTTGTATTTTTTTTTTTTTTTAAGAATTTATAAGTCATTCAAACGAAACGCCTTATGCGCGTATTGGTATAATATCGTAATTTATTTCGCGTGCGAATTTTCCGTTCAGGAAGCAGAGGATGAAAACTGTTTGTCGCGAAATTCCACGTGCGAAGAACACACGAGTTGAAAAAGAATTATTATTATTATTATTATTATTAATCTATTTGAAGACGATGCGATAAAAACGAGTTTCAACCGTAAATATTCACCAGTGTTCTGGTTTTCTATTCCAAATATCTAACATTTTCTACGTTAAAACTACTGTCAACTACTGGCTTTCCTGCGACCCTTCGTATTATATTCTTACGAAATCGGATTTTCGATCATTTTTTTTTTTTTTTTTTTACGTTCATTTACACCAAATATAAATCATATTTTATACGTTATTACTGTATAAATAGATATACACTCGTGAGCAAAAAAATCGACTCGTACCGCAAACTCGCTTATAAATATCTCTGGCAAAAAATCTTAAACTTTAATCCCATTTTTGATTTTAAAATCTTTGAGTTCAAAGCCTTAGTTTTAAAATGTTTTCTTATAACTAAAACAGAGACTTTATTGATTTAAAAATAGAAAATGGTATACAAGTTATAATTTTTGTGCTAGAGATATATTTAACAGCGAGTTTGCGGTATGAGTCGATTTTTTTGCTCGTGAGTGTACATGTGTACATTTTTTTTATCCATATTTCATTCCGGAAAAATAAAAAATCGATTTGTGTATTGGGTCACCTGAATTTGAAAATTGTCAGGAGTGAGTGGCACCTACAAACGTTTCGGTCAAACCTCTGGTCCATAGTCATCAGCAGAGTTCTTTACCGCGAGAAGCAATTATTATTTAGATGAAAATCGTACGAGTGTAAGACTGCGCGATCGAAGGAACTTTCCGCAGCTGGAACAATATCCGAACGGAAATCAATCCGCAAATAAAACGATTTTATTCTATCGCCAAGTCCTATCAGTATCCGTCCAAAACGCGTTGAAAAGATTTTTTTGTTATGTTTATTGTTGCTGTTGCGAAATTGCACATTTAACTCGGTATTCTTTAAATTATCTAACACTTAACATGACACGTAGATGGTTTATACTGCTGTTGCAAATCTCTCTATTGGAACGTAAATGCCGTTCAAGACAACAAGACATTTGTAGTGTAAAATACCAAACGCCAAATCCGTTTTTGTTAAATAAACGAATATTATAAATATCATTTTTTTTCTCTCGTTATTTTTAATGTTCCTTTTTCCGTGTTCTCGCGCATTTTCAACGAAAAACGCAAACGGTTATTGAAATCATAAGCGTAAAAAAAAAAAAGTTTAAAATCAGTTAATCTACACGTTTTACGCTTCTATAAAATTAACTCGTGAATTGATAAGTCGTTTGTGAAATAAAACGGTAAAACGTCGCAGCGTTTTTTTTTTTTAGTTTTTAGATATTTATCGGTTTTAATACATAATTTATATTATTTATGATAATTTCTCGAATTATGTACGCTTTATGTGTTACGTGAACAGCAGTAAAGCATAAATTCGTTAATAAATTATACTAATAATATTAATTTCAACTTATTTAAAATAGTACGATTTTAATTGGTATACATATTGAATCATCTGCGTTCATAAGACGTATGTTTTTTTTTATATATATATAATATATATATATATATATATAAACAAATCATTATGTTATGTAATGATCTGTATCCGTTCACCTGTACGAATTACATGTACTCATAACGAGTTTTTTTTTAAATTCTGATTTTTTTAATAATCTATTAAAAACGTCATTATATTGAGGTTGCGAGCGTTTAATTTTTCGTTGCTATACACGATTTCAAATGCGTTCATATAATTCAATAAACGTTAAGAAATGGAGTAAAAAAAAAAATACCAAATAACAGACACATTTTTCGAGTGGGATTGTGTTTTATAAACTAACGGGTTAGCGGGGACTCTTCGACCAGAAATTTATAAACCATATAATATGTTCGAATAATATAATTATCATCTCGTCTATAATATTACTAATTAATAATAATATGTATTAACGACCGATTCGTTCGCAGTTTCTTAATTCGATAATTTTTTTATACGTTTTTTTCTGAAATCAATATACATAATATATTATGCATATAAAAACACGAATTAATTGAAATAAAACAAATAATTTTCTATATTTTGTTCTAAAATTTTTTTTTTTACATTTCACGAAACGAACTTGTTTTTGAACGCACAAAACGTTTTAGACGTTCGATAAATTCAAATGCGAATATTCACGTTGTTGTTGAGAGTTTTAATGCGTGACATTTCACCGGACGTATATATTTAACCAAAAGGACAAATGTCAATTTTACACTCGTCACGTTACGTCGGGGGAATTGTTTGATTTTGAATCGATTCTAACGTAATTAATCGTAAATAATTTCTAAAATAAACTATTTGATTTCCGCTGCCGTTAATAGTTAATTTATTAGTTTTATTAAATAATATAACGAATAAATCCGTAATTGTTAATATTATGGCGTTATCGAGAAAATTCTATTCGAACGATTCTTAGCGGTAAAATAATTTTTAAAAATATATTAATACATATATACATATAGAATGTTATAAACTACAATTTATACGAAAAAAAAAAAACAAAATCCTATTATGACATGAATATTATATTATCGCAAGAGCTCGGTATCGAATTGGTTGTATATCATCCAGCTGTGCAGTACAACTGTGTCAAAATATAATCGTCATTATTACTAATATTTTATAAATTATTAAAACGTTTAAAATCGTCGCATAAAGACCCCCCCGTAGTCGAGAGGAATTCAATTTATAATTTTTTTTTTTTTTCTGAAACGATTTCTCCATTCCAGATCCAAATTACCTATATCCACACACAAAACTGACCATATATAAACTCTTCCCTAAACCACTACGGACGTATGGAGTTCAAATTTGGGGTGCAGCTAAACATTCAAACCTTAAAAAAATACAAGTCTCCCAAAATAAAATATTCCGTCTTATCACCAACGCACCACCTTATGTATCAAACACAATTATTTTTAAATTACGAATAAAACCATACACAGCGTTTGGCTATCATAACCGTTGTTTTCGAAAGACGTCCTTTTTTTTTTATGAATGCTACAAAAATTTATAGACTGCGATTTGTGTTCAATCGTTGCTCGCGTGTAACTAATACGCTTATACGCTTTAATACATTATACGATATGACACGTATAAAGAACTATTACGTATTTAAAAATGTTTACACGATGTCGTTAGATTTTCGTTTTTAAATGCGTTCCGGACTGTAAAAAGTATGTATTGTACGTAACGTTAGAGCGAAAGTAACGATATTATTAGGTATACAGTATTGTGTATTTATTTTTGTTTTTTTTTTTTTTTTTAATATTCTAATCTCTCAATCGTTTGTCAACCGAATAATATTGCTTTTAGAGTTTCTCAAAACCATTTACAAATGATTGCACGTCATAATATACTATAGGAGTTCTTTTTTTTTCTTATTATTATTATTACATAACGCGCGCGTTTCTAAGTCATCGCCAATGAGTGTATAATATAATGATCGGTACATTATTTATATAACACGCCGACCGCGATATCATATTAAAATAGAGTGTGTTGTAACTAAATACTCGAATATTTACTCCTGTTTCGCGAAACAACAAAAAAAAAGAAAAGAAAAACCAGGTACCCTATACGCGTTGCCAAACACTTTTGTACAAACAAAAACATATTTCGCTCGATATTTAAATTTTGCAGAGACTATATACATATATATAAAATTTAATTTAATTTAATGTACTTCAGTAAACTTATGTACATTATCTGTTAGTCTGCAAAACGCATATGTTAACAAGTTATTACTTTTCGTATAGTGTTTTAAAAAAAAGAAAACTTTACTCAACGCTACTGTTTCCAATAAAAATTGTATTTTTATTTAAGGACATTATTACGTTCAAATCCTCCGATTTATATAACGATTTTTTACATAAAGTAACGCTTATTCTTTCGGATTGTTTTTTTTTTTTTTTATTCGAATCCACGCTACTAACGCGATTTGAGTTTTCCGATTGAAAAACCACTTTTTTTTTTTACGTGTATAAACCTCGTATAAATAATATAATACTTAAGCCGATAAATTATTTTCTACACAACGACGAGACGATATTACCGTAAAGATATACACACAAGACGTATTTCCGTTATGACGTGATCGAATCATTTTTTTTATTTTTAAAATGTGTTCGTATATCGATTCGACTTGTGCCGAAAAGAATTGTTTCACGAGCAAACACAATATAACATGTATAAAATACTGCGTGTATGCGCCGAAAAAAAAAACGAGTGAACATTTCTTCAAGAGGATTCCCTTGTAAAATGACGTTTTATGTACGCGCGACGAGTATAACGTGCACATATATTGTTTCCTAACACGACGATCTTCCGGGCATTTCGTTATCTGATTCCGTCGGTATACAATACCAGTGTACGAATGTCATATAACAGGGCACGTACAAATGTAATAAATGAATATATATATATATATGGAGAGAGAGAGAAAGATGAGCGAGTAAATGTAAAAGTAAATGATATCAACGCAGCTAAAAACCGATGCTGGACGTTAATGGAATAAAAGAGTAAAATTTAAAGCGTTAATTTTCGTTTTTGACTTAATAGGTTCTTTTCAAATTCGACTCGTCATAGACATCGAGTAGACGACTGTTTTTACAAAAGTAATTATTTATTGATCAATCAGAATACGAGACGTGTATTAATGTGAAACAATAATCGATTTACTACTGTTCCTGCAATTAGTAATACAATTGCAGGGATTAAGTAATTCGCCGCTTACAAGCGAAAAGGAAATTCTCATTTTCATAAGATTTCTTTTTTAACCGATCGGAATGCGTTAAAAAAAAAAAAATGAACCGTTAATTAAATTCATTGTCTAAAAATATACAAAACATCCGCAAAATAGTATTAAATACGTAGTTGAACGCAAAATAATATTATTAAAAAAAAAGTCTCATTCGACTTTTAACGTTTGGAAATCCATCGATTACGTCCTGAAAGTCGATTGACGACCGACAATTTGTCCGTCCCTAAAGTTTTGTCCCTAAAACTGTTCCGTTTGTTAGGGTAAACCCGACGCTGCGGAGATTGAAGATTGATGAGAAAAGATGAACATCGTCGCACGCGATATGTATCGATCGATATGTTTTCGACTGCGCGTAAACGACGAAGAACGTCTTCTAAGTGATTTGGCGAAGATTTTCCTCGATCGTCATGTACACCAGAGTGGCATTTGATGGTGCAGACGCCGTTTTGAATCGTCAACAAACGATCGTTTTCTTTTCAAATTTTCGTCTTCCCGGATAGAAAATAATTCGATTTATTTATTGTTTTCTCGTCATTACGTAACACTGTTGTACGGGCCCGGAGGTGCGCTCGAATTGCAGCGGACGAACAGTAACGACGGCGATCGTCTCACTCGCGGTTATTTCGAACACCACCACCGCTCCGTTCACGGTCTGGTAACTTCGACATCTGCGCACCCTGCGCACGAAAAAAGAATTCGATATTTTCCAATTATTTTTAATCTCCGGCCGGTGGGCGGGAGAGACGGGGGATAACGTATTTCCTGTCGCGGAGCATTGCATATTTGCAAGTCTTCGGACCGTGTATAATAGTAGTGGGTGGCGTACGAGTATGAGAGCCGAGTACAATCGCGTGTATTCTTATTCTTGAACACGATAATTTTCTACGTGAAATTTCGTCGAAAAAAATCACCGTTATCCGCGTTTTTTTCAATACGGTTTTCGAAACCGAAAGATAATCATTATTATTATTATTATTGTTATTATTATTATTTTAATACGATTATCGTCGATGCACGAGAACGTGTAATTAAATTGTATACCGTCGTCCAGTTTCTATTAAATGTCCCACAGAAATATCGTTGAATTAACAGTGCCTAGACGATGTCGGTTCTTAATAATAATCCATTTGAAATCTGTATGTACTTTACGTAATATTGACTCGGGGATTCAGATTCCCGCGGATTAGTGCAATGTGCGTGCGGTTTAAAACATTTTTATACTTTTTTTTTTTTTTTTTGAGGGGGAGGGAAGTGTCTCGCACTCATTGCGCCCTTTGGTTTCGCGCACAGCCTGCAAGAATCCAGGCCAAAATATATAACGTTTTCTCGAAATCCGTCAAGGAAAAAACGGGATTAAAGCTCTCTATACTGTAAGAAAATTGTATATATATATTTTTTTTTTTAGTGTTAAAACAATATTTCGCGTGGTGAAAAAAAATAGTTAAAAAAAAAAAAAAAAAACCGTCGAACGTTAAACGACAATCGATTATTGATATTATTCGAAAATTCGTGCGCGCGTATTAACGCGATATTTGAAATATAATTATCGAAATGCGTACGTATAAAAATACGCTACGATTATAAAAATAATGCACTCACTTACCGAGAAAACGTCGAATATAATAAAAACGAAACGACAAAAAAAAAAAACAAACAAAGTAACGTATGAATCGATCTTGTCGAGTAGTTCGGAAAACGATTCTGAACGACGCAAGAATAAAAAATTTTTTTTTACACGATTAATGCACCGCGTCGGAATATTTTTTTATACGCGTTTTCGAGAGCGCGAGAATTTCTCGTGTCCGAAACGCGATAATTATCGATCGTTTTTTTTTGTTTTTTTTGAAACTAAATCGAGAGAAATCGAAAAACGTTCGAATACGTACAGAGATTTTCTACCGGAAAGTGTGTAACGAGTTCAATCTACGCGAAAGCGTTTACAGATTTAAAAACAAAAAAAAAAACCACGCACATCATTGTTAAGCCAATACGCACGCATTCCTCGTTTCGCTGCAGAGAATACGCGCGCGTATAACGGACTGTAATATAGAAAAATTTACATTTTTCTGAACGTTTCGGGGGACGGCGAAACAACTGTTTTTTAATTAATACAAACGCGGTACGCGTAGTAATTAAAAACTCGGATGCGTGTTTTTTTATTTTTATTTTTTTTCCACGGAACAAAAAGGAAAAAACGTTTTTCGGCCGCGAGCGTATAAAAATATTTAAAAAAAAAAAAATCGTTTCGAATTTCGTTGCACTTTCCGATTCTGAACGGATCGTTACACGTCTGTACCCAAAAATTCTGCCAGAACGAGTGCTTGCAATCACAGTTCGGCTGGTCATTTTTCGATTATCTCAAAAGCGCCTGAAAGCATAATTAACGTTTTATAACACCGGGATATAGGTTTCGAAGTGTTTAATAATATCCGTAACGAGGTTTAGTAGTTTTTCTCGCATAGACCTAACGCCGAAGCTCAGAACAACCGTTCATGCAATCAATTGCTGTCGAATTTATAACGATAACAAAATACACTCACAAAATCTTTATCGTCCGAGTAAATTCGCTTGAGCGTACGTTAACAACAACACTCCGCGGCTCGTTACCGTTTTTTTTTTTTTTTTTTTTTGTAAATATCATTTAAACCAGACACCGTTGTCGGACGAAAAGACGTTTCGGAAAAGACTTTTTTTTTGTAATGCGTTCTGTACGAGTTAAAAAAACCGTCCTAACCACAACGCATTTAAACGATTTCAAACGTCACGACTTAATGACATCGTTTATTTACACGTAATTCACACAGAGAACGTACCGATAAACACGTAATAAACGCGATGATTTTCACGGTCGTACAACCACCAATCGACTGATGCGTGCCGGTTTAGCCCGCGGGAACGACAAGTGAAATAATATTGAAAAACGAACGGAACGTTTGTTCGCCGTAACATTAAGATGTCCAAACGCTTTTATTAAACGAATTTTTTTTTAATTTCCCCGTACGTTTTTTTTTTGTTTTTTCACAACGCGTTTCAGCCGCGCGTAAAAAGGAAAATTTGTGTTATCAAAAAAATAGCCGGTCGTTAAATTTGTACGTCGAGTTTAACGCGATTTTTACCGTGTTGTAAAAAATATTGAAATAAATTCGTATTTGATTCTCGACTTGGCTTTCTATAAATAATATTATAATATTTAATGGGTCTCACGTTTTCTCGTTTTGAATTCCAAACAATAATAATAATAATCGACCGCGCGTATTACGTTAAAATACGTATATCGTGAAAGGAGTTTTCAAATATTTATTTCTTTTTTTACTATATAGTCGTCTCGCGGATCGTCCTTTAACATATATAGTAAATTTTTTTTTCTATATTTCGAGTAGAATCCGTTCGACTATAAACGCAAACGCCAAAAAATGCGCGTTTTACGGTATATTTTAACGTAACAGAGTACAAACGACGATAATGTGATTAATCGTACGCGGGGACACGTATATAAAATATCAATTCAAACCACAATCCCGATACGTTATAATCGCGTATTATCTTGGAATTATAATTATTATAAAACATTCCGGATTTTTAACGTTGGTTAATTTTTAAAATAAAATTCGTTAAATATTACAATTCGTATATTTATACTATCGCAATGTGCGATTTTCAATTTGATCGTATCAAATTAACGGTTATCGGATTGCCGAATCGACGTTTGTAACCTGTAAATGTTCATTTACTGCAATAATAGTGGAAAGAAGTGATTGATGAAGATGCAATGAGTGGATTGTGGATAGATACGGTGTCAAGCGGATAGAATTCATCCATTGATGGAACACATAGTATAGTTTTCGTTTTATAAACGCCTTCTTGGGATCACTTGCAGGAATAACGCGAGTGGATAGTGTAGTAATCAAAAAAAAAAAAAAAAAAAAAGAGAGAGAGAGAAACACAAGAATGATTCTTCACGACTATCTGATTTTCTTTTTTCACTTTGCGTTAAGTCGGGAAAAAGTCGTCGTTAATGCGACAGCCCCCGTGGATATTAAAGATTCGAGAGCTATCGTAATAATATTACGTCTCTCCTCCGGTATTATCCGGGCGGAAATCGATATTGTTGTCATTTGATATTATTTCGCATTGGTCTTTTTAAACTCTGATCTTTTAGCGCGCGATTTGGACGTGTTGGACACTTCTCTTGTGCCGTACAATTCGTCTATGATATTATTGTGTTTGTTTTTGGCCTTATTTGTTTAGGCTCCGGACGTTGGACAACATATTTTAATTCATCCTAATATATTTGCTTAACACGTCATTGAACATCGACTTATCTGTATTGTTATCGATTTTTTTTTTTTTTTTTAATTAAAATATCGCATCACGACAATACCCAAACACAAAAAAATATATATAATATTCGAATTTTTTTTTCTATTAAGAACATTTTACGTATCACAGGATATGATTTGTGTTCTAATGTTTTCGATTAAATAATAATAATGAGATTTTTGAGTAGTCGGCAACATGCATGATCGAGAACAGTTCGCGAAGAAACGTTCATTTCATACGTTGTTTCCAAACGGTGAACGCACACACACACACACACACGGATTGTAACGTTTGAATTTCGTCGAAAAGTTTGGCTGAATCCGTTCGACTATATAGAAGTTTACTGTTGTGACGGACTCGAGGAGGACGAGAAGAAGAGAAGCTGTATTCGGCGAAAACGGTTGTCGGGGGCGTTCGGAGACACGAGTCCGTCGTCGCGTATTTTAGCGAAAAAAAAACAAACGAATTCGTTCGCCGTTACCATTTTCCGTGTAACGAAACGTTTGCGTGAAAAAAAAAACAGAGAGAAATATCAGACCGCCGCCGTACGCGCGGAAGTAACAAACGCTTTTTTCCAAATCGTATAAAACGATATTTGTACGTTAGAAAAAAAAAAAACCCCCGCCGACTACCGCGTTTCGGTATACGTATTTTTTTTTTCAAAATTTTTTCGCGTTCTTCTTTTCTCTGAGTATTACTGCAGGTGGCGGCGGTATTATTACTGTTGTTGTTTAATATACGCGCAGGAAACGACGACGACGACGACGCGTATATTACGAAGCGGGGGGAAAGAAAAAAATAAATACGCCGGTGGAGTCGGCGGAACGAGGGCAGGGGGGGGGCGGCGATGGAGTTTTCGAAACGGATTTTCTAATTCACACGTTTCCTGTGCGACGGAATTCCTGAAATGCTTTTCCCACCGGCGGCGTACACAATACAAACGTCCTCGAACGTCCTCGGCATTGTCTTACGCCCGGTTCGATATAACGAAAATGCGTTTTGTAGAAAAATAACGACGACGACGACGACGATGCCCACCGCTGTGCCGCGGCCTTCGTTCCGTTCGTACAATTATTGTACCACCGCGCCCCGGCCGGCCGCCAATCGTCCGTCACCCGTCACGCGCATATATTATCATATTACGAATTTCGCTTCTTTTTTTTTTCTCTCTCTCTCTCTCTTTTTTAACGTATCGAATATTAAAAACGTTTTTTCTTTTCTTTCTTTTGCGATAATGAATCGAATATGAAATATCGTCATCGGCGTAGTGGAAAAGAAAATTACTCCGTTGAAATCAACGATACACCGGGATTCGAAAATAAAAAATACGGCACAAAAGTACAAAAAAAAAACCGTCGTTCAGTAGTACCTATACCAATGTATACCGTATCACGGTATTTTGACACACGTGGTTTCGTAGTTTATTTTTTCGGAAAATAATTTTTTTTTTTTTAAGTAACCGTACGGAAAAAAAAATCAATTCCCAGTCGATTCCGTTGAAAGTGTTTTTTGGACGTCGTTTACCGCGAAAATAGTGTTTGACAGTGGTTTAAACAAAACAAAAAAAACGAGCAAGGTAATTTAAAAACGGAGTATAACATGCATTAATTCAATCACTTGTTAATCGAATACAATTAATTCGAATGACAAACAATACCGGTGACGGATAAGAAACGAGTAGTTTGTGGACATCGGCTATTGGACATTTAGAATCGGTTTCCGATCGATTATTATCGTGCGCACGGTAGAGAGTGGTAGAGAGGTAAAACGCAGCATTCGGTGGTTAAAAACGTTTTTTAACACTAACATTCGATAACACGTTTTGAACATTATGTAGAAATAAATGTGAAATAACGATGTACTATACCAGTGGTTCTCAATCTTTTTAGGACCGCGACCCAAATTTTCTTCCGAAAATCTATCGCGACCCCCATAGTTTTATATTTAGAGAATCAAAAAAGTAACTTCAAAAAATAAATTTTTTTATAACTTATTTACTATTTTATAATAATAATAATAATAATAATAATAATAATAAAAATAATATACTTACAATAAATAAAATAATTAGGCGTATGTGATGAATGTGCTTGTTTCCCGCTATTGTTGATAACAGCACCAACATCGAAAATTTTACAGACAACTAATTACCGAGTACCGGACTTTATCGTCATATCTTATCGAAATATTTTTGCAATAACGACGTACCAAAAAATACCCATCATAATAATAAATAAAAATTTTAAATTATTTATTTTTTATTTTATTTATTTTAAATTAAATTAATTAAATAATCTAAAAAAAAAACTTCTCGCGACCCCCCAAAAATTGACTCGCGACCCCCCAGGGGGTCGCGACCCACAATTTGAGAAACACTGTACTATACTTTCACGGGACAATATCGCCATTCAGTCACGTGTTATTTATTATAATTCATCGGTCTACTCGGTTAAGGATTTTCATCGCTGCACTCATCTCATTTTTTTTTTTCTACGCGAGACCGATATAAAATAATTTTTCTCATCACTACTTCTGCCCCCATATCAGTGACAGTCGAAATGTCTTAATTAATTAAAATCGACTGTTCATTTAAGTCAACAATAATAATTGAATCGAAACGAAATTATTTTTATCTCTCTTTCTCTCTAATCGTTGCTATATGTACATGTAATGTATTTTATGTATTACGTGTACGATAGCAATGATTAGAGAGCAAGTATTTGATTTCTGAACCGTGTGACAACAGCAGACGTGATTATTTTATACGCATATATAATTTGAAGAATTTGCGTGTTTGCGGAGTTGTCGTCAGTCTTTTATCTCCGTCTCCGTCGTCCGTCTCCGCTATACGTTAAAACGCACATTATCATTTTAATCTTTCGGGTTCAGGAGGAGGAAACGTGTTTGGAACTTTTTTTTTCTATCTAAAATTCAATTTAAATATTATACGCTATTTGAAATAACGACTCGAATTCATATATATATATATATAATAATAATAATAATAAGAAATAAAACGATGTCTTGTTATATACGTGGACGGAGATTTTTTTTTTATATATATAAATTCGTATTTATTATATTGAATTTTTAATATCGACCGATAATATTGTAATTTCGAAAAACTAACGATATTGAACGACTCCGTCCATGTAATACGTATTTTTTGACATTTTAAACACTGTTTATTAGGACGCATAAAACGACAAAAATATTATTTATTGAGAATTTTTTTTTTGTTTTGGAGAAATAAAAATAACGGCGGGACAGTGTCATCGTGTGTTTTAATTTTTTAATATATATATATATTATTATTATTATTATTATTATTATTATTATTATTATTATTATTATTGTGATATCCCCCGGTAACTCGTAACAATAAAACCGGTATTAATGTTAATACGTGTATTGTACAAGCCGTTTTTTTCTCTACAGCACGCGCTGTGGTGTAATACGTGCCTAACCTCCGTGGGGGGGAAATCTCCAATACTCGATTAACACATATTATAATAATAGGGGAATTGAACGATATTTCGAAACAATATATTATAAAATGTCAAAAAAAACTTACGTTGTCATCATTTATATCGTCGCCATAGTATATTATCGTGCATTACTCATACTATTGATCTTACCCGCTATATTACGACATGTGTTCAAATACACTAGGCGAAACCACCGGGAGGAGGGGGACTCGATTTAAATCATCGACAAAACTGACAAAATGTCAATATAGGTGTAAATATGATCATATTATCCAGAAAATTCGATCGGAAGAAAACAATTAATGATAATAATTATAAATGGAGCCAGAACACGGCTTTACCGATTTGATAACCAAGGGACCGAGTTAGACGTATTTGTGTGAAACACCGTGTTTATAATCGAACACGTACAATTATATCCAACACGCATGTTCACGACATCCACTCGACAATCCATCATCCATACAGAATATGCTTGCAATCGACTGTCCGCAAACGTCATTAATATTTTTTTCAAAAACAAATAGTTTTAGACTGAAAAAACCGCCGTAATAAAACTCGTTAAATATCGCGTATAATTTTCGTTAATTTTCAGCGATAACTTTCACATACAATAATTGTTACATTAGGCTAATAATCATAGTCGTTGAAGCATTAACCAATATATTCGTATAAAGTATAAAATGACACATTTGAAATGGACTATAACACGCGGTTTGAGTAAAGCGTATCGATTTGAAGAAAAAAATTAAGTCAATAAACAGGTAAATCGACGTATAAATACTATATAATATACCCGGAGAGACCATTCTCGCTTTCTCTTCTTATTCGTACACACATAATAACATAATATTATTCGGGTAAATGATACAGTAACCTCTTTTCGATTATTATTATTATTATTATTATTGACCGATATTATAATATATTCATGATGGGGGACAATTGGCGATCGAACAAAACGCTCTCGCGTCCGTAATTCCTAATAAAAACGTTTTGAAAAACTACAAAAAAAAAAAAAAACTGTACGAACGTTTTGTGGACGTCTGGGCCGTGTGTATATCGAGAGTATTATTTTTCAATAATTCGACGTGGATTAAAAAGGAAAACCGACGATTGTTAAATGCGAAACAACTTTAATTATTGATTATTTTTACTCGTATTTTCGAAACTTTTACATATAATACACACACACACACACTTGCTAATAAACGTCGTAATTAAAAAAAAAATATTATATTCCGCGCGTCCCTGAAAAGAGGAAAAAAAAATCAGTGAAGTCACACACACAGGCAGGCAGGCAGGCAGGAAATCGCAATGACTTACTATAGAGAAATCGATAATATTTTATCGAATAAAAAACAATCGGTTACTGTGTTTTTAACAGTACCTCCCATAACGGTTTACGCACTCTCGTCTCTGTACAATTGGCGAGAAAAAAAAACACTGACGTTTCCATCGAATTCCATAACAACGAGTAATTCGATTTATGCGATATAATTATTATATTCGTATATACTTGCGGTTTAATTCGATTCATTGCCCAATCGCTACCACGGAATAAATGCGACCG
Source organism: Chaetogeoica ovagalla (assembly GCA_032441825.1). NCBI lineage: Eukaryota > Metazoa > Arthropoda > Insecta > Hemiptera > Aphididae > Chaetogeoica > Chaetogeoica ovagalla. Next base: position 314,174 of record CM063741.1, read on the forward strand.
AACGCGTTTTCCGATTCGTTCGGAACGCGAAACGAATCTCTCTCTCTCTCTGTCTCTAGGCATCTTATAGGCCATTGAGGTCCATTGCCGCAGCAACAACTTCCCTCCACTTTTCCCCATTTCTCGACACTTCTTCCGCATTCTCCACTCCAAACATCCTGAGGTCATCCTTGATTCTATCAGCCCACCGTTGTCCGGGGTCTTCCTCGGGGCCGTTTTGCATTCGGTCTCCATTTCGTTACACTCGTCCAATACTCCTCCGGCTCTCCAAACACGACCGATCTTATTCTGCTACTCTTCATAATTCCTATAACATTGGCTTCTCCAAATAACTCTCTTAATTCTTCGTTTGTTCTAATTTCAAAAACACTTTCTTCATTTTTTTATATGACTCTGTTTATATATAAAGCGACGAAATATTATATCGGCCGGTTTTTTTTTTCTGTTTCAAAACGTTTCTTGTTTTTCTCTTTACTTTTCATAATCGCGCGGTTTTTTTTTTTTGTTATTATTATTATTATGCGCGCGTAATACTTGCGCGCGCGTTTTGTTTTTTTACTATTCATTTATACCGTTTGCGACGGCCGGTGCGCGCGCTGGCGCCCGTGGCAAGGACGCGTAAAGTCGTCGTAAAGGACGCGACGACGGCGTAGGCGGTGCCAAACCAGTTTTTGTTTCAACTACCGCGGTAATATGCGGCGGCGGCGGCGACATAACGCTCCGGCTTCAGCGCGTCAGGTGCGCGTGGTACGGCCGAAATTATGCGTAAAAAAAAAAAAATGAAGAGCAATACGAAATGTTATTAATAAAATAATTTATTTATTGATTATATAGAAAAAATTACGTCGGCTGTTGTCACACGGTTCAATGTCCGATACTTATCTCTCCAATCGCCGTCGCTATTCGCGCACACGTTACACACGCACGATATCGACGATCCGAGTGAAAACGACAATTTCATTTCGATTGTTGTCGACTTGAAGTTTGAACGAACAGTCGATTTAATACTTGAGACTTAAGTCGATTGGGGGCGGGGGAGGGGGGGTGAAGGCTTAGTAGGAACGAAAACGTTCGGTGTTTAGAAAAAGTTTATTATAAAAAAAAAAAATATGCTCATATATGGGTTTGAAATATTAATAATTTCGAGTCCGTACGAATCGTTTTATATAAGTCGACACGACGTCATTGTTGCTCGCAGTAGAAAATCGCGCGTCTCGACGAAACGGTAATATTAAACGATATTATTTGATATTGTAAAATTTTATAAGCAGATATAATATTTCGCATTGTGATTTTAAACACGATTCTATGAATTATAAATTTGTTACTAGTAGAGCACGGGGATTTGTGATAAGCATGTACGTTGTACGTCATATGTTTTATGACGATGGGATTGAGAATACAAATTTTTTCAGCGCATATTTTTGCACATCGCGACATTTTGACATTTCAAGGAATTATTTTCCGATTACGACTTCATGTATCATATTTAGGCGTTTTATAACGAAACTCGGTAAACTCGGTCGGTCTAGGGGAAACGTGTGAATGCGAGTGGACCAGTAAAAGTTATTAAAATAGTAAAACGTGTAAAATAACCGAGTGAACGTGTAAACGAGTGTACAACGTTAATTTTATTCCATTGAAAAACTCGAAATAATAATAATATTATTATTATTATTTATTGTAAGAGAATCGAGGAGAGAAGAACAAAATAATCGAAACATTGGAGATATTTGAATAAAAATAAATCGGAGTTAATAAACGCGCGATGAAAAGAACACTGTTAATATGGTACTAATGACGACGAATGCTATTTGGCCCTTTAATTTTATCGTGAAATTTATATAATTAATAAATAAAACACGAGGAGTTTTTTTTATTATTATTATTATTATTATTATTATTATTATTATTATTATTATTATTATTATTATTATTATTATTATTATTATTATTATTATTATTATTATTATTATTATTATTATTGAATAATATACGCGTTATTTGCATAACGGTTTTCATTAATCCGAATACGATTCCAATCGACGAGGCGGCAAAACTAGTACGGGAAAAAAAAACACGTACAAACAACATATTTCTCCACCGCCTGTTTTCGTCCGCCTGCACAATTTTAATATATTATTATATTTTTTTCGTAGATATAAAATACACGTATGTATATGTAGAGACCAAGTCCTCTAATACAACGACAGGAATAAAAACCGCAGAAAATGTTACGTGTATAAAACGCTATTTGAGCGAGTGAATATAATTAATTAAATTAAAAATAATAATAATTTAATCTCGAAAAACAATTTTTATTAAAATAATGCACGCATTACGTATAAATGAATATTATAATATTATTCCTCGTATTGGTATTAAATACCAATACGAATTTGTTTTTTTGTCTATTTCTGTCCCATCATACGAATTTACATAATATATTATAATCATCTAAGCCGGATTGTCTATGTTATTCTAACCGTGTTCGAGAACATTAATTTGACCGTATAAAACAATAGTTTTATTGTCGTATTACGTATCTGGAACATAATAATATTAAAATATATGTATGTTTAATTTTGTTTACAAAAAAATGATTATATTTTATACGAGATTTCATAGTGTACACAATAAATGTTTGTTGTGTCGAGTTTTCGGATGAAAATCTGTACTCCGCAGAATCAGAGCGTATAATAATACACGTATTGTTATACTGCGTAATACCTATTTTTCAACGAGATTTACATTTTCCTCGTATATTAAAAAAAAATAATTAAATTGGAATTTGCAAACTCAAAACGTAGTCGTAATAACATTTTTTTTTTTTTATTAGTAAAACCAATTTCGAAACAAAATATAAAAAACACGCGTGTGAAAATAAAAATTGAAAAAAAAGAAGCTAATCCGCGAAATCGAATTTTGCGAAACGCGTAATATATCCATTCTACATATTACTTTCTTATGTAAATATTACAATGACACTTAGAAATATATTTTATTATATTTCGTCTACCGTTGTTGTAATTTTTTTTCCTTCGCTTAATAACTGCAAATGATGATTTCTTTTTTTTATATCAAAACCGCGATAGCGAATAAACGAATTTAATATATTTATTTATTTCTCATGAAATTCTTCGAATCCGTTATAATATATGTATTTATTCGAATCCAATAATAATAATAATAAAGTCCTACGTGTTTTTTTTTCTTTATATAATACGCGTTAATGTGGAATTAATAGTATCGAATGATGCGAGTATATATTTATATAAAAAAATTTGAGATCCGAAAGAAAATATTAACTGGCAGGTAATTGCGCGCGAATATCGTTAGCCAACATCCGTTCGTATTTATAATTACTCGTATATAATATAATATTTATAGACGTTTAACCGTTATGGACTTGATACGTTTTCGTGTAATTAGAACAAACAATATACTCGCGTGCATTATATCTGTATAAAAAAAAAATATATATATATATAAAAAAAATCTGTAATTATATTTCTTTCTTGAAAAAAGAAAAGAAAACGTTCGGGTCGTCTCTAACGAGACTGCAATAGTTGAACGATGCTGTGTATACACACGTTATTCAGATGAAAAGACGACGATAATATTATATCGAAATACTTTTTTTTTTTTTTTTACCGTAAACGTTTCTCTCTGTATTATATTATATTATGTCGCGATTAATTCATCCACTCGCGATAATAACATTCGGAATATTATATTATATTACATTAATATTGTTTTATTAAAATATATATTAAACACCGTTGTGCGTAAGACATTTTTTTTTTTTTAATAAAAGTATATTACCGCGATTAATCGACGCGGAGTACAATTAATATTATGTATTGTTATAAGGCGAGTGTAGCACTTACGACAAATACTTGAAAGAAGAATGGAAGTTGATCGAACAATTTACGCCACGTTCATAGATTCCGGGAACGCCTTTGACAAGACGGATTGGGTTATATTTTTTAAAACTCTAAAGGAGAGAGAGGAATAGACTGGAGAGATAGAAGACTGATTTTAAACCTTTATAAAACTCAAACTACTATCATAGATATCGATGGCTGTAAAAAAGAAGCTGAAATTAGAAGAAGTGTCAGACAAGGATGTCCTACTATCTCCCTACTCATTCAATGTAAGCTGCTTTAAGCACAGAGTGGTGGTCAAGGCACAGCTTTTAGAAACTGACCGACCGACTGACATTAAAAAACGGTTTACATCTAAACCGCCACTGTTTTCACCTACATATTATATGTACCTCTTAAATAATCGAATGAAACGTGCAATGTCGATCGTTTCAATCGTAAATTATTCCCTATTTAAATTAATTTTTTTTCTTCGCCTATTCAATATATGTTGCTCAGTACGTAAAACACACGACTATATTGTAAATTATACCGCGATATTTATGTAGTCATTATTATTATTATTATTATGTTTTTGAATATTTTCCCGTGTACTTCTTTGACTAAAATGTCAAACGGTTCATAGAGGACGTGTTAAAAAAAAAAGAATTTAAACGACATGCGCGTGTTCAAACCGAATTATTATTGCCATTTACATTATACGGGTTGTCTACATATTATTATTATATAGTCTATTATTTAAATTCGTATTTATTCAATAATTTTGTACTCCTGTGTTATACGCACGTATAGGGAATACGGCAATTTCGTTTTCGTTTATATTATTCGAATTCTTTAAAATAACACGGAAATCGATTTGATCTCACTCCGATAATCGTATTTTAATTTTATTATTTATACAATATTATAATATTGTATACTTTATCATACGTTAAATAAAATGAAAACCGTCGGTTGTATACTCGTCCAACCTAAATCTGATCGTTTAATACGCTCAGAGTATAATTTTACCAAAAACACGGTCATTTATTAATATCTATATAATATTATTATTTTTTTTTTTATATCGTATGCACGGATGCCTTTTAAATATTATTATTATTATTATTCACAATCGAGATTATATTATAATACACGTTATGGAATGTTTTTGTTTTCTTTATTTAAAAACGCATATTTACAATAAAATCCGGTCCGTAATTCGTGTTGATATCACGTTGTGTGAATAAATAGCGCGTGTGCGTCGAACGTGAGTGTATTATTTATTTTTTTCGGTATGAATTTCGAAAAATATAACGTACTCCGCCGTGCGCACCGTGATAACGGAGAAATGGACAAAGTAGAAACATCGGTCATCGTTATAAAATACGCGCGAATTAATTTTCATTTCTACGAAAACGGATAAAACGTCACGAACGATCAAAACGGTCGTTTGTGTATCGTCGGTTTTCCATACGATACGGGGGAGGAAAAAAACCGCTCGAAATATATATTACGTCGGGCGAAATAACAATTCCGCACAGCCATCCCTCAAAGCAAAGCAAAAATTCCGAATTCAGAACGGAGAGACGTTCGAGTCGTCATCGAACTATTCCAATAGCGCCGAAAGGGAAACGGGAAATTCGCCGTGTAATCGTTTCGAAATCGGGTCCCCCGTATTTTTCGTACGTAACGTACGAATTACTCCCGGTTTCTCTCGGACTCGTTAAGATACACATTCGATTTCTCGACGGGAGAATACTCTGTTTCAAAACGCATTCGTTTATAGTGTTTATAAATAACGCATTCCGTTTCACATAAAGTCCGCATTGACTTCGTGTCGGCCAACTGCGAAATTTCCGGGCGCCCGCCCGCGTATTACCAAATCGGCTAGAGCCCCAGCGCCGTACAAAAATACGATGTTGTCATTGGTCTATTTGAAAACCGCGCGAAAATATATAACCACAGTTAATTCCCATTTGTCTGTTATTTCTATCAGTACTGATCATTTAGAATGATTTTCTCTGTGATATAGATTTGTTTACGATGATGACCGGAAAAAAATACGGAAAATCAGTTTCAGCAGCAGAGAAGAATTTTTATTTATGGCCACACTAATGCTCCCAACATTTTTCGTCGATTTTCGAGTTCTCGATGAGTGTCTCTTCTGGTTGTTCTGTGGTAATAACCACGGGTTTAAGATAGTATCTAGTGATAAGAACTAAATAATAACACAGCTGTATGAAAATAGTCTATGATAATAATAAGATTCAATCAATGTTAATTATGTATTGAAATATTAAATTAACTCTAATGTATGTATTGCTTATCGAATAATATTTCTGTATTTGATAAAGCAGCATGTGAAATATGACTGTAGATAAAAATAATTAGTCGTTTTCCTGTATTTTTCAAGTAGGCACCTTTTTATTTAAAAAAATTTCATGAACATGATATAAATACATACTGTGGTTATTACCGCGGTTAACTGTGGTTATATATTTTCGCGCGGTTTTCAAATAGACCAATGACAACATCGTATTTTTGTACGGCGCTGGGGCTCTAGCCGATTTGGTAATACGCCGCCCGCCCGCCGTTTTCGACTACGTCTGCTCGGTAATTTTTTGACGAAATGAGCTTTTGGGTCGACTTATTGTCGGGGCGGCGACCGTGTAGACCAGTGCTTCTCAACCCTAGGGGGCCGTGGCTATATGACTTGGGGGGGAGGGGCCTTGAAATATTTATTTCATTAAAAATATATTGAAAAACATTAATTTTCTTTACATTTTAATAATTTATTTGTGTCAAATAGTGCATGTAAATTTAGTATATCATTTAGTGAAAAAATAATTAATGATTTTGATTGAGAGTGGGGGGCGGGTCTTGACAGTTTTACATTAAATTTAGGGGGCCCTATAACAAAAGAGGTTGAGAAGCACTGGTGTAGACTACGACGCAGGGGCGTATTTACTTCATCCCCTCGGGGGCGAATAGAAAAACGGTATTATCAACTTAGAATTATCGAAAAATTGTACGAAAATAATAAGTTTTAAATAAAAAAAAAAATGTAATTATTACATTTCAGTTTTAGTTCGATTAATTTTAGTTGTCAGTAGATATTACACAAGTATCCCCCCCTTGCATACGCCCCTGCTACGACGGCGCCGTCAGTCGGATGACAACGCGAAGACGTCGTGCGCGCGCCGCCGCGGGCCGGGGACGTGTCGCGACAAGACGACGCACGTCGCGGTCGGTACGGACCGGTCGTCGCCGGTGTGGTCGTCAAACACCACAGCTGGTGTCCCCCCCCCCCCCGTTCATGGGCGCGCATCAGCCGCCGACCGCTCGAGCGTTCGGGCACCGTCACACGAACAACTCCGTCAGTCGTCTCGTCACGTTTGTCCGTCGCGCACGCGTCTCCTCATCGTCATTCGGACGACGGAGAGTGGTCGCGCCGGCCGCGGTAAAATCGTACTTTTTTATTTTTCTTCCAATCGTCCCGGCGGCCCTTAGTCGGTAATTCGTCGCGGCGTTCTTTTCACCTGGAAACGAAAATGGGCCGAAGCCTCGCGCTGTGGACGAAGACGTTGAGCTTCCCGTCCCGGAACTCGCCGAACAAATCGTCCAAGCACAGCATCACCGCGTCCATTAACACGTCGTCGTCGTGCGCGATTTTCGCGCCGCCAGCCACGCCGACCAAAGACAAGATCATCACGCCCGCGTCCACGCCAGACGTAAGTCCCTACGTTACGAGAAATCGTTTTTTTTTTATTGTAATTATTCTCTTCTACCCCGGCCGTGATTTCACGGGGACAAACGACGGTATCGACGAAATCTGCAAACGTTCGTGAGGCATCTCTCTCCTGTCCTGACGCGTGTAGTGTACGGAACACAGGCAGTGGTTGTTGTTACGCGATAAATTGCCTGCAACCAAGCGAATCGTAATTTTTTTTTTTTTTTCTGGTCATTATAATCCTAAACGATACGGGGGAATCGTCGTTTGTTGTTTTTTTTTCAACTTTTCCTCGCATCATCGTCGTAACGATTCTGTAAGATTCTTTTCGCCGCCTCCGTCAACGCTCTCCCACTCCCGCGATCCCGGACCGAACTTTTGTTTGAGAAAATAGAAAATTACAATCGGTGTTACGACGCGAAAAGAACGAGAGAAAAAAAAATCTAACATACAATTTCTAATCGACCGAGAATAATATTACACGTTAACATTAACTACGTGCCATAGAGAATCGCGATTGTTACACGTTGTTGTATTATCGGATCGGAGGCCGGGAGACGCGGTTTATATTTAATTTTTCATTCTTCTTTTTCCTCGTCGACACATTTCTTTTTTTTTTTACTCTGGACGGGAGAACGACGGGACGATTGCCAAAAGAAAGTCAATAATATAAATAATAACGTCGAATTATATTATTTTTTGTTCCAGTTACTGCGATCCCGGAGTGTTTGAGAAAATTGAATAACAATCGGTGTTACGACGAAAAGAACAATAATATTATGTAATTACATATTTATATTAATAATCTTACGAATATTGCGTATTATCGTTGAATTAATTTCAAACGACAATATTTTTATTCTCGGGAGCGGCGGAGGTTTTTTTTTCGTTTTTGTTCCATCGGTTTTCACGGACTGTGAGTGTGTTGGGGAAAAAAATATAAGCCGATTATAGTAAATACAATAATATTATGTAATTACATATTTATATTAATAATATACTGTTGCTGCAGTTGACACCCCCGCCGTACATCCTCCACCGCTATATCATTGATAGATTTTTGTTTTTTTTTTTAATATTTTTGTCGATATATAGACGATAAACATTATTCGTCTGATGATATGCTGTTATAATAAACATGGACGACGACAATGTTATGTCGCGCAATCGAGTTCGGAGAATTTCATATAAACATTTTGGAAAATATATATAATTAATTTTAAATAGTTTTTTCTTTTTTTTTATTCAATCTGTTTCGAATTATAGTACGATAAAAAACAATTGACGAGAGAAAATAAAATATCGAATAAGACGAATTGTGGAAATGCTACAACGACACGATACAATTAACTGGTTAGGTTAGCAGATACCACTGCCTTTTGAGTGTTTTAATCGGATTACCATCGGAGACAGTGACAGATGATATATATATATGTATAAGGAGATTAAAGGATTTTTTTCGTGATGAGCTAAAATTTTTAAATCGGTAATAATGCGCGTAGAGAAATTTTATTTCTGTACTCGCAGAAACGACGATCGTCGCTCCGATTATCTAATTATTTATTTTATTAAACGTCGTCGTCATAATATTTAACTCGCATTTGAAAAATGTATATATATATTTTTTTTTTAATATCCGCATGAAATAATTACAATATAAATTAACGCGTGTTCTCCTCCTACACACGAGGACTGGTAGAGTTCTAATCCGAATACACCACGAAAATCTAACCGAAACCGTAAAGCGAATAATAATAATACGCGCGCCATACACATATATTATTATTATATTAGGTACAATGCGCGTAGTAGTAATTACATTTATTTTATCTGTCGCATTTGCATACAATTGTCGTTTTGAAAATATTATTATTATATAATATGATGGCGGTGGTGATGATGGACGACGGCGTGTGTAGTGCAAGCAAAATGTGTATTATCAACAGAAAAAGAAAAAAAAAATCAATTTTTTTTTCTAATTTTTCATGTTAATTTTTCGTTAATAGTATAGCGTTCAAATCGTTCATATGTGTATATATAAAAAAAAAATAATATAAACACGTTCTTCCACTTCCGTCCACCATAATATTTTTTTATCGTAGGGAATTTTTTTTCACACGCATAAATCTCATAACATAAAAAAATGTTCGGACGAGAGATTTCGTATTGTACTCGCGCACAATAAAACGCGATAATTTTTTTACGATTGTTTACGCATGCTCGCTCGTAGTGTCGGTTAGAGTACGTCGTTTTTTTTTTTTTTTACTTTTGAATTCGTCGAAATTTTTATATAAATTTTATACGTAAAATTGTCCGTTTTCCTGGGGAGAAAAAAAACAGTAAAATATAATCGGCAAAATTTCGAACAGCAAACGACGACTATTTCACGTATATCATCGGGGACTATGGGTGTACCAGTTTCGCGATAAAACCACGTTTTAAATACGCTTTATAAGAAAGAAGAAAAATAAAACATAACAACGCGAGAGTGGATTTTATGTAACGAATACATCTCCGATTTATAAACTATATACACGCGAACGCATACGGGTTTAAATATGCTGTTTTTAACGTGCGAATCATTGATGCCGATTTTTTTTCTTTCAGCACGTTTTACTGTAAGTGTATTTTATTCAATTTCAATAAACGCGTTTAGACGCGTTAGAGGAATTTAAAAAAACTCCATTTTTTTTTTTTTTTTGTTTACACGACGACAAATTTTACGAAATCCGTAATAATCCGCATGTAACTGTTTGTTAATGCTGTTTATATAATATAAACAGACACGATAAATTACCACCGATTTAGTCGTTGATTATTATTATTATTATTATACAATATTAAAAAAAAAAACTCGTGTGTTTAACGTGTTTAGTTGATATTTTCCCCGCGTCGATTATTCTCCTCCGGAGTGTTTATAGATAAAAAAAAAATCAATAGTTCGTCCGATCGACGAATTTTTTAAATAGAGAAAAATAATTATAATATTTCTGCTGCAATCCATAATGTGTGCGACGACGAGAGTACACGTCTTTGATGCGCACCGAACGTTAAAAAGAAAAACCGAGAAAACGTTTCGAAAATGTAAACGTAAATAATATTATGAAATCGCAGTGTCGGCGGCTGGACGTGTACGCTTTTAAATTTCCTATGTCTCGAATAGTTTTTGATTAATTTTCTTGTGCTAATGAGTTCGTGAAATTCGAATAGTGTGTTTAACGTAGTTTTTTTATTTTTTTTTTTGCTCATTTATTATAAAAGTCCACGCGCTCGTTCGGGGAAAAAACAGTATATAATCGGAAAAGATTTCGAACAGCAAACGACGACTATTTCACGTATATCATGGGGATGGTAACGTGGCGCGTATAATAACAATAACAATAATAATAATATTTTCGTCTCGTGGTGTAAAACGCGTATTATTATTATTATTATTATAATAATAATAATATTATGCACATCATATAATACGCGATAACGATTCGTTTGTGTACGCTAGACACGCGCACAACAGGTGTAAACTGTATGGTAATAATATTATTATTAAGGATGATTCACACTGAACCGACATTGATGCCGATTTTTTCTTTCAGCACGTTTTACCGAACCGACATTTTATTCAATATTCACATAAACGCGTTTAGACGACAGACACAGACCGTCATAAATGAAAAGTTTTTTTTTTTATACGCACGACGACAAATTTTACGAAATCCGTAATAATCGACGCATGTAACTGTTAATTTTAAAACCATGTTTAAGCACTTGTCCACCAAACATTTAGCCATGATTTAGTCGTTAGACGAAGAAGAAACCACTACAAAATTAAAAAAACTCGTGTGTTTAACCTGGTTTAGTTGATCATTTCATGTCGATTATTCTCCTTCCAGTGTTTATAGATAAAAAAAAGAATAGTCTCCGATACTTTTTGTGACTGAGATCATATAAACAATTTCTAGCTCTTACTAGCTCAATTAAAATTTCATTGTCCACCGAATTAAAATATAGTTGTAGAAAACGTTTCGAAAATGTAAACGTAAATAATATTATGAAATCGCAAGCGGCTGTACAACACGTACCTTTTAAATTTTGAACGTACTAAAATAGTTTTGATTAATTTAATATTCGTGAATATTAATAATGTTTATAAATTTAATTATAGATATCATAAAGAAAAATAACGTCGTTATCGCGTTCATATCCCACCGACACGGACAGGCACCGACAAAACATTCTTTCATACAATGTTTGTCGGTGCGGCGCGGTCCGGTTAGTGTCTGCGCGGTGCCGGTTATGTTAGATGTAAATTAGCACATTAATTTATTATTGATTAATAATTTGTCGGTTCGGTACGGGTCTGTGCGGTCCGGTGCCGGTCTGTGAGTGTCGGTTCAGTGTGAATCATCCTTTATACGTAATATTATGTCTTGCTGAGAACTGTGTCTTCTCCTCCTGTGGTTGCCTTCCCCTCATATGGCTTTGCTCGCGGAATACGGTATAATAATATATTAGATTGTATATTATATAAATACGCATATTTGGCCGGTGTCGGAATTGAATAATACAGAGGGCCCCTTGCGCACTGAAAACCGAAAAACGATAGAAAATAGAAAAAAAAAATGTATTTTTTCCTTTTTTTGACACCCGCTGGACGGCGTTATTATTAATAATATTCGATTATTACGCCTAAGCATTTTTTTTTTTTTTTTTTGAAAATACATTCCGCGAGCGAATGCTTTTTCTTAAATTTCAATACAAGTATTGAATATTTATGTAATATTATTTAATCAAATATATATTATATATATATACAATTATCTATTGATTTTTTTTTTATATTCGTAAAATGACTTTGCAATCAATACAAATTTTTCTATTGCATTAAGTGTAATATATTCGTTTAATATATTAATAATACCGCGGTAATAAACAATATGTAATATGCGAGATTTATTAATTTAGATAAATCAATTGGAAATTTTCGTATGGACTAGTTTCAAGACGAATGCGTTTAGTTCGCGTTTTAAATTACACGTACGCAATATAAATTGTCAAAGAAATCGGGAATGTTTAAAAAGCAATAGCTCGCCGTATTCGAAATACTCGAGAAGTTTGCCGTGATTTGATGATGCTGCTGCTGCTGCTGCTGCATCATATCACAAGGAATACAAATTGTTTTGCAAAATGAACACTGTACAACACAGAGAAACCTGCGAAAAGATCGTCAAACTCGTTAAGGCGTATTGTATAATACAATAATAATATTATTATTATTATTATTTAATAATCCGCTCAGAAACAGTTTCTATATGGCTAACGGGTATTTATTAGTGTTGTTGTTGTTACTAGAGATACCAAATAATATAACCTAACCGGTCTCCGACGCCTTTCCGACACAATAATAATAATAATAATAATAATAATATTAATAATATTCTATTCGTCTTTTCGTCGTGTTTACACGCGTATAATACATTTCTCCCGCGCGAATCGTTAAAAACTAAAAAAAAAAAAAATTAATACGAACCTTACGCAATACCTCTTATAACGGGGCGCGCGCGCGCGCGCGACCTATTAATTCGAAAGTAATATTTTTTTCATGCGATCTCGCCGCCGCCGCCGCAGTGTTTTTTGTTGTTATTCGTCGCTGGTTTGTGAAATAGCGGTAAGAATTATAATAGTATATATACACCGCGGTATCAAGACGAATTTTAAATTTGTGGAAAATTAAAAAAAAAAAACATTACTTATCGTTTATCGTATTATATAAATAATAATAATATATAATAGGTATTGCGAATTTGAATAATATAATTTTTAAAATACACACGACGGACAACGTTCGCAGTGTTCGCCCCGTTGTGACTCGCTTTATGAGCTGATGCAACACCGTTCACTGTTATAATATTATAATATCGCAATAGCGGATGATAAAACTTATAGAAATTCGATTCTATTCCTCGATTGTATTATTATTATTATTATTATTATTATTATTATTATAAACCGAATATACGAATATGTAATTATAATATCATTTTTATTTGTTTTTCTGTATTATAATATATATACGTATAGATAATAAATACATTTTGGTTTGCTCAGTGATCATGGTTTTATATTAAATTTAATTCGGTTTTGGACAGTATTTACGGTATATGTTATAAAAACGCGTGTGTGTTTCACATTTAAAATATTTTATATAATATATAAATGTAAAATAAATATAAATTATATAAATATTATCGTGTGAACTTTTTAAAGTAAAAAAAAAATATGAGTTAAAAAACTAAACAACACGATAGTATAATATTACGATTTTGTTACAATAATAGATTCGACGCATTAAAAACAAAATTAATAATTATAATAAAAACTTGAATAAAATTGTATACGAATATTTTTAAAATATACGGCAAAAGAATTAATTGCGAATTGTTACAAAGACGATTTTCATCGAAATAATTGTTTCGCGCGGGAAATAACTACACTGCTGTGTGAAGGTTATATTATAATAAATAAACTTATTATAGACAGCGAATATAAAATAAATTACAATATTATTATATTGTAATACGTGTAATAGCCATTTCGTTTAAACGTCTTTAATTCTTCGGGGAAAAAAAGAAAAACAGTAGCAGCTCCTCCGTGTCATTTTATAATATCGTAAATTATTTTTGCGCAAAAATTTGGCGTCTTTCAAAATATAACAAATGCGACTTTCGGATTTCTTTTCCTCCCCTCTGCTGCTGAAACGTTCAAATTTTTCGATTTTTAAACATTTTCCCGAGCGTTTTCGGCACCGCCGCCACCAACAGTTACAGTGCGCGTTCTCTCTCGGGCACCGCACAACCGTTTCGTTTGCACGTGTCTTTAATTGAGTACTTTTAATTGATACAAACTATATAATATAATAATAATAATAATAATAATATAAAAACTATTTAACGCGAAGTCCTATAGAATATTTGTCAAAAAGACTTTTGTACGTGTGCGTGTAATAAATTATGTTAATACAATAATCGTTTCGATGAATGAATTTTTCTTCTTCTTCTTCTATTTCTACGCGCGGTATAATGAACGTGTGTATCATACGTAATAATAATATTAATAATAATAATAATAATAATAATAATAGCGGTATATTTATATTATACGTTTTATGTTTTGTAATCCGAAACCCGTCGGCGGCCCGGGGAAAACGAACGTGACCCCCTCGACTATATAAGGGATGCGAGAGGATGATTCACTTAATCACGATTCGAAAGCATCTGCTGTCACCTCTTAACACAGACACGTGTGTGTATGTTATAGAGGGAAAAAATACGTGTGTGTGGATGTATGGAAGAAATTCCATTGCCCGCGGACATCTGTTTGGTTCGGGGACGGTGCGGTGGTACATATTATTATTTCGAACTAAATATTATTCGACTATTTACAGGCGTACGTTATTATAATAAGCCGCCGTTGCGGTGTATGTACGCATTTTTGACATATTACAAACGTTATCTGAACTATTTGTACCGAGGTCGAATAAGAATCATTTGTCGAGAGCGTTTTTTTTCGAAAATAATTTATGTACGCTCTCGCCGGGGTTTTACGTGCGTACGGCATAATGTACTGGTCGAAGGAAAATTCGATACGATCGTCAACGCGCATATTTCACAACGCGCGCTGTCAAAACGGTATTATAAAAGCCGCGCCTAGGAGGGGTGGAGGGGCAAAGATTTTTTTGATATTTTCGAATAATGCCCCGTCGTATGTTAATTACGAAGCGCATCATAATATTATTGGAGAACGTCTCGGATGAAAAAAAATAAATACGTTTTTAAACGGTTTTACACGTGTATGATAGCGTTAAAAATGAAAACGTGTTGTATTGTAGGAAAAAACTTTATTTGGCGGGGTGTTTTTGCCCCAGCATCCGCGGCGCTCGTGCAGAACTCGGTTAAACTGCCGCGGGAGTAAATTCGCTGCTGTTCGTCGCGCATGACCGTCCGAACAATATTCTTACCGAATTGTCGTAGTTTGTGGAATATCGAATAATTTATTATTATTATTTCTTTTTTTTTTTTGGAATATTTCTATATACGACTGCGTGTGTAACGCTCAGTGTTTTTTCTTTTTTCGCGACCAAACAGTACCTATATACGAACAAATTCTATGGAAATTCTTACAAAACCACACGGATTGGTGTTTTTCGCGTGAAACATTTTCTTCAACAATCCGTTGCGAAACGAAAATAATTTTTTTTTCTGTTTCCGTCGGTGAGTTATCGGCAAATGACACGGCGGAAAACTTACCGGGGGGGGGGGAGAGAAGGACGAACTTTTCCATTCCTACATATAGTACTTTGCAATACAAATAACTTCATCCGTTAATCATTATTCACGAGTGTTACCCTCTCGAGCGTTACAGCTGCAAAAATCACCCTATTGGCTTCCAAAACAATTTTCTTCTTGGTCCCGATCATCGGCATTTCTTCAGCTATCCCGTACACTCCCATCTGTTGTAGATCGCGCATTCTTACATTCTGTCGACGACAAGACTTAGCCGTCATCGGATCCTGCTTGATTTATCGGCATTTCGCTATATTTTCGTCGTTTCTCCACGCATCCTCATTCGTCAGCTCTTCGTACAACATTTTCCTCGTACCGCACATTTTTCCTTTAGCCTGTTACTGTCATATGCCCGAGTTTCGGCTCCAAATGGGCTATGCGTGTCTTACAGTGGTTTTTCAACCGGAGTTTTAATTCGAAGACGTGAGTGATGTTAGCACCGTGGTTGTTGTTGCACCTGAGTAAAAAGTACCTCGTCGAAATAAAATATGCGTACAATAAGCTATTCCGACTCGATTCCTATGATTTTTTTTTTCAACTATCTCGGTGTTAATGTCTTGCGAACGCTCGCGATATTTCAAATCGGTCGGTTTTTTTTCTTTTAATGGAAAAAACGGTCTCTTGTTAAAATAATACTGTTCCCCGACCATTCTCTCTCTTTCACTCTACAAAACAATAATAACGTTAATAATGAAATTACTTAATCTATAGCCGAACGACTTTAACGTCGGATCTCCTCTCCTCTCACGCAGCGACAACAGGGGAGGTGGTACGCAGGTGCGTTGTGTGTTCCGGCAACCGTAACTATAAGTAAAAAATATTATAACGATTTGACCAGAACTACTATATGTACGTTTAAAAGGGGCTCGGCCGGCTGGCTGGCTGGCTCCCTCCTCGTATATAAGCTTCACCAAGCGTATATCCTTCGGGTCTCGAAACTCCTTTCATAATATAATATTATAACGTTATATATATATATATGTATATTTTCGTCGTATATCGTACGCACATATTTTGTAACGTAATAGGAATCACACCTGGTTTAATACATCTCGCAGGTGACCAGCCTACCTTGACGTTATCGAGAGAGAAAGAGAGAAAAAAAACCGTCTATAGTAATACGCGTCGAGTGTATTACTCACACAACACATATACGATCGTGAAGTTGCTATTTTTTTTTTAATATTATTAAATTTTTTAAATTCGTACGGACCGAGGAAATTTTCACGAAACCATCGACCACTGCGCATCATCACACATTTCGTATACCGTAACAATAATTGCGAACGCCATTTTCGGGATCAACGAAATATTTTCGATATCTTCGCGATCTTATATTATATGCCGCTTAATTCGTGTTTACGCCTTCTTCCTCTATTTTCGATCTCTTAAACAGCTTTTTTCTTTTTTTTTTTTTTGCAAAAGCCGTGTTTCGATTTCACATCTTAAACGCGTATGTGTCAATTCGATTTGAAATAATAAATTCCATTTTAAAAATTTCCCGTTCACTAAAAATTTTCGTCTAAAACAATATCGTTGTCCAGTTCGTGAACATTAACAAAAAGCAAAAAAAAAAAGAAAAAATAGTTATAAAAATTTGCTCAGTCCGATTTCACGACTGCAGGGGACGTCGTGCATATATAATGCTGATGGAACCCGGGAAACACTACAAGACACAGTAGTAAAAACAAATATTTATTACTTTTTCCTCGTTTTTAACGGTGTAAATATACACTTTTCGTTTTCATATTATTCTCTGCAGCGATATTTAGGCGTGTTTTCATGACGATTTCGAATTAATTTTCAAATCGTTCTGCGCAATATAATATATTGTCATTACGATATTATTGAATAATAATTATTATTCATATATATATATTAAATATTATAAATTAAGTATATAAAATTCTTTTTTTTTTTTTTGTAATATAATATAATACATTTTAAAAATAACGTACTTATAAAATTCTATCAAGACCAGTTGTTCAACATATTATAGTACATGTGGTATACGATATATAGGCGCACAATTACGTCCGAGTTTGAGTCACGACACGATCTATAATATGTGTATCGTGTAACGTGGTGGAAAGCAGCACAGGATTTAAAAAGAAAAAAACAATTTGTGATAAACGAATCTGGAGGATGCATTACCAGGAAGCTGCCTAGCTATAATATATATATATATATATATATATATATATATATATATATGTATGTGTAGTAATTCAATCACTTCTATGAGAACTATATAATATAAATTCGGTGTATGTATACGGTTATAGGTGCATATCGTTCTCTTAAACAGTTTAATCGATTTCTGCGGTTTCTTCTCATGTCTCCATCATACAAGAATAATATTATTAAGATCATTCGACCATAAACGAAGTCTTGTAATTACTTACAGTCGATAAACTTCGTATACGTATCCAACCAAAACGCTTCTTCTTTTTTCCCGCACTATAGGTATTTTATTTTGTCCGAGTTCGAGATTCAGTAAATTCGTGTAAATTCTTTCTTTCGAAATGAAAATATGGGTCACCTTTACGAAGTTTTTGTATAAATTATGTAATAACGATTAGAGCTCGGATTTTAATGCTGTTAAAAAAAAAAAAAATAAAAGTCCTTATAAAATTTTATAGAAAAAAATCTCATTGAATAGTCGAATTTTTTTTTAATTTTGACAATCGACTTGGCTGCGGCACCGAAACGATGATACCATCGTACGATAATAAAATGATGAAAGCAGTTGTGTACGTTATCGCGAGCTATATATGAGAAATGTGTGACGTTAAGATTAATAATAATTTAAGAATAGCGTTTTATTTAATAATCAGCTGATTGGTGGTAGATACCTACATGATGTTTTAGTCGTATTAATACAAAATGATATGTGTGTTTATGTTCCGATTTCGGGTGAATTTTTACTTTTATTTCGTAATGTTATTACGAAGTTTAAAAAAAAAATTTCAAAAAAAGAAATCGTTGTTGTCAAAGTATATATTATATAGTTGCGTACAATACGCATTTGTATCTCGGAAAGCATCGTGTATATGTTTAGAAAAGAAGATGAAAATGCAAACCCATTTGGAAATCATCCGAGTTCTATTATACATATATATATATATTATACATATTTTATAAGTAGGTACACCTACTTATAAAATAGCCAACATGTCAGTAAAAGAATTTTTTATCCTGAACACATCAAATAAATTAAAAAAACTAAATTTATACATCCTATATCTCTCGTATTCAAAACGCCCGACTTTAAAAAAAATTTCTCATCAAAAATCGTCCCTTGAACTTTTAATACATATTTAACCTTAATTAAATCAATCTACTCTTTCTAAATCCCTCGAACATATCCAGTCCTCTGTCAGAAGGCAGGCTTGATCCAGAATGAATTATCCAAAGCAAAGCAAGAAAAAAAAAGTTATAAAATAATTATTATGACACTCGGGGAAGTGTCTGGAAACGAATTTGTGCGGAGAAAAAAAATTATTCAATACGCGTTATTAATACGTCCGTTTTTTCATATATACAAATTTTATATACGTCATGCCGCGACGACGATACATTTATATTATAATTTTATATTGTATAATATGTAATAATATACGACGATTTAGAATTGCAAAGCAATGTGTTGTGTTACGATATATAGTTGCGAACACAATACACGGTTGCGAAATGAGCTGGGAGAGGAGAAAAAAATCGTCGTCATTTCGATCTCGAATTATTATTATATTCTTTATAGAAATACAAGGGAAAAAAGACAAGCGTTTTGAAAATTGTACGCAATATAATATAATAATAATATACGCGTATATTGTCTGAACACATGTGTGTTAACACTCAATGAAACGCGTCTCCTTTTGGGTCATGTATTTCTTTTCTTTTTAATAGTTTCCAGCATATTCGGTTAAAATCACGTCCCATTCAAAATTTAATAAATATTATATTATGTATAGAGTATGAACATGGTCATACATAATAATATTTATTATAATATAGCCGTAACCGCCGGTTAAATTTGCGTTTGTGACCTTTTATAATAATAATAGTTTATTATTATTATTATTATTTAAGCGACGCGCGTTTGTTTATAACGCTTTGATTTCGTATACGATTATTATTATAATATTATACGTATATGTTAATAATCGTTCTACTATTATACATATATGTAGTGTATATTATTATTATTACGTACTGGAACTAATTTCGAGGTTTATATATATATATAAATAGACGATGATAATATTATATAAATATAAGTGGTGTATAATAATGTTCGTTTATAATACATACATATTGCATAATATATCGTATTTTGACGCAATTTTGTCTTTTGTTGGAAAAAAAATTACAGCTAGGCAACAGCGATTAAAAATGTGGGCGGAAAAGAAAGAACAATTTATATATATTATATAAATATACGTACAATATTGAATATTGTACGTATATTTTAGAATGCCGGTAGCGTTATAAATAATAAAGTTAATAATTAACAACGGCTGTGTATGGGTGGGACACAGATCAAGAATCGAGGAGAAGATTTGAATGGGGGGGGGGAAGTGAGAGAGGGAGAGTCTGTCGGCGGACAAGAGATAAAGTGTTATAGTTTAAGATCATAAAAATCACGGATCGTCGTCTCCTCTCGCCGTATATAAATAGTTAATATAATATAAAATATAGATTAATATTTTGTTTGTAAATTTTACGTTTTCAGGCCTCGGACTGCGAAAAGGACAAGGACATAATGGGCTCTGTCGTCTACTGCATTCACCACAAGGAAGGTTGTAAATGGAGCGATCAACTCAGGCGTCTAAAAGTAAGCGTGTTATAATAATATATACACCGACAGCGTTACAAATATATTTTATTATATAAAAAAAATTGATCGATTTTTGTTTTTCTTCCGCCGCGTATATAAAAACCCGTAATATGTTATATGAATACATTTTGAAATGTCCACCGTTTTCTCGTTATATTCGGATCCACAGGTGGAATAATAATCAGTCATTTTAGCATACGAGTAAATATATATATATATATATATTCATCGAATAAGAACGAGAGAATAACAGTAGTAATCGAAATCCGGACTTCTTCTTAATCGGACGCTGCAGTAAATGTGCGCGCGCGCGTTATATTTATTGTTGTTTTGTCTGTCGTATACTTCGCGTGTATCTAAAAAATTCGGCGAACGGTCATCCACATATATATCGGCGTTCGACGAATGACCGAAGTGAGGCTGCGTCGTATACATGTGCGTGGACCTGTTTGTCAATTGGGGTTTGCGCGAGGCTTCTAATGCGCGGTGTTATTGCCATTGTGTCAACAGAGTGTTCTCCGTGTTGTGTGGGAAAAGCCACGGATTCGACATTAATAGTTCTGCTTCGAACCGCCTAAAACGGCGATAGAAACCCGTGAAATTTTGGTGCAAGTGTATATAATATGAGCAAGAAGCTTTGAGCAGAAAAAAAAAATGCGTGTACGGTCGGTTTGCGCGCGGGCGACGAGGAATCGCTGTAGGGGGGGACCGTGTTCGGGGACTGACCTACGCCATCGCATTACGAACGATTTTATACGCTAATTTTTTACTCCGCGTGGCGATACCGTGTTTTGATAGAACACCCGGCCTGCTTTCGGGATCTCGCTGATTTTTTTCTCGTTCCCTCGTCTCATGGCGACCTCGAAAGGGATCGAAGGTTCGTGGAATTCAAGGAAATTCGAGTTGCGAGTGTAACAGCTGCTGCTATTCCGAACACGGTACACAATTTTCCGACACCGTCCAGCGGAAGGTATTGGAAAAAGTGCGTTGTGTTCGGCGTGCGGGGACTACTTTGACGGCCTATAAAATTACGTATTTCTAATGTTTGTCTATATTTAAAACGTTCGCCGAACTTTTTATACACACGCGCGGCGGCGTGTAATATACAATCGAATTCAGACGATTAAACGAAAATCGATGAAAACGGTAAAAGAAAAAAAAAAAAAAAAACGGTACGATGAAATCTCCTCGAGTGAGGAGATGATCCGCCGTTTTCTCGTTCATCGAAAACGACGATTGGACGAGGGACAAAGTTGTTGTTTTTTGACGAAAAGAAAGAAACGATCGGAATCCACATTATTTTCATTGATTGTACTAATAAATTATATATTATTATATAACACAGGGACATTTGCAAACGTGCAAATACGACGCGTTGCCGTGTACCAATCACTGCGGAGCGCAGATCGCCCGGATTCTGATGGACGACCACGTGCGATACACGTGCGTCGAACGTGTGGTGAAATGCGAACATTGTAACGGCGAGATGAAAGGCGAAGCCGCGGGCGAGGAGCACAGCAGGACTTGCCCGGTGGAGCCGATCCACTGCGAAGCGAAATGCGGCGTGAAAATCCCCAGGCGAATGTTGGCCAAACACAAGGTTTTTAACAAACGACTCCGATAATTTAATTGTTGTTTCAATAAAATCAATTGAATGAAACATATAATTTTCATAAATAATTCCACAGTAATATAATTATACGTATATAGACGAATTTGCAGGATCCAAACCGCGCTAATAGCGAAACTATAAGAAAACGTGTCGAGATTTAATGTGTACGGTTTTATGTAATTTTTAATAAATCATCAAATCCCGTCACGTCCGAATTTCGTTGTTTTATAAGAGGGTATTGCGCATTGGTATATAGTAAATAGATTTGGATACGTGTAATTGCGAATAAACGTGCGACGAAATTAAACCGTCGTCTGGTTTTAAAACGGACGATATAATAATATTATTTTTTTCTTCTATTAGAAAATGTTGAAAACACAATTTTCTTTATATATATATTTTTTTTTCTTTTTAATTACGAGGACTTAGTTTTTGAAAAACCTACGCGTGTCATATTGTGAAAATATTGTTTCCGACATATTCTAATGGTGTGTGTTGAACAATAATACCAACACAGAATGTCAATATTTTCTTTTTTTCATTATTAATTGAATTCGGAACATTATATAATTACATTTTTTTTTTTAAATTTTGTTCACATAATATAATAATAGCTCTCTCTCTCTCTCCTCGCAACAACGATTTTCCACGTATTCCGGGCATTATATACAATTTCAATGTTTTCAAAACGTTTATCAAGTCGATTGACAACAACGGGCCGTTTGTAATTTTACTGTAAAATCTTAACCGATTTCGCCATACATATTATATGGACTAAGGATGTGATGAACGATTATAATTTTTGTTGTTGTTATGATCATCTAACTTTTTTACCATCGAGAAGTAGGCAACAAATTATAAAATTGCGTTATTTACTTATCTTATGTTAAAAAAAAAAAAAAATAAACAAATAAATCAGTAAACTATTTGAAATAGAAGAGAGAGAGAGAGAGGGAGAGAAAGAGTTGATTTTTCTATAATTAAAGTACTTTATTTGGTGGAAAAAAATATTTTAGATTTGAAATTTTTTTAGAATCACGCGCGTAATATCGTTTTTTTTGACGAATACTATAAACTCCGTCGTCTGTATTATACGCGATATAAATATTAATATAAATGTTGTCAAAATCGAAAAAGGAAATTAAAAAATCCGCATTACCACCACCGTCAGTCTTAGATGATATAACGGACGCTGACGGTTTTCTCGCCGTTTCCACAGGTGACGGAATGCTCGAAAAGACTGGTACCGTGTCGCCACTGCGGACGGCAATTCGTGGCCGACACCGTAAACTCGCACACGACGTCGTGCCCGCGTTTCCCGGTGTCTTGTCCCAATCGATGCGAAATGGTGACGGTGGCGCGCGAGGACTTGGAGCATCACGTCAAACACGCGTGTCACTCGATGTTGACTCCTTGCAGCTTCAAAGACGTCGGTTGTCGCTTCAAAGTATGTGCATTTAAAGAAACACACACCATCGTGTAGAATTTACGCGGTTCTAACCGTTTTCCCGTTACAGAGTTTGAGGGGAAAGCAAATGGACGCTCACATGGAAGACGCGAGCCAACAGCATCTGACGCTTATGTGTTCGATGGTCACCAAACAGCAACAGCAAATCGTGTCCATGAAAAAAGTGATAAATAACTTGGCCGTCAATCAGTCGGGTAAATTATATTATATAGAATACTATATAATCGTTTTTTTTTTAACGAACGACGCAAAACAAATACGCACTCGTGTCATAACAGTCTGTTCTCATTAACGGAGATTTCCGATCACTTTTTCTAACGGGCCAATCGAATAAAATAACTCTATTTTGTATTTATAATAATGTACTTTTTTTTTAAACATTTAGGCACGTTGATTTGGAAAATCGGCGACGTGTTGGAAAAACTCGAAGAGGGTCGGCACAAATTGTGCGGCGACGGCTTGGAACTCATCAGTTCGCCGTTCTACACCAGTCAGTTTGGATACAAGTTACAAGCGTCTGTGTTTTTGAACGGCAACGGGTCGGGTGAAAACACGCACGTATCCGTTTACATAAAAATATTGCCCGGTGAATTCGACGCTTTACTCAAGTGGCCATTTTCACATTCCGTAGCGTTTACGTTATTCGACCAGAGTGAAAAGGTGTGAAAACTATACTCGCAAGCAGTATATTATAATATTTGCACATTACGGTCGTGCACGTAAATAAAACAAATGATAACATACAAACAGAAGTAATTACCTAAAACGTGTATTACAATATGTGGTTGTGTTTGGAACGAATTCAACGCCAATTAAAAAAAAAAAAAAAAAAAATAAACCGTAAAAATTCTTTTTCTTATAAATAATCAATAAATATAAAGATTTCAGTCATAATTAAACAATAACATATCATAAACATTAAGAAAAAATAAATACAAACAATAACTGTATACAAATTTGAATTTTTTATACTGGTGTGTGTAGGGGCGAACTGGCGTATCGAGTAACTTTTTCAATGGGCTATTCTTCATGTGGGCCGCTTTATTTATAATTATATATATAAAAGTTTATTGTGATTGTAATTTGTGACATGGGTTGTGGAAGCAGTTTTAATTTATGTTTCCCGGGCCAAAAAATATTACCTATCCGCCCCTGGGTGTGTCATGTGCAAATATATATATATTATTCTAGTAATTATATTATATACATTATAACAATAAATAATAATTGTAAAATACAAATATTGTGACTAATTTTGTTGTTTCTTAGCCGTGCAACGTAGTCGAAAGTTTCGTGCCTGATCCATCTTGGGAGAATTTTCAACGACCGAGCATGCAGCCAGACAGCCTTGGATTCGGTTTTCCGAAATTTGTGTCGCACGAAACGCTACTCAAAAAGAGACAGTTTGTTAAAGATGATACACTATTCCTACGCATCAAAGTGGACCCTAGCAAAATAATAGCAGTTTAAACCAGAAAACAAGCATAGTCTTCATTTGTATACATATAGTTGTTAAAAAAATTTTGTGATCTCGTTAAATGTGCATGAAAGAAGAAAAGTGTGTTCATACTATTATATTTCATTTCGTTTTACATTTGTAATCTTTTCAACACAATTGGTTTATGTACAAAACAAGTAGACTGTTTCTATTAATTCTTATATACATATACAGATTCAGTTGATTAACTTTATTTTCATTATATATATATATATAATTTTTTTCCCCCCGAATTTCTGACAATATTGTACCGAATTTAGTTTGATATTATTATTATTATTATATCATACACTATACTATTTTGTTATTCACGTTAAACCTATTTAATTCTTAGTAATATATACATATAATATATTATATATATATATGATTACGCATAATAGGAATTTAATTAAAAACGTACATTATACAAATCTATTTTTGAAGTATTGTAAAACTTGACACAAATTGTCTTTATTGCCATCCAGGTGCAACATGTCTATCCAAATGGTATTATTTGTTTTCCTCAACACCAATGTGGCGACGAATAACGGTTTGGAATTGGTAGCCATCTCTGAACGCGGTTCGTCCATTTCATTATCCGATTTGGCAATATTTAAAGTGTCGTCGGTTTTTTGACGTTTTCTATTGGATGATATTTGTTCCATACGTCTTTTTCGTCTGTAATGAGCCCAAGTGTTTTCGTAACCTTTGATGTCGGCCTGGTATAAGAATTTTTCTTTGTTGGATTTTGAATTCAATGTTGAGACCACCAACTGAATACAAATAAACATTATTAAACAATATTCATAGATAAAATAAAATAATGACAATAAAATTACCTTAAGATTGGTTATCAGTTCCGTTAGTTTTGCTAAAGCGGAAGTGGAGTCGTACGATTCTGGAATAGGAAAAGACATTGGAGGTCTTAACTTTGCCTTTCGAAACTGCTTGTTAGGCAAAAAATTATTTAATTTTATGTCCGGCTTGAATGTCCAAGCGATTCCCCAACGTAAAGTGTGACCTTGATAGAAACCAGCTTCTGCAATTGCACACGCTCCAATAGTTTTCAATTCTTTTTTTATAGGACCTAATGACGTCTTATAACCAACCATTGTTGTGTAAATACTAATAAAAAATAAAAATAAATTTTTAAAACGAAAGAAGTTAAATAGCCAATATAAATATATAGAGGAATAAAATACGTGTGAAATTGTAATTATTAGAACTGAAATATTTGTCCATAATACCACAATAGATAATTATTTACACGACGAAGGATAAAGAAAAACATTTTTATATGACAAATACGAATTTTTTGTTTCATAAAAGATCATTACTATTTTTGCACTTTATTTTTCACTTATCCATGTATAAGGAATAGATTAATTCCGTAATATTAAAAAGAAAAATACATAAATATAATAATGTCATATATATTTAAAATCGAAATATTAAGATTAGTGAGGATTTATAAAATGGAACATGTTATGAGGTCTATACTCGCAAAAATGAATAAAAAGATAAGTTTAGATCGTGTATAGAATAAACAAAATAGTAAAATTAGATTAATATTTATCTAACGTTTAAAAACGTTGATAAAAGACAAACAAAAATATGTGTTAGAAGATGGTCAACTTAATAAAAACAACGCCTGATTAGTGATTATCATATTTTTTCCACAATAAATTAGATATACTACACAATATAATTATCATTATGTCATTGTTACCTTAATGAATTCCGTAATCTTTCACTTTCTCTGATTATTTTTTTTACAAAATCAACTTCACCGCCAGCCGTGTACAATTCACACGTTACCCCTTTTGCACAATCTGTTTCATCGTCGGAAGAATTTAAATTTGAAAAATTATGAAATGGTGGATTACACATACAAAAGTCGTAGAATTCGTTTAGTGCCACTGGCAATAATCCGTCCCATTCCGATACCTCCAGAACTGAAAATGAAAAACAAAAATAACAACACAACTCTTTTATGCACCACAACTACGATGAAATTATAATTATGTATATTTTTTTTTTTTGGTTTTCCGGCCTTTAAGACTATTCCGTAAAACAAATTTCCCTTCATCTTATTTTGTCTTCCGCTACTTCTCTCCTGTTTGCTCAGGGTCTACTGCTTTAACTTCTCTCTTCACAGTTTTTCCATCTGAGGCGTGGTCTTTTTCCTTTCGGTTCCCCTTTAATTACTGTATTTATCATTGTCTTTTTTCCTCCAGGCGTGACCGGCCCACATCAATCTTCTTTTTGCGACTTCCCCTGAAATGTATGGTCTTTGGAACATGTTTAGAAGTTCCAGATTGGTTCAAGTTCTCCATTCTACGGTTCTTGAGTCGAGACAAGGTCCATAAATTCATTTAGAATTTTTCTTTCAAATGTGTCCAATCTTATATCCTCTATCTTTCTTAGTACCCATGTTTCTGACTAATATAAGATGATAGGGAGTATTAATGTCATGTACATTTTAATTTTTAAATTTAAAGATATTGATCTGGATTTTAACATAGTTCCCATACCAAAATAGCAGTTGTTTGCCAGTTGTATTCTTTTTGATATCTCTACCTTTAACTCATTGTCCTAAGTTAAGAGGACATCTAAGTATTTAAATTGTGATACCCTGTGGAAGACGTGTCCATCTACATTCATACTCTCTCCATGTTGATACGTTCCGTCTCTTCCGTTGAGTTTCATATATTCTGTCTTTTCGTCATTTATTATAAGACCGACTTTACTCGCAGCATCCATTAGTTTCTTACAATGTATTTTTATTATTTCAACATTGTCTCCTATGATGGCAAAATCGTCGGTGTATGTTAGCATGCCTATCTTCGACTGTCCTAATGTTGTACTTTCTGATATGTTCATACCTCTGACAACCTTTTCCAGAACTAGATTAATAAGAATCGGAGATAATGCATCCCCTTGCCTCAGACCAGCTGTTTGAACGATTGAGATGTAGAGTTTGCTATTTTTATTTTAATCTCATAATTTTCCATGGTTGCTTTAATCTGATCTGACATCTTGGATACAATTTTTAAATCTTGAATTGACCAGAATATGGTCTATTTGGTTAGTATATCTTCCATCTGATGACCTCCATGCCCCTTATGTATGTTTTTATGAGGGAACATTGTACTCTTTATTACTAAATCATTCCCAGCTGCCAAGTCTATTAATTTAAGTCCGTTGTCATTTGTCTCATTGTGTAAACTGTGTTTTCCTGTAATTTGGCTAAACATTGTTTCTGTCCCAACTTTGGCATTTAGATCTCCTAGGACAATCTGTATCCTATTGTTGAGAACCGAGTTCAGTGTACTATCCAGTTCTTCATAAAATGTTTCTTTCTCATCTTGAGATTTGTCCTCCGTTGGAGTATGTATTGTATTTCATTAATGAAACTTATATCAAACCATTGTGCTTCTATTGTTAACATGTTTATTCTAGGATTAATGGCTTTGAATTTTTTAACTGCAGTGACTATATTTTTGTGTACCGCAAACCCCATTCCTAGCTGACATTGATCAGTACAGCTACCATAGAAGATAGTTGTATCGTTTATATTTATCGTCCTAGGGTTAGGTTAGGGTAGGTTTATATTATATTATTATAATTACCTTGAATCAAATGTTGTAAATTATTTTTCTGTATATTAATATTCGCATTTTTGATAGATTCTTTATTGATATCAGTGCCGACCATAGACCACTCGAATTTTTTGGCTGCCAGTAACGGGTAAATACACGACGCGCCGGTGCCTGAAAAAAATCAAAAACATAGATTAAATATTATTATTTAATGATTCGGGGAGACATTCGACGTCATTGTACTCAATAAATAATAAACGGTGAAATTTTGGACATACGTTTTTAAAAACGTTATCAATTACAGTGCGAACACTAGTGACTAGAAACTCTAATATAGCGTGGCGATGAAAAACGAAAATTAAAATTTAATTAATACATAACACAGGCCGAGGGTTTATTGTGTCTGTTGTATTATTTATTTTACATTTCGACATCGCGTCGGGAAATAATAATATTATTGTGAATCGTTAACCTATGTCGATGCCTTTTATCTTCTTGGTGCTGTCGTAGTTCAAATTGAACAGGTCCTCGATCCACAACAAATAATTGAGCCGCAACGGAATGGTTGGTATTAACTTGCCGGGGGGCAAATGGACGTCCAAACCGAAATCCTTCTTCAACAATATGGTCGTCAACAGTCGAACGCCCTCCTGGTTCTGAAAGTCGAAATAGATCTTGCCGTTCAAACCCTGCGAAAACAAAAAACCGTTATCACCAATTTACGTTTTTACGAAAGAAAAAAAAATATATATATAATATATATAGATACAAATCCCTTTCACCCCTTCCCCAACAACAAACACCTCGTAACCCATTTACCGCGGTCGCGTATTTCCTGAACTCCGGATACTCCTCAGCCAATCCTTTGAAATCGAGTGGCGTTCGGTAGATATTTCTCGGATGCATGAAACGTCTGAAGGCGACCATTGTGGGAAAACGATTTAAAATATTATGCACAAACGGTCGACGTTCACTCGTCACTGTACGATCGCCGTCGGACACCAAGAAAAGAAAAGAAAAGAAAAACCGTCGCAGAACATCACAACGGAACACTCCGCGTTTCACTGGATAGTGGATTCTCGACGATATCGACGCCCCGAGGAGACAATACGAACGTTATCATACGACGTCGTAGCGCGCACACGCGCAGTAAAACGATTCCAAAGAGGTCGTAAACGAGAAATTGAAAAAACAAGAGGCGGGAAAATAATATTTTTTCCGTCGAGATCTGCGGTGCGATTTCTCTTCTCCGGCACGGCCGCGTTTCGTATAAGTATTTTTTTTTGCTTACAATTAAACGAAAAAAATCATCTCTCCGTTCTGATTATTACACGAAACACGAGAGAGAAAGCGTAATTACGTGTTACGAACCCGAAAGAAAAGAAAAAAATGTTTTTTTCAATTTCCGCGCGATCGTGTATTGCCGCAATCTGTGCGGGGTATTAAAGGACCGAGCGCAGTTCGAAAAAAAAACGAAAACGTTAAGAAATCGG
The DNA here is from genome assembly GCA_032441825.1 of Chaetogeoica ovagalla. Classification (NCBI taxonomy): domain Eukaryota; kingdom Metazoa; phylum Arthropoda; class Insecta; order Hemiptera; family Aphididae; genus Chaetogeoica; species Chaetogeoica ovagalla. The sequence continues at coordinate 344,607 of CM063741.1, forward strand.
AATCGAAAAACCGTGTGGTTCGTACGAGTGAGAGACGATCAATCGGTGCGACACACGTGAACGAAGGAGCGTGGTTCGTCCGCACAAACGCGTATCACACACAACACCGTCCGGAGACGTGTTCAAAGACATTTAATTAATCGGACTTTTGTGGACGACAAAAAAAAAAGAAATAAACGAATAAAATCACGGTACACGCGTAACGTGTGGAATCCGTTGGATTTTTCCATCGTTTCGCTCGTGAACAAACGAAGTTACGCGTTACGAAAAACGTCCGTCCATCCATCCAGACGCAATTATTCTACTATTCATTTAATTATTAATCGTACGGGGAGGGGGGGGAGATTTATTTATTTTTTTACCACGTCGCGGCTACAGCTGTTTTCGCGGTCACAATGTTATCTCGGTCGTCCGCGGTATTAACCGCGTTTTGTCACTCGCGCGGTATCAATTATTATTATTGGCGCACGTTGTTTACGCTCAGTCGCGCGTTATCGTGCTCGTTGCGCATTCGTCGTTTGTCGCTTTTGTTCGGACACTGCTGTTAAGTACGGACATGGATTAAATATACATAGATAGCCAACGCCAATGCGCTATACGGAAACGGCAAAAATTAGTAACATTTTATATGGCAACAGATGGAGCTACAATATTAATATCGAAAAATAATTATGATATAATATACAACAATCGCACACTGTTAGCTGACTGTAAAAACCAGAGGCGTGCCGCCCAAGATCAAAATGTAGGAAAGGCCCGGTTATAATTATTTTAATACATACAGATACACATTATTTCTTTTTTCGGAAACTTTTCATAACATTTTAAAATTTAATTAGAAAAAATGTTATTAATATTTAAATATCTTAAAAAGTAAAATTAACTTTTCATATAACTGAATAATAATATACGAACACAAATGAAACAATAGTTTTTATTAATTATGAGTAGGTACACAAAATATAATTATTTAAATATATGTATATGTATAAACGCTTGATATAAATGGGTAATAAATAAATAAATATTTTCCATACACGAGTATTATTAAATAATATTAAATTTCAAGTTACATTTTTTCAATGTTTCTTATTTTTATTACTTAACAAATTATTAATAAACAATTAATAATGTTAATTAAATGAAAACAGTAAGTATGATTAAATAAAATTATACAAAGAAATGAAAAAAAAAATGTATGACAAATTCAATAACAAAATAAACTAAACAGTCAGGTATAAATGATTATTTAGTTAATAAATATCTTCAAATGCCAAATTATATGTATAAGTACTCGTAGGTATAGTAATATAATAATATTACTATGTAAAACATGTACGAGTAAATTAAATAAGAAATATTTAAATTATTAAATAACAATAGGTTTAAAAGAATTGATAATATTTAATTTATTTAAAGAACGGTCACGTTGGTTGCCTTTCATATGTTTAGATTGCCAATTAAAACTTATATCGGAATTCTAAGTTTCATAAGTTAGCTTAAGATATTAAAAAAAAAATTGAGCAGGGGTTCCCCGGCACCCGCGGGCGGTCTTTTTTTTTTACAAATGCTAAAATATTTAAAATTTTACAAAAACGATGTGTGTTAAATATTTGAAATTATTCAATAAAATGTGTATATGTGTTTGTGGATGTTATATTGTTGAGAGTACATTTACATTAGCAAAATAATATCGAAATTTAAAAAAATTTTATGCATAGTCTCAAAAATTCATGAAAATATTCATATAATTCTTGTTGCAAGTCTTGAGCAAATGCTACAACAAACCTAACAAAGTCAACAAAAAAAATAAATATAAATTTAAAAAATAATAATAACAAGGAAAATATATTACCTGAAAATTACTAAACTTAAATATCTTACTCAAATGCTGCTTGAATCGAAAGTGGATCTTAATTGTCCAAAAACGCAAATAGAACCTGTGCTATTTTTTGTTTTCTTACCAAAAACTAAGACAAACTTTCTAACAGTGACGGTTTTAAGTTATTGCATAAGTCATTGTAACTTTCAGACCTGTTTATATCATTCCATCGTTCAATAGCCAGTGCAAATCGTGTTTTTTCAGTGTCGTCTTCGTTTTCATTGCTGTGTCCCACACGATGGACTACATCGACGTCGATTTCCGATATCCTTTCACTGAACGGTTGAAACTAAAAGTTTCGTAATAATAAATATAAATCATAAACAATCTGTCGACATCTACTTACCCTAAACGTATTATACTCTTTGTGACGCAATGGTTTGTTCTTCATCTCACTTATTCGTCAATATAAGGTTCAACTGAATATTACTCTTGCGGCGAACGACAGATGTCCATACTCTTTAAATTCGAATTTAATACAGAGCAACAAAAAAAATTCGAAATATATTTAAAAAATTATAATCGGTAAACACAATCACACAGAACACTATCATTCACGTTTCAAGATATACCTTATCTATGAAATTGGCTATTTGATAACACGGTTATCAGCTATTGACCGTAGAGAGTGATTAGACAGGTATATTTAACCTATAACGCGTTCAACGATCCGGGTGGAAGGAAGATGAAAACATTTCTTGTCTTTCATTTTTCATTTTTTTTTTTACTCGCGAATAGGCACGTTTGAAAAGTTTTCACTTACACCGATCTATGTTACAATGACGTCTTCACAGGGAAAACACATGCCCAAAGACACTCAGATTATCGTATCGATCATGAAGGATTTGGGCATACACGAATTCGATCATCAAGTCTTAAATCATCTTTTGGAGTTCAATTACAGTAAGTAATTTCACTCTGCGGTGAAACGAAATTATCGAGTGGGGGGGCGATTTCGTAATGAGTAACACGGATAGCGCGTTTTCGCCCTATTTTTCTCATTTCTTTATCCGATTTAAATTCCAGTTAATATTTAGACCTTTTTTTTTTTTACCAGGATACGTAACGCTCCTCTTGGATGACGCCAAGACTTATTCGAATTTCGCCAAGAAGAAGAACGTCGACGTCGACGATGTTAAAGTGGCAATACAATTAGCCCAAGACGGAGTGTTTTTTAGACCTCCCACGCACGAGGTAAGATGAATTTCATTTTTCAAACGCTCTGTTGTAGTTTAGATTAGGGTTAACACACGGGAGGAGTGTGTGTGCGTGCGGACTCTGATCAACTAGAAAAAAAACGTTCATTATAGGAACTCTGTGTTAACGTTTCTACGATTTATAGATACTGATAAAAGCGAGTAATGAAGTAAACAAAGTACCTTTGCCTCCTGTAAAGCCTGCGAGCGGACTGAGAATTCCTCACGATCGTGCAAATTTCTTACAAACAAACTATAAACTCAGAACCGATTTGGTAAATAATAATTTACTAATTATATATATTTTTTTGTTTTGGTTTTTAACGGTTCTTTTTTTTTCATATAGTTCACCGGAGGAAATGTCCGTAAGACAGACACTAAGACGACGGCTGCAGAAATTCTACAAGCTTCCAGAAAAATGGATATGGAAAATAATATGTTTACACAATGTAATTAAATTTACTAAAATATAATTTCAATACATTTAATTGCATGTTACACTTTAAAGTGGTTTATTTGAGTGATTAACGTTATAACATAGCTGTGACGGTTAAAGCCATTATTTTTACACGTTTAATTCGAGAAAAGTATTTACATTGTGTGCGTTATACAGTTGTGTATATTTTTACAGTTTTTGCATTTTATTACTTTAGCGGTCGTTTTTGTAAAATAAATTACACATTTTTATTTATAAGTTTCCAAAACCTTGCGCACAAAGACGTATCATCTTAATAATTGTTGTCATGTTAACAGCCGATCAAATTATTGGCAATTCCATGGATTTCGATTTACAAGAGATTATTGAAAATCGACAGAATAATCAAGAAAGCGGCGTGGTGAACGTTAAAGAAGAAAATGTAGATTCTCAGACATACGAGGATCGTATGTACACCGATATCACACTTGACGATTCTGTAGAAAAGCAACTTAACAATTTATAAATTTTGGGCGTGCGTCATATAAAATGTAAATCGTTGTAATCATTTTTTTTCAGTTCAAGTTAAAAAACGCTAAACAATTATATTGACTAATTGTAGGTTTTAAACGCAATTCAAAATGTAAACTTTTCGATCATATATGTCAAATTAGACTATAAATTGGCTTCACTTCGGAAAAAATAGTACCAAGCTGAATTTCTGTATACTGCGCCTTCGTTGCGTCATTATAAACAACGTGTCAAGTCCCTGTTGATATCGTGTGAGCTTCAAAGGTTATTGAAGGTCAAAGGTCGCTAAAATGACTTTTTCACGAATATCTCAATTTTCATTATTTGTACGATAAAAGTTTTCAAATAAATATTACAGAGAAGAAAATAATCTACGAAAAATGTCTTATGCTTTTTTTTTTATGGTGAAGCTATTGTTTTTACGCTATTATTGGGCCCGCGATAATTTTGCGTACATTTTGAAAGCGGTAAATCGAAAAACGAATACAGTAGATTAGGTAAGTTGGGTTCCGATCAACCGAGTAATCTTATTAATTATTTATTTCCACATCATTATATCAATTATTATAACTTCTGATAATTTCGATCGTGATTGAGCGTTTAGTGCTTAGCTGACGGCGAACTCAGTAGTTGAGCGAACGTGTAAATGTGAGTAAAACGTCAAATAAATAGCAAACGTGTATTGAAATAGGCGAAATAATAATAATAATTATCGTCTACACTCTTGTCGTTTTTACATAATAAATATAAAATAGTGTGTGTTCGGACAAAGTTTCGCAGACAGATAAAATACGAACGTGTGTAACATAATACAATAAACGCGCGCAGTGAGCGTCGTGACTGGGCCGAAAGGTGGTAGTGGCCTGCGCAAAAATTTAAGAAATTAATATAATACGGAACGATGTACAAATATAATAAATATTATTTCTGATTGTTTTCAACGAAAATTTATTCGAATTAGAATAAAAAAAAAAATCTTTACGAGTACATATTATAATATGCTGTTAGATCTCGTTACACGGCTGAGCGTGTTGCTGCAGGCGAAGAGCGTCGTACAATCATTGGTTTTACAATGACATAAATAAGTCGGGTTCGGATTCTTGAGCGGAACGAAATAACGAAAAAAAGAGCTTGCGCCGACCGATTGGAAATGTGCAAAAGAAAAGAGAAAAGCGTATTTATGTGTAGAAAAAAAAGAAGACGGGTATTATACGGTTCGCGGCAACAGTGTCGAAATCAGACAATTTCGTTATATTTTTTTTCCATTTTTCACACCGTTCATACGACGTTTCAAGATTATTCCGATCGTACCGATTGAAAAAGGGTCCGGGGGAATATATTTTCAGTATTTTATTTTTTTTTTATTTTCTAGTGCTATACGTAAAGCGCAATTATAACGCTATTATACTCGTTCAATCGCGTTTTCTTTTCTTTTATGCTCTTTTTTTTTTTTCCTTTTCCAATGGTGTATTCACGGCGAAAAATTGCCGTTAAGTGCGATTCCGCCACGTTCGGGGTGGATAAATCATTTTTTCTTTTAACAAGTCGACTGCCATGAAGACCATTATTGGCACTCATTAGTTTTATTTTCAACGCCATACTATTTTTAAGTCATTTGTCATTCACGCTTTGAGTACCAATCCCGGTATTCACTAAATTTATTTCTCAGGCTTTGAATGCCAAAAATGGTATTCACTTTTATTATGTGTTAAATTACTGAAGACCGTATTTTTATTCAATCTAGCCACTGAAATGAAAAGTACAGAAAAAATTCTATAAAATGACGTTAATAGCAAAGTTTAATTTAAATTACATAAGCTTTTACAATAATTTACATGAATGGGTCTTAAAAAAACATTCTATACAAAAATGTTTTAAACATTTGGTACATTTAGTTTGAACCCTACGTGTAACCTTTTGAGCATGTTGTCTTCCACCTTGTTCAGCCATTTCTTTGTAGCAGATATAACATTTTCCCCGTTGCGCATTGATAAGAATATGTTTGTCTTCATGTGGTTGAACTTCAATTTTTTTAATCAAACTATGAATTACACTTTCGCGAAATTGAGTTACACTCATTTTTTTTTTTGACGTTACAGCAGTATACAAAGACATCGCATTTAATAAGCATGTATTCAATAAAATTTCAAAAGCTACTTTCCGATACCATTTTAAAGACCTCCGAAGTGGTGAATGGTATGAGCTTCTTAAATCACAAATATCGACAAACCCTTTAGCTTTGTTATAATCAATTACCATTTGCGGTTTTATACAAGAGAATTTTCGATGAAAACACTGACAAGTAAAAGTAAAGACAAAATAAATTGCATTACAATCACACTGCGGCGGCAATAATAATAAAGCCTATACTTCATTTGCCCCGGCGGTCGACAATATCGTAGTAAAGTGAATTTTATCAGTTTACCGGGAAAATTTCATAATGTAGTCTATTTTTATTTGATATACGTACATGCATGTGCACATAATGCAGTCGGGAGTAGGTATTTATGATGAAATAGGCATTGAATACCTAAAATGGTACTCACTCAGATTATAATTTTTTTTTTTTATATATATCATCAGTAGTGTAATAATAAATGATTACGATAAAAATATTATTAGATTTTAATGAAAAATACCCGAGGCCCACTTAATAAAACTGAAAAATTTGCTTTGGCGTAGCTAACAATATTGATGAAGACCGATATTGGTACTCACGGCGTCAACGACCATCATAATAATAATAGCTCGGCAGTCAACTTGTTAAATCATTTTTCGATTGCGCGGAGTAAGCGCGCTGTCGTTGCCGCGCGCGTGCCAGCAGAGAGAACGAAATAAAAAACGTTTCGCACGTCGAACGGTTCGAGGGGGCGAGGGACTTTTATTATACGAGCACACAAGAGGACCGTCGTCGTAATTTTTAAAATATTGACGATAGTTATTCAATGAGTAAAGAAAAATTCCCGTTTTCCTCGCCAGTCCCTCCCCCCCCCCTATGTTCTATAAAATATACTCCGAAGAAGAAAAAAAAACGGTCGATTATTTTTCGTTTATCTCCGGTGTTGTCGAAACCGCGTATAGGAGGTGGTAACCACACGCGACAAGTTTTTCGGAATCGTTAAAGACAGAAAATACACGGTTTACCTATATGTAATTTTATTATTATAACCGCGGTGGTACGCGCGCGTTTCGATTTCCCCATAATATTATTATACGAGCTGAAATTATTTATAGTTTTCCCAGAGAAAACACACACATTATATATTTATCGTTTACACACACACACCCCTCCTATATATAACGAATAATAAATAACGCGTTTTGTCAGTTCTTCGTGGATTCTTATACGCACACAGAGAGAGAGAGATAGAGAGAGAAAATTACATAGAATTATACTAACGTTTCACTCTAAATTTAAGTAAGTCCGGTGTGCTCGGTCGAGACATTGTGTCTTTTTCAAAAAACGGGCGATGACGCTCGCTCGTGGGAATCGATTGCCTTCAAGACGATGGCAAGAGGAGGTCCAAAGAAATTTCCGAGTACAGAGGACGGGTAATACGATTAAGAAAGAATAGAAATCGTGTACTGCGAAACAAAAAAAAAACTACAGAGTATTCTGATATAGCGATCCAGCGGATCATTTTAGTGTTGCGTAACAACGCGCCGTGCTACGAGTAAAAAGAAAAATCGGTTGTTTTCAAATGAATTCGAACCTGATACACGAAACAAAACTCGGCGGTGCATCGGGTTCATAGCGCGAGTTTTACAATTTTACAATAATTCCAAGCTTTGTTTTAATTACAATTTAAATACTTTTGTTGTCACGCGCGATTAAGTTATATGCGCGCGTTTTAATTGCTCTCGTTATGAAAAAAAGACTCGTTTCGAGCACGTAACATGGAATACTCAGACGGCACGTTGAAACAATATCGTTCAATCGACAGCAAGGTAAGGTAAAATTGTTTAGGCAAGCGCTATAGAAAAACGTTTGATTGGACGATATGAGTCCGAGAGAACCCGATGTGCCGTCTAGATCAGTGGTGGGCAAACTTTTTTAACGGGGGGCCACAAAGTTTAAGAAATCTTAGAGGGCCAGAATTATAGAAAAAATGCATAAAAAACGGCCATATACTATCCATGTCGATGGACCCTCGGCGGGCCGTACTTTGCCCATCACTGGTCTAGATCATTCGGACACGTGCATGGAAGATTTGTGGGAGAGGATGAAAACTGCCTTAATTTCTTTTTGGGGGGATCGCGTAATTGAATCGCGCGTAAAGGAGAGATGTGATGGCAGCCGCGAGGACTGCTACAGCAGCAGCAGCAGCGTGAGAGATGGTGGCAAATTCGATTGGAGAGATCTCATCTCAGCAAGGCCGAAACCCACGCGAGTATGATAAATACACGCGTATAATAAACGCTGTAGTATTAGTCTGAACAAACGCGAAGAAAAAAAAAATTGTTCAAATATTTCACACGGTACGATATAGAATACGCGTAAGAAACGAATATTGCATGTTTTATGTATTATTATAGTGTACACGATATTGTTATGTTATGTTCGTGCAGGTATTGTCACGAAGTCGCAATAAATTTTGTAGAAAAAAATATTTTTTTAACGAGTTATTATTATTATTAAACGCCTCATAATAATAATAATACACAAATGTATAATTGTTATTATATTTATAACGAGTATAAAAATAAATATCAGCCGAACTCGAGAATGGCTGATTACACGTGTATACGATGATATCATTATTATACGAAATCGCTTTTGAAAAACTCTATCTGAATGATTTTGACGTTTTTTTTTTACTTTTTCACACACATCCGATGTAAATATATTAAAATATATTTATAGAAATTTTCATATGAAACATATGCGCGCACTGCGTATATTTTATTCTACAATAGTCGGAAGTGTATGACACGGTTTTTTTTTTTTTACCGAATTTCACATTTATGTGTACGTATATTATTATAATTTTACACCTAATATTGATTATATTATGCGTGTCCCGCGTGTACAATTTATATGTATAGCGTGAATTAAAATAATTTTTGATTTTTTTTTTTTTTTTAGAGATAGAGAAAAAAAAAGGTCTTACAGAATATTTTCCGAAAAACTATTTCGAATACGTTTTATTCGAATAACGCGTTTCGGAATACTTTTCGCTTTTATTTTCTCTATGTATTATCGACAAATAAAGTTAAAAAATAAAAGTTTTCCATTTGAAATTACTTATTAAATATCGTAGTTTTTATATACGGCGTGCAGCGGCAATACAATATTTGCGATATTGGAAATTTATAATATCGAAAACTCGCGTATTCATTGCCGTTTAAAGTGCGCGTGTCACATTACGTTTTTAACGTGAAAATCCAAAATTTCGATAAAAGAAAAGTCACGTTTTCGCGTGTATAAAAGGGTTTTTGTTTTTCGTATTATTTTACAAACGCCATAATACACCCAGATACTTAAATATATACGTGTAATCTAAATTTTTATATTTCGATAAAAGTGTTTATTATTATTATTATTACTGTTCTTGTACCGTATGTGTATATGTAATCGATACAGAAAACGGTGAAAAGCGCACGAGAAACGTTTTGGGAAAGTTTTGTCGCGCGAGACAAAAAAAAAAAAAAAAAAGAAAAGGAAAAAGAAAATAGCGCGCGCGTATAATTTATGGATGAAAACCTTCCGGGGTGGGTGTACGCCAGGTTTTGTTTACGCCGACCAGATCCTGCTTGTTGCGGTTGTCTGGTTCGACTCGTGTCGATAGGGAACACAAATCGGGAAGATTTATTTAGATCAGCGGTCCTCACTAGGATTGTAGAATGGGTCAAATGTAATTTTTGAAAATTATTTGCGGGAGCACACATTTTTAATGATAATAATTAAAAATATAAAAATAAAGACTAATCGGTGGAACTGAATAAATTCATAATCGTAGGTGCCTTCTTATCTGTCCAACTGGTAATTCAATACAAGTTTAAAATAGAAAGATAAAATTTTATATGGATTTTAGAATTAATAGTTTAATTTTAGTGCGGGCCGCACTAAAGTTGCTAAAGGGCCGCGTAGTGGGGACCGCTGATTTAGATAATTGAACACGGTAATTTCAGTGGACGTGTCGCACTATAGCGATCCCGTGAATATAATAATTACGAACGAACGAAATTCAGACGACAACAGAAATAACGTATATAATAATAACATTTAAGATTAACGGGGCGCCCACGGTACAAAGAAATAAAGGGAAACTCAATACTAAACGGTTAATAATAATAGTAAAAAAGGAAAAAAAATACAAATATTTATCCCGTTACAACAGTGCACCGGTTATCAATGACGAGTACAGCATATATAAATATGTGATTACGATTGAAGACGGTTCAGGTACGCCAACATGATGAAACTGGCGGCTGGATCGATCCACGCACCTTTCGACGGCTACACTGTGCAACGGGCCGTGAGCAAAAATACGACGAGTCGCGCAGAGAAGCCCGTTATACAAACGAAATGTCACCACTACGCAATAGCAACAACGAGTAATTGTATACTCTGTTCGCCGTGAGACCAGGACCGTTTCGCGCATACGACTGACGGAAATACGGGCGCTCCGTCAAATATCCCCCCCTCACGTACGTCAGGCTGGCCCCCCCCCCCCATTAGAAATTTGTAAAAAAAATTATGCAGATATTTAGCAAGGAATTCGCATGGATTTGCAAGACTAATTTGGGAATTTGCACGCCACTCCTTCGTCCGCAATTTCAATTTCAAGGGGGGGGGGGCTGGCAAGACGTCACGCCAGCCTCCCCCCCCCCATGGTAAATATTAACATTTTTCAAATTTTTTTTTTGCAAATATTTAGCACGCGATTCGCATGAATTTGCAAGACTAATTTGAGAATTTGCACGCCACTCCTTCGTCCGCAAGTTCAATTTCAAGGGGGGGGCTGGCGTGACGTCTTGCCAGCCCCCCCCGTGAAATTGAAATTGCGGACGAAGGAGTCGCGCAAATTATACAAACGAAATGTCACCACTACGCAATATCTGCATAATTTTTACAAATCTAATGAATACTAACTGTACGTCCCCTCTACGACTAAAATTATTTTGTATACGTAGTGAGTTCAAATAAACTTTCGCGTCGGCCGTTATAATAATATGCGAAACATGTGAATTGCAATCGCTACAAAAAAACGTGACACTGTATGCATGGCCCGAATTCTGATCAGCTGGCGGTCGGCAGCCGTTACGAGTTGCACTGGTGGGAATAGACGAGTTTTCGTCCGCCTCGCAGTCCTGGTCTCTCGGCGAACGGAGTGTAGATTTGTAAACGCACGAAACGACGCACGACGAATGCCAATTCGCGAACGAGGCGGCGTTCAACGGCGAATTGCATTAAGCGCGTTGTTGGACGACGGTGTCCACAACAGTTGTAATGACGCACGTAATAACAATCGTATAACGGTTTGCGACGTCGAATTCCGAACGGCGGAAACTCTTGACGTGTTTTCAGATCACCACGGTCGAATATAAGTAACGACCTGCAGCGGCAACGGCAACGGAATCGCAATTCGAACGAGAAGAGAATTCGGCGTTTTGGACTGCGCGCGACGACGATCGGAAACGAACAAAACCACGGGGGAGCAACGACGACACAACGCTCCAGCAAAAGTCCTGTAGAAAATTCTCGAACAATTTCACGCGACGAAAACGACGCGCTCTATCCGTAACGGAGTGTGTAGGTCTTCGCGCGGGCGGCATTTTCAAATGTGTACTTGCTTGAACAGGTTTTCTACTCTTTTTGCATTTCGATTTGCAAAATACAACATTACGGCCGCCCGTTATAGACGTATCTCGTACAGCAGAACGGTCGTAGAATCGCGTTTTTTTCTACATAATATATACACAATATTGATTTTAGACTTCTGACGCGTTTGATTCGAATAGCGAAAAAAAAATAAAACGATATATTTTCCAGTCCGACGCGCTATATGGAACTCATTCGCCTCCGTCGCAATGTATGGTTTAAAGTTTTTTTTCATTTTAATTATCGGAGCGGTTCACAAAACAAAACCGTATTTATAATATTCGCGTAGAGACGGCGACGGCCTGCAATCACGAGAAATAAGAATAGTTTTTTATTATTTAAACAAAAAAAATCGTTCTTTACGCGTTCCGTGTACACATTTTTCGCGTGACGTAAATCAATACAGTGACGGCCATATAATATTTTGAATTAAAAAAATCAATCTTCGCGAATCGCCGTGCAGGTTCACGATGACGAATGACAAATGAAAAACAAAACAAAATCGTTCTCGTTTCATCCCGTAACATCAACAGCGATTTTTAATGCTCGCATACACCGGTCGTCGTTAACAGCGTATTATTTAACTCTTAAAAATTACTGTAGTATACCGTTATATGACGATCGCGCACTGGCCAAAAGCAAAAGTGACTGCGTTCGACACGTATTAATTCATCGCGCTTTTTCAGTCGCAACAAAAGCGCGCGATATTAGCACGCCGATAATAATAATCTGCAGTCAAACCACGAACATATTTTATATAGGACTACGTCATCGGGAGAGGAAGAGCGCGGGCGCGCGTTGTACCGTCCGATTTTATGGCGTATTTTACGAGAAATATTGTACGGCGAGAGAATATATAGTAAACGACTTATTGGGTTCGTCCTTTGAACCATATTACACATAAGACTTTCGTTTAAACCGGTGACGACCGCACACTAGAGACCACAACCTAACCCTATAGAGATCAAACGCGCCGCGCTCCGTTTTATATATAGTACACACTTAATACGACAAACGTATTTTTATTTATATTTCATTTAATTTTTTTTTTTTGGTATCCATTTCGGGCGCCGTATTTAAGTTAGTCCCCTCATCGTTGTCTCGTGCGTTCAAAGCGTTTTGTTTTGCAACGAAAGTTTCGTCCGGATCCGTCTCGATTCACCACCGCCGGCGTATTCGACTGTGCCGTCCGTCCGACGAGCAATAGTGCGCATTCGACACCGCGGCGGAATCGTTTGCTGCGATTTTTGGCAGAGAAATTCGTATAATTCTTCTTTTTCCTTCTCTTTGTTTTCAACGTCGTTAAATATACGACTTTTCGAATAGGCGAGTCGCGGGTAATTTCAATTTCCACTTACTTTTCTCGAAGTGTTTGTTCGTGTCGCGAAATTTGTTGAACACATTAACGCGCGGCGGAATTGTCCACCAACAAAACACCGCAATCCCGTTCCAAGAACGTGTACACTGCCAATTCAATCATTCCAATAGCGATGCGAACGAACAACATATTTTATTTATATAAATAATATTCAGAAGAAATACTATAGAATATTAATACTTTTTTTAATATATAAAATATATATATATATTATACTTCGTCCGAACGACTGATTTTATAGCCAGTTAAAACACTGTTTACACACATATAATAATATATGTTACGCGCGTACTGTATAACATATTATATCATGTATAAAAAAAATATATTTTTTTTTCATTTCAGAAACGGAAAATTCAAATATCAAAACGAGATGAGACCAGATTTGTAATATTTTATGCTAATCGTATATTTGTCACACGTATATTATACAGTAGTTTTTCGTAAATCGTAGTGTGAATCGGTGCAAAACGGGCCAAGTGCATAACGTTTAAATGTTAAAATCAAGTCAGAAAACGTTATTAAAAATCAGTATTTTAATCGAGTCACTATATGTATATATATATATTTATTAACCAGTTGATATATATATTCTTTTGACTTTTAATCAAATAAAGTACTATTTTCTTTTCTTTAAATGATAAAGTTTTGTATCGACGAATTATTTTATTTTTATATTTATCGGTAAATACGTCAAAACGGAAATATGTGTTTTTTTACTTGCTCGTCGTTATAAGTGTATATACTCTGAAATTCGAAATAAAACTATACACATAAGAAGTAACGATAAAACATATACGCCATGTATAAACTTCACGCATTACAGGTCAGTTTTATGATGGAAAGGGGGTGATTTTCCTGATGGAAGTTTATACGTTAGAATTTGAGACTTGTAACAAATTCTGACAAAACTGCTATTATATTTGTGGTGCGTACAAGTGCATTGGATACAATAGTAATATAAAATAGTTTCTTTATTTTGAGTGTAATGAAATAAAGAAATTTATATATATTTTTAAAAAAACAATATATATATATTATATATATACAAAAAGAAAGCCGTGCCTAGAGTGTTTAAAATAAAAAATTTACTATTGAATTCCAGATCAAACATTTATATGATAAGATTATCGTGTTAAAATTGTGGACCGTATAACATTATGTCGTTTATACATATTATATGATAGAGTGTTATAGAAAAACTTTAATACATTTTAACAGTATTTTGTTCCGAATCGTTTGCGTTTGCCCACATAATAAATATACTGAACCAGTCCTATTGATTCCTCAAATAGTCTTGTTTATTTCACACGTATATGCTTATGTTACAATTTTTTTTTTATTTTTATTGGAACCCGAAATTTCTTTTGACATTATTAATTATATGATACGCTGTTAATAATAATAATAATAATAATAATAATAATAATAATAATATACCGGCGGCGTAGTATAATTGTACGAATATAATTTAAACGATTTACAACTCGTTCCTGTATAATACAATCGTTTTTTTTTTTTTTACCAAGAATAATATTTAATCATCATAATATATTTATTTATAATTTGAACACGTCCGATCTCCTATTGCACTCTCTACTGCGCAGCGTGTATTACTGAGATGATCGTATATCATCTCGCTTCGTCGTAGTTGTTCGAAATTCCAACACAGAAATGGCGATTTACGATTTTTCAAAAAGAAAAACTGTGCTCGAAAATTACACGGACTCGAGTCGCGTATTACATACATTTTTTTTATTTATACGTTAACCGCGATAAACATTTGAGGAGAATTTGGCCGCCTATTATAGAGAATTCCTCCCTTCCCCCTCTTCCACCAACGAGATCAATCGGAATTCGTTCAAAAATCGATTATTTACGAGTATATACCGTGTGAAACCAGCGGCCGGCTATACATCGTAAAGTGAGAAAAATTCCGGCAAATATCCCGGACCTTATATCGTCGCATATAACACATAATATATTTCCAGGTACGATAATATTATGTAACTCGAGTGTTTCAAAAAAAATTCTATTTTATTTCTCCAACGTCTATACGAAAACAATAAGAAAATTTTACTAGAAATTACGCGCAAATTGATTATGCAGTGTATACGCACCAATAATAATACGTTACCAGCGGTAGAACGGAATTTTTGAAAAAAAAAAAAAAAAAGAAGTGATCCATACATTTATTTAAGATTTTTATCGATATATATATATATATAATAGTAGAGAGAAGTCTATCAAAACTTAAGATATTTAAAAAAAAAAAAATTAATTTACCGAACGGATATATTTCGGAATCGGTTTATGAGTACGCATAGCCATTCTTTCGACTGCCAGGAAGTGAAATTGCCGAAGCATTGGACAACGTTATATTATACAGAGTTTATTGCTTCATTAAAAACACGAAAAGACGATTTTCAAATGTAAACGAATAATAATTATTTTATTATAAATTGTATTATATTATATTTTAAAATTTTTTGTAATACCTTAAAACTAATATATATATATATATTATTTACAATAAAAGATAGGAGCTACTATTGATTTTAAAGTGAAAAATATTATATGTCTACCGGGCAGTAAGTATTGTAAACGCGGTAGTATTATTTATAATAAAAATTATTTTTCTATTATACGATGTTTTATGCAAAAAATATAGTAAAATAGAGGAAATGTAAGGCTTTTTTTTTAATTTTATAGAAAACTAATTTTGCCCCCTTACGCAATGATTATAGATCAATTATTGGTCTTTGAACTGTGTGACAGCAGCAGACATAATTTTTTTTTACATATATATATATTTTGAGCTAAAAAAAATAATAATAATCGTCTTTAGGAGAGACAAAATTCGATTTTGCCTATATTTTTACTCGAGCCGGGCACGGAATGTTATTCGCTTGCGCAGTATAATAATAATATATAATTTAAATAAACGTTTTTTTTCGACGATATACTATGATAAACACTGCAACGACGACGACGTTAACAATATAACATTCTTGTTTTTTTTTCTTTCTTATCGTCATAATTATTCGTACGAGTATACTTATACTATTATTCAACTCGCATAATTATTTCATACCGTTTTTGGTAAGTATATATTATAAGCAATGTATAACTCGTATTTACAATTTACGTATAGAGCTCATACGAGTGTGTAAACCGCGTTTGTAAAAACGAAATTTTTACCATTTTGGTAAAAATGATAATTTCGATAAGAAAAAAATAAAACCACCAAATACGGTAATTTCGAATGAATGTTCGTCGACGTAGATGTACTTTATTGCATCGCGGAAGAAAGAAGAAGTATATATGACTGATGACAATTTCTCGATACACCAGAAACTTTTGACGAATTTGTATATTATATAGACGACGGATATTTGGTTATACTTTTTGTTTATATATATCTTACTGTACCAAATATGTGAAACTGTGAAAATATTTTCGTGACGAAATCGTCGTTGCAAAGCACTTGGGAAACGAGCGTAATTCGACGAGGTTTTTTTTCGATATATAATCATTAAATATATACGTTTTTTTTTTTTGATTTTTGCTACTATTGATTTTTTTTCGATAATTAATGATCTTGTCGGTAATGAAAATTCAAAATTAAACTAATATTGGTCAAAAAAAAAAAAAAAAAAACTAAGCCGATTTTTATTTTTAAGCCAATATACGCGCATATTGAATCGATATAATCTGTGTCAATTTAAGAAAGCCAAATTGATTTTAACATTTTAAACTACTTAAACAAAGCGTCGCATTTTAAATTTTAACACGTAGTTATTTATATATTATAAATATTATACATGCGTAAATAATATGGAAATATATACTTTTATATACGGAAATCCGCGAATATACGGAGGTCATATTTTGTACTTCAAAACAATCGTTTCAGTCGAAAATCGCGTTTTCTTTTTCCAATTGACAAACGAATTTAATTATAGGTTTTTATTTCGAAAATCCGTTGTCTCGTCGGAGCTACTGGCTAGAATTGAAAAAAAAATACACATATGTTTAAATTTTGAATCGCTGACGAGACGGATCGCGCAGAGTTATCGGTTTATTATATTTTAAGATATTTTATGTATCGTAATATTGAACGTGTATTGCAAACCGAATTCGCTTTTCATATTATTTTTAAGAGTACGAGATATTTGAACGGGGTTTTTTTCCAGTTGTTTCACTCAGACCGTGCACACATACGCGTCGAACATTAAAACATTTTAACGTTTATTTTTAACCTCGAAATTACAAAAAAAAAAAAAATTACAACAAGAAACTGGCGCGATTAGCTTTGTCGACCGGACTGTGCACGCGCTAACAGATTTTTTTCTCGTTTACATAACACTGTGCTCGTTACTTATATGGGATATAACAAAAATAACTCGTAAACTTCGACCGTTTGTTATGAGTTATCCGTTAAAAGAAATTAAAAATTGTACGTCTTAATTATATTTTAGCCGTTTTCGAAGTAATAACAAAATTAAAATAAAAAAAAAGACTACGATTAAATAATGATTTTTCAAAAACGTTAAACAACTCCGGAAAAAAAAAACCAAACGATTTATTCGTTGTCGCAGACGAATTAATTCATACGAATATACGATTCGAAAAAAAAACAATTCTCGCGGTTGGGAAAAAACCGGAGCGCGTCAACCGAAGAAATCCTCCCACCGAAAAGAGAAAATCTCAATTGGCGCGCGCGCGCAGAGTCCAAGTGGCCCGCGCGGGGAGTCTACGCAAAACCGTGCACGCGAATCACGTGTAGCGGTACGCGTCGGGTACGGGCGCGCGCGTGCGATTATCGCCGCCGCCGCCGCCGTCTACGCGTCGTGTCCGGCGCGCGGTCGAGTCGTCGTCGTCGTCTCGCGTTGTTCAGCAGCACCCACCTGCTGCTGCTGCTGCTGTTCGTTGGTTCCGCGACGTTAAAACCGTGTGTACGCGTCTCGCGTTCTTCGCGAACGGTTTTTTCGAATATTTTCGATTCCGGGGAACTATTTCCACCTCGGATAGCGGCCGACAGAGCCGACAGCAAGAGAAAATAAGAAAACAATACGCGCGCGCGCGTTTTCATTCCGAATGATCAGCCGCCGGCGACACGCGGAACAGCGTTCGTTTGCTGCCGCACCGGCGGGGCCTACACTACATTTGTACTGATAATAATAATAATTTTATAGTATTTATTTTTTAAGTAAATTATTACTTGAATAATTTTTTTTTTTTAAGTATTTTCCGCGACACTGACAGTATTTTTTTTTTACACACGGGCTTAGGAATGATGCCCGTTAGTTCGTATCCCTCCGCCACAGCATCAGCACCGACCGTGAGTATATATACATATATATATATATATATATTAGGGAAGAAAAAAAAAACGCGTTTTCTTCTCATCCGGACTCGTTTTTGTTGTTGTTGTTGTTGTTCTAATTGAATTCTCCTCTATCGATACGAATTACACGGAATGACGAAAAAAGAAAAAAAGTCGTTTGAGCATGTTACGGGATATCGCTCGAGGAGTGCGTTTGCAGGATAAAGATTTTAGACTTTTCTCATATGAATCATTACGGAATTATAAAAAAAAAAAAAAAAAAATACTGCCGAAACACTAGAAGAGATCGTTATTAGTCTTCAACAGACATTATTAATTTTCCATAAAAAAAAACAAATGAAATAAGCGCGTTGTCGAAATACTCGAAATCGTAATTGAAGATTTTCAAGATTTTTTTCTCTTTTAATATAATATAATCGACAAATTACGATTTTTAAGCGTTAAAATCAAAAAAAAAAAAAAATTTCTTCTTTTACGAATCGAATCGCTCGAAATTTTATATAAGTGGCCTATAAACGAATGAAATTTTTTCCCTCCCGATATAATAATATTATATGTTATATACAGAGTTATTCGGTGAATATTTAACGTAACGGTTGATTTGAAAATTACGAATCGAAAAACAATACGGATTCGTCGAAATCGCGGTTTTTACACGCACACAACACGTGCGTGTAATTTTTCGGTAGTCTCCGCTTTTGAGAAAATCGAAAAACGATCTCTATAAATTCCTATCATCTATATGGATGCAATTTGATACGCGGAAACAAACAATTATTACTGTGTAATATAAAGATCGGAGCGTTTTTTCCGTGGTGGAATTTTGTTTGGATACAGGACGCGGGAGAGAAATTGAAATAATCGCACTAATATCTCACGTTGTAATGCGTTGTTATACATTCGACGAAGCTTTAAACAAAAAAAACAAAAAAAATTAAACACGTATTATTATTATTTATCTTATTCGACGATTATCTTTTTATATTCCATGCGCCGTAGCTGCGCAGGCGTCTTCGGAATCGCGCGCCTATAAATATATATTTATTTCTTCTTAAATAATAATAATAATATTCTATTTTGATTATTATTTGAAAATCGACAAACTGAATTTAAAAAAAAAAATTCGTTTTAAACATTAATACACGCGTACCTCCTATATACGGGCAATTTTCAATTATAGGTTTTATACGTTTTTCGAACATAAATTTTTTTTTAGCTTACTATTGCGAGAGAAACAAATTATTCAAGGGCCATTATTACTCCTTAGTCGTACGAACCGTGAAGATATCCATATAATGCGTATACAGTGTATATTATATTGTTATTTATATAGCCTTTAAGTATTATATATTTATTATTATTATTATTATTATTATTGAGAATTTGAGTAATAAAACGAGAGGCTTTATAGTCGCAGGAAGAAAATTTAAGTCTAAATTTTCTTTCTTTTCGGTGATAATAAATTTAAATGTGTACATTTTTTTTTTTTTTTGCAACGAGTCTCTACGGAGAGAGAATTTTATTTGGAACACAAAATTTAACATTATAATGTTACGAAAACACTACGTTACATTATAATATAATATGTATGGTATCGATATTGTCGTCGGCGTAATATCAACGATTTATCGACCAAATTCAATTATTTTATCAGAAATGGTGAAATTCGATTCGAAAGAAATTGAATTTACGTTTATAAAAAATTTGTTGAAGTTTTAGAAAATAGTTTCGAATCTAAAAAAAAAAACAATTTCATTTTAGATATTGCGGCAATTACATTTTGACACAACGTCCAATAATTTACGTTATTATATGAATTGATTAACACATTAATTAATTATGGAGACTAGTTTTTACAATATACACAATTCGAACGGAAAATAAAAATATTTTGCTTCTATTAGAATATAACCCGACAGCCTGATACGAGTTATCTGGGAGATTTTTTTTACTTAAAACATGCGAATATTACGCGAATTTATGAAATAACTGTTTATAACTATATTTTCAGTCCCTTTTATTATTAAATATTTAGTAATCCGCATTTAAAAGTAAAATAAGTTATACGTCGTTTTTATATCATTTTTTTTCCATTCTCCCCTTCGCTCTTTATCTCACACAAGAGTGTAGTATAGGGTTAGTTATTTTTATTTTTGCCCTCTAAACACATCTCAATCCAAAAATTATGTCTTTATAATCTACTTTACAAACCATCACATCCTCATTAAATGGAATCTAATCAATTTTTTCGTTAGTCTGTACCTACACCTCTGCAGCTATGACTTTCTTCAACAATTAATTCATTATCCCTCTGCTGCGATGTTCAAATGTGTCCGATGTCTGCGATGTTTGAGTATATTTTCTCTCATTTTTCCAACGTGTGATACAAATTCCTAAACTTTTTCTCATACATATGTATATTCATCCCGAAATTCTATCTAACTTAGTAATCCCACACGCTCTCGTTTCTGATACTTCTATTTTAAACTTTTCATCCCTTTTATGCGATGCTTAAAATACTAAAACTCATTAAAAAAAATTCGAAATTTATTTATTATTACTTATATTAGTGAAATCCGTAAACAATTCGTGCGTACGAATGTTTAACGACTGTTATTTTTCGGTTAGGTACTTCTCGATAAACGCGAACAATTTTTTTATTTTTTGTTTTCATCGAGTTCGAAGACAAATTCGAAATAGTTTTTCAAAAAGATAGTAGACATGTTTTAAAAGTAATGTTTACGGAGAGAAATATAAATCGACAATCAATTTCTATATAATATGATACGCTATTAGAATGGAAATTTCTTAAAATCGAAGACGTAGAAATAATTTATGTATATATATATTAATTTCGATAAAAATTGGTTTAAATTTAAATTTTACGTATGTAATATAAAATCATTTTTTTTAATATATGATTATTATGTCAGCTCAACAAGTTGTTTGATGTCTGTATAGTCGTATATGATGTTATATTTACGATGTTGTCTGTACATTTGATGTATACACGCATGAACGGAATCGGATGTAAAATAATATATACAACTAAACATATTAAATTTTGATATTATTAATAGTTTAAATATACTGTTGACGATGAATTACGAAAAGAAAAAAGAATGTTTTTTTTTTTATGACAATATCTTTCACCAGTCATTGCATTGCAGTTTGTTTGTTGTACTTTATAAATAGGATTCTGACGCTTTTTTTATATATATATATTTAAAATTTTATTAAATCTTTTTTGTTTTGAATTCGCGTGTTGCGCGGTGTACTGCGATAATTCGATTTAAACGGAAATTTCTCTTATATTTCACAATAGTTATCTTTTTAAATATTCATACTCGTATTTCTGTGTATTGCTCGTTTTCAGGACGATTGACAAACCTTATTAAATATAAATATTGAGAAATTATAACAATTATATTATTATGTTTGTATTATAACGCGCGGGATAATTTTTAAAATTATATATTATATAGTTTTCACGTATTTGGTAGTTTCGTAGTCTTAATGTAAAATCGAAAATAATTCATATTTTGAAAAATCAAAAATGTATTCTACCCGAAATTTTTAATTAAATATAACGTATATCTGATACTGCGGTATTCGTTCTTATTTTTATGACGGATTAATAGAATATGATGAATTACTTGAAATTGGAGATTTCTTTTTTAATACGGTTTTCTGTATTTTTTTTTTAACTCTTGCGCGAGTATTATATGCTTAAAATGTTCAACGGCGACGAGTGACTTAAATAATTCCATTTGCATTCAATTTTATATCGACGGACTTATTATTATCGTCTATATTATACAAAAGTTTTAAGAACTTTTAGTTTTCAGAATGAATGCCTCGGAAAAAAAATATTAAAAAATCAATATAGATTATTATTATTAATATTATTATCCATTTATTATATAAAGGTGTGCCCAAAAAAAAAAACTGCTCGATAGTTAAGATCATTTTATTTTTATATATTAAAATTACAACACCGCGGAAAGTTTTGGTTTATTTAGTTCTAAATAAAATATGGGTCAAGTGTTGTCCGTCATTGTCAAACACTGCTGCAAGTGAAATGAAAATTTTCGCATAATGCTTTCGAGCATTTTCCGGGCTGTACGGCGAGTTCGTGTACAAATAGCTATTTATTTAGAGCATGCAGAATCCTTAATGGATGTCGTTAAACCCTAATATTTTCAGCATTGAAATCAGTATTTTTTCCAGAGATCAAGTTGTTCGAGAATCGGTGCATGTTCACCTATTGCTTAGAATTTAGTCTTTGGTGTGTACCATTTTTGGGTTGTTTTCACTCAAATGTCCGGAAAGATTCAAATGAAGAAAACAACCGTTTCATCCGGTAAAGTTTCAATCGTTTCTTTACACGCCACAATTCTACTATATTTACCAGTCACGTGTGGCAATGGAGATTCTCGAACAACAACCGTCTTATACGGATGGAAACGAAGAAGTCGAGGTGAAAAATTATTCGTGCAATAGTATGGATTATGCGGTCGCATATTTGCGAGCAGAACGTTAAACGATTGCAAACTTCATCGATTTGTTCGGGGGTATCCGAGGAGTTTACTAGCTCTCTTTCTGTTAACAGATGCAGTTTCTCTGAAGTTTTCGCCCACAACGCAATCGAGAATGCTTTGTAAGAAGGAACTTTAAACGATAACGCTCGTATTGGTCAGTGATTATAGACTCATGTTTTATTCGATTTCTTCTCTGTCATCCATCCGTCCATCCATTTGTAACACCATTATCACCGTTTTAAGATTTCTGATAAATTTATACGTACGGGCACAAGAAAAGGAGTCGTGCCGCTATGTATTAATAAAAACGCCTTATTATTTAATTATGAGTAGTTTCTTTTTATGAAAAATACTCGCGAGTCAAACAAAACGTATTTATATTGATAGTTCGTTTTTTTATATATATAAAAAAAAAAAAAATCATAAATTTTCACTTACTTTGATAGAACAAAAAAAAAAAATAAAAAAATATTTTTTTAAAACATTAATAACATTCAATTTATCAGTGGAAAGATTCGATCGCGTATTCAGTAAATATAGATATGAGAATTTGATTTTTATTCATGCCAAAGTCCCGTTCTAAATGAGTTTTTTATTTTAATATTTTAATTCCAGCAATTATTCTCCCGTTCCCCGCAATAACGTCTAAAAATTATATTTAACGACTTTTCATTACGTCATATTGATGGTACGGTACGCGCGCCTTTACTAATCACATTAATCACACAAAACTACACTAAAGGAATAATAATTATTATACATTTAATAATGTATTATAATATCGTATTCGCGGTTATTAAAACGAAATAAAACACAAATGTTGATTAATGACAAAAAAAAAAAGAAGCATTTGACAGCATTTTAAGTTAAATTATACCCACGTAATTGTATATTTGGAATGTCGAATTTCGCACGTAATTAGATATTGAAATAATAATAATAATATTCGAGAAATAAGAAAAATTATATATACACGGCCGTTGTGGAATAACGTAAAAATTTATTGGAAAACCTTTGCCACTTCTTTTTTTTAAATTTCGAACGGGACGCTCTGTGCGACATACGCTTCGTCGAGTGTTCGATGAATGCGTCTTGACACGCGTTTTTTGCCAATAGAAAATCGTATTTATTCGGAACGCTCTTCATTTCATACGACATTTTTTTCGATTTCCCCCCCCCCAATTTGTATAGTTTTCTTAACTAGAAAAAAAAATATCCGTTAAAATTAATAATTATAACAATCCAAGGCCGCGTGTTATATCATAATAGCGACGTCGTTCGCTCTGCCTTTTTTCGAATTCTCAACGGTATTATTATTCCGTCACTTATTCGAATTCCAAACCAATGACAATATAAAATCTCTGCGCGCCGCAGTCTCAAGTGCGCAGTGCCCCAGTCTCAGACCTCAGTAAGTCGTGCCGAAAGACAACGAACGTCTCTAAGCGATTTCGAGAAGAATACGATATTTGAAAATCCTTACGCGTGTCGTCAGCGCTATTTGTGTGTTTCGACGAGCGATTACCGTGTGAACATTTATACATTTCAAACGTGAATTTGATGACAATTTGTTTTCTCGATAAACGCGGTACGCGAAAAACTACAGCCGAAATAACGGTCTTATTTGGCGAGTTTTTTTTTTTTCATATCGAATATGTATAAATAATTATTCGTCGAGCCATTATTATAGAGGCGCGATTCTCGGTTTCCAGAGCTGGAGATTTTATACGACATACTTGGACTTTAAAAACCAAAAAGAAAAAATCTCGACAATCCTAATAGTCGCAATTTTTTTTTTTTTTTTTTTTTTTAATAACACTTTAAATTTTCCGACAAAGTGTCATAAATTTACACCAAAGCTCCGGTCACAATCGCTTTACCGACATAATCGATCGATCATTGCTTTCGTATTATTATATCTCGTAATAACGAAACTCTTTTATAATTCACTTGAACGACATCCATCAACGTATGATGGGAGGCGGCTCGCCTAATCCTCTATTTTGTTTTCGAACGTCTCGCCCGACTCCACGTTTAAAGAAGACAACGTTTTCGATGTTAAAGTGATTGATACTCGTATTTTATAGAATATTTTATCGTTTTCTTTAATAAAAACGTGTCGTTTTTATAAACCGTGTCGGTTTATAAGAAAATTTCTGATTTTCTTCGTTCTTTGGCTAATTTTATTGTGCACTTCATCTGTTTTCATTTCAACATCTGAATATGGTGGGGTAAATTCTTTCTTCGGTGACCTAACCTAATCGCACCGTACAAGTCGG